>NQII01001920.1:185892-256155 GCA_002778355.1 Clitarchus hookeri | reverse complement strand
GTAACTGTTGTACTGACTTACTCTCTGCTTGAACTGACGTCTCTCGGCGGTGAAGATGAACTAACAACTGCCCCGATATGACTGCCTGACGTACCCGATATTACTGACCCCCTCCTATTCTTGGAAAGGTGTTTTTATACACGCCAGCCGCTGCCCTGAATCGGCGGCACGTGGCACATTTTAGGGGTTGGAAGGGGCTGAGGGGGTGAAGTGGAAGAACGCCGAACAAAGCCTTCCACCACACGTGTCCTGATTTCTGAAGTTTTAGGCGGGGGTGGGAGGGGTAATACCTACTGTCGTCAGCGATACTTCCGTGGTGCGTATTTACTGCGTTCAGGCGAAATACGCCCGATTATTTGGTTGATATCTCGGGAATTCCCTGTACTCCACAGATCTCGCGGCGGGCGAGAGGTGTCCTTGGTGAAGGGGGTGAAGGGGGAAGGCCTACGCTTCAGCTCCACGTGTACCGGAATTTTCCACCTGCCTGTGGTCCCACGTGCTGTCTTGTAGGCGCCAGCCAAGTGCGCTAGAGAGGGGGGGTGTATGAGGGGGTGATGGATGTGAGCCAATGTCGTGCTATAATTCCTAAACTGGCACGCGACAATATATAGAGATCCATTTTTGCTGACATTTTGTAAAATAGAGCCAGGTTTGAATACTGAACAATTTGTTATATTTCCAACAATTCCATTAGTGCAACAGAAGGCCATTTTAAATTACATTATTCAAGTGGGGTCGGACATTTATTTTCAAAATTGCGGCCATATAAATATTTTGATAAGTCTAGCAAATATATTTAACAATTAAATAAAAATATCCCAGATTATTTATGCTGACAGAATCCATTAGAAACATTGTATACATAACTTTTTTTAAAGCAATTTTGCAGTGAGCACCGATAAAGAAAATAGGGTTTTTATGCCATATCTCGGGGACCAATCATCCGGTGTAAAAAAAATTCTTTACACAAGTATCGCTGCGGTTAGCCATGTAAACTTGCTTGTTTTACGTGGCTCAGAAACTAACTTTCTAAATGATGGCAATGCCAATATTTCATGTCAATGAACATTACTGTCCAAAATATTATGCTGATAACATGCGAAGCTGATGCTCCGAATCCGGCCCCCATGATGCAGTTGACTAAACACTATCTTATTTTTTCGAATTTTTCTGGGTTCAAGTACCTGGTAAGGCACTTGTGTATTTGTAACTGTCTCGATACTGTTGCATATGTTTCTGGTTTCATCTCTAACTAAATTGCAGTCAACGAGATCTCAAGGCCTACCTACTACATAAACTGTAAAGAACTTAATTAAAAATTATCTGCACCCATGTCGTGGAAAGTAGGCTCATTAGTTATTCCAGTTACTTCTTGATTTAATCAAATTTTGGAAAAAACTCCCTATGAATGACGTGTTTGGGTGAATACACACTGCATCACAAGCATTTTGTACTTCTGTTCGCATAAATTTATGACAATTTTGGGTTAAATTATGNGGGAAGGCCTACGCTTCAGCTCCACGTGTACCGGAATTTTCCACCTGCCTGTGGTCCCACGTGCTGTCTTGTAGGCACCAGCCAAGTGCGCTAGAGAGGGGGGTGTATGAGGGGGTGATGGATGTGAGCCAATGTCGTGCTATAATTCGTAAACTGGCACGCGACAATATATAGAGATCCATTTTTGCTGACATTTTGTAAAATAGAGCCAGGTTTGAATACTGAACAATTTGTTATATTTCCAACAATTCCATTAGTGCAACAGAAGGCCATTTTAAATTACATTATTCAAGTGGGGTCGGACATTTATTTTCAAAATTGCGGCCATATAAATATTTTGATAAGTCTAGCAAATATATTTAACAATTAAATAAAAATAACCCAGATTATTTATGCTGACAGAATCCATTAGAAACATTGTATACATAACTTTTTTTAAAGCAATTTTGCAGTGAGCACCGATAAAGAAAATAGGGTTTTTATGCCATATCTCGGGGACCAATCATCCGGTGTAAAAAAAATTCTTTACACAAGTATCGCTGCGGTTAGCCATGTAAACTTGCTTGTTTTACGTGGCTCAGAAACTAACTTTCTAAATGATGGCAATGCCAATATTTCATGTCAATGAACATTACTGTCCAAAATATTATGCTGATAACATGCGAAGCTGATGCTCCGAATCCGGCCCCCATGATGCAGTTGACTAAACACTATCTTATTTTTTCGAATTTTTCTGGGTTCAAGTACCTGGTAAGGCACTTGTGTATTTGTAACTGTCTCGATACTGTTGCATATGTTTCTGGTTTCATCTCTAACTAAATTGCAGTCAACGAGATCTCAAGGCCNTCCATACTCAAGGAGAACACGGTTCGATTCCCGGTGGGGTCACTCCCGGATTTTTGCATGTAGGAATCGCGTCGGACTATGCTGCTGGTTGCCGGGTTTTATCGGGCACCTCCCGCTTTCCGCCGCCCTTGCATTCCGGCGCTGCTCCATACTCACCTTCGCTTGACCCTCATCGGCTCTCAAGACCTCGGTGTTAAGAGCTGCCCACATCTCTTCACTCACTCACTCGACTCCAGGGCAATCCACGATCGTGTGCGCAGGATTAAGACGCCGTGTATTANCCACATCTCTTCACTCACTCACTCGACTCCAGGGCAATCCACGATCGTGTGCGCAGGATTAAGACGCCGTGTATTACTAAATGCGGTAGCCTACCCGACGGATCAACTGCACTACAGCATGTTTGAAAAAATGCGTGTTTTGTCGTAACTGTTACACGTGTCCCCAGTAAGTTTACCTAAGAAAAAAAACATACCTCCAGACGAGGACGGAATTTCAAGTCAATTCAAGATACCAAGCNCCCACATCTCTTCACTCACTCACTCGACTCCAGGGCAATCCACGATCGTGTGCGCAGGATTAAGACGCCGTGTATTATTAAATGCGGTAGCCTACCCGACGGTTGAACTGCACTACAGCATGTTTGAAAAAATGCGTGTTTTGTCGTAACTGTTACACGTGTCCCCAGTAAGATTACCTAAGATAAAAAATCATACCTCCAGACGAGGACGGAATTTCAAGTCAATTCAAGATACCAAGTATGCTACAAATATTATTTTATAGCCCTCAAATATCGTCGCAAACATTTTTTACAGACTGCTGTGTCTTAAAACATACTAGAGCATATTCGCGGTACCTTCACACTTTTCAATTAAACCTTTGAATAATTACCCAGTGTATAAGGTGTTTGGTTCTTTTATAAATATGTCACATAACATAATCTTTTTATACTTCTGTTAACATAAAATTCTCTTATTCTTTGTTAAATTGGACGTTTAGTTGTATTCTACCTATAAATTGTAGTATTTAATTCATAATTCATATAAAAAACTGAGAGAATTAGGTGTTTTGGTAAAGCTTTATAATAAATATTTCTCATGCGAGATATTATCAAATTGACTGCGCATAAATGCGGTGCGTTGTCCCTTTGGCGTATTTTTCTTCACTTATGCCGGCATTCCAGAACGTTTTTATAAGGGTATTGGTGCAGCTTAAGCCATGCACAGGCCGTATCCGTATTCCAGATCGTTATAACGCCAGCTCAGGCCTTAGCTAAGCCACTACCAAAGCCTTAATGTTAGGGCTCCGATTTGGGTGATCTATCCTTGGCGCAAACGAAACCTACGCATGCGCAGAAGGCATGTCATTTTACCGGAGCCGGTAGCGTGACGAACATCCGTAAACAATATGATGCGTCCAGACCGTTTTACATTGCGATGTACTTATTTATCTGAAAAATTAACAAACCAGCACAATTCCATTGGTTTGCAAATAAAAGTTAAAGATGGCAATAATACTGTGTAGTATGTAGGACATTTCTTAAGGGGCGTCCATCATTTCAAACAACGCAAAACACGTAATAGCTGAGTATGTCCAAATACATATATCATTTATTCTGCTTCGCCGAGCGTGTGTCGTGTTACCGCAACTGGTAAAGTGTATGCCTACTACGTACGCGTTCTGGTTCAAAACCCGGCCAGTGCGAAAATTTTAAGGTTTTTAAATTAACCATATCTTTCATATTTTCACACATATTATGTTGAATAAAGTCTATTTATTTTAATAACTGTGCTAAGTATTACAATACTTGGCAATGGATTATTAACAGTACGATATAATGGGGATTATTTGGAAATATGGCTTTTTTTATTGGTAATNAATGTTAGGGCTCCGATTTGGGTGATCTATCCTTGGCGCAAACGAAACCTACGCATGCGCAGAAGGCATGTCATTTTTCCGGAGCCGGTAGCGTGACGAACATCCGTAAACAATATGATGCGTCCAGACCGTTTTACGTTGCGATGTACTTATTTATCTGAAAAATTAACAAACCAGCACAATTCCATTGGTTTGCAAATAAAAGTTAAAGATGGCAATAATACTGTGTAGTATGTAGGACATTTCTGAAGGGGCGTCCATCATTTCAAACAACGCAAAACACGTAATAGCTGAGTATGTCCAAATACATATATCATTTATTCTGCTTCGCCGAGCGTGTGTCGTGTTACCGCAACTGGTAAAGTGTATGCTTACTACGTACGCGTTCTGGTTCAAAACCCGGCCAGTGCGAAAATTTAAAGGTTTTTAAATTAACCATATCTTTCATATTTCCACACATATTATGTTGAATAAAGTCTATTTATTTTAATAACTGTGCTAAGTATTACAATACTTGGCAATGGATTATTAACAGTACGATATAATGGGGATTATTTGGAAATATGGCTTTTTTTTATTGGTAACNATTATTTGGAAATATGGCTTTTTTTATTGGTAATAATTGCATCTCTCAGAATTTATTCGAAAAACGCCACTATTCACGTTCGAAAGGCATTTTACGTCTTTTTTTTATTTGAAGACTTTACACTGCGAAAGAAAATAGTATAAACCATTAGGTGTGTGCAAAAATAATTATATTTGTGTGCCAACATGCTACATACTCAGTGGCGGGAAAAGTTAAAACTTGGACGTTACGTTGGCACCACTGACGACATGTCTTGCTTGTTGATGCTGGCTGTTAGGAGTGCTTTTCTCCCGTGTGAAACTCGAAATTACGTTATAAATATTGTAAATGTTGTGTTTTAAACTATTTGCGTGAGTTAAGAAGTCGCGTTTCTAATATTTTGACGTTTTAGTTGAGGCTTTCAGCGAGAGTCGTGTCGATTGCAAAAGTGATGTGCGTGCGTACGAAATGGTGTTGACGTTGACCTAGCCTCGGTTTCATACGTGACAGCAAAAACTGCAGTAACAACGTTTACATATTTTAACCATGAACGGCTGTTTTGACTGTAGTAACGTTTTAAAAGCCACGCATGTATGTGTATATCACTATGTACTTTGTAACGTTCCGCTGCAGGTTTGAAACGCAATGAATTAATATGCCTTGGCGTATCTGTGATTTGAACATTTAACACGGCTTAACAATATGCAAAAATGCTATATTTCAGCCAGTAAAACTCATTAAATAATACTACAATTAAACTGACGTACGCAGTACAAATGGGTTGAAATGTGTATTCCTGGGAACATTTAATACTGCACATACAGTATATCACTACATATATTATCTTGAAACACAGGGGCGGGAAACAAATTTCCTTAGCTGGACCTAAAATATGGTTATGTATTCAATTCCCATGCTACATACAACACAAATGAAAGACTGCATTCTTGTTCAGTGTTTTCACCTTGGGGTTATGAATATGATCGACGTGCTATTTTATCCCTTTAAGCTGTCTGACTCTTGCTTTAACATTACAAAAAAGTTGAGATTTGCAGGACCACTGAAAATCATAGATGTATTGAACAAGTAAATAGAAATTTGCAAATTCTGCTGTTCAAATGCATGTGCACCATTTAAAATTTACATCTATAACTTCCACATTACAAACCCGAAACATACCATAATGTTCCATAAGTTGTCACGCAATAGAGAACGCAATAAATATTTAACGCCAGAAAGTAAAAAAAATTATTGTTTTTATTACTCNAAACATACCATAATGTTCCATAAGTTGTCACGCAATAGAGAACGCAATAAATATTTAACGCCAGAAAGTAAAAAAAAAATATTGTTTTTATTACTTTATGCACAAACATTTCAAGTCTGTAATATCTGCCAGCGCTACAGAATACTAAATAAATACGTGCAGGTATTTATTTATGCAAACGCTATTGTAAATAACCACTTCAATGTCACTTTAATTTGTTTATAGCCTCGCACGGGGCGGCGAATGACATACCGTAACACATCCCATACCATCTCAGGACATGGAGAAAACACGTTCAGAAATACGTTCCGCGAGATGACAGCATATATGTCAATCCAAACTGAACGTTCTGGAATACCGGCCTTAGTCAAGCTTTGTTTGCATGCGGCGAAGGACAAGCCTGAAAGTAGAACTTCAGCAGGGCTTCAGAAAGTTGGAAGTAATCATGAATGGACTATACTCGGACGCGAGCAAAACTACGGCAGGTACCTCCATGGTACCTCACTGCACACTTTCCACCAATAAAATGATGGGGGCACCGCTAAAAATACCATAGGTACATCTAGCACGGCGAAAACACTGCGCATTGTTTAGAGTCCTACGCGCAGAGGCGATAGTGCATGTGATTCGCGTGCCAGTGTAGTCCTTATCACACCTTTCTTTCTGAGCGTCAAGTGCGCAAGTACAGAGTAAGTATAAAAGAATACCCCAACTTTGAAGGTCTATAATATCCTAACCAAACAGCCTACAACCTTCATTGACCAATCAAATAAACCGTGTACAGGTGAAGTTTGTTTACCATACATTCGTTATTGTTCAATGTGGCCACCATGAGAGGCCCGAACGACATCTACGCGATAATCAAACTCGTTCCACGCTCTTGACAGCAAGTCCGAAGTTACGGTTTGGATGGCGTCCGTAACTCTCAGTTTGGGGGGCGAGGGGGTAGCGAGCTCGCATTCGACACGTCAATGTGAAGGGGACGGTCTGATGTTTCCTTTATGTGGCCAGAACGACGTAGACGATGCCTTCTTGTCTAAGAGCTGATTTTTTTTAGCGATGAAGTGACGTTCCATACAAATGGTAAGGTGAACCGGCACAACGTGCGGATATGGGGTCAGGAGCCTCCACGTGAAACCACCGAACACTAGCGTGCTTCCCCAAAGTGAACGTGTTTTGCGCTGTATCCAAACACACTGTTTTGTGCCATTTATTTTTTCACGAGCCCACTGTCACTGGAATCCCTTATTTGGACATGCTTACAAAGTGTTTGTTTCCTCAGTTAGAAGAGTCGGCGGGGGACTTCATTTTCCAGCATGATGGTGCGCCACCCCGTCGGTATCTAGCTGTTCGCGTGTATCAGAACGAGACGTTGCCGCAACGCTGGATACGTCGAGCAGCATCTGGCACCCAAGAAGCCCGGATCTTACCCCCTTGGGATTTTTTTTCTATGGGGGTACATATAGGATCAAGTGTTTCGTCCACCATTGCAGGCCAACATTGACGACCTCAAAACGAGAATTACGGACGTCATCCAAACCGTAAAACCGGACATGCTGACAAGAGTGTGGAACGAGTTTGATTATCGCGTATATATCGTTCGGGCCGTTCATGGTGGTCACATTGAACATTTATGAATGTATAGTAAACCAACTTCACGGATTCACGGTTCATTTTATTGTTCAGTCAAGGTTCTAGGTTGTTTGGTTTTGATATTCTAGAGGCTAGACCTTCAAAGTTGAGGTAGGCTTTTATACTTAACCTGTAGTTCAGGTAGACGACCGCTTTAAGATGATTAATCACACACAGAAAAATTCAATTTGTGCTCGCCGGCAGATTGAAAAGGACTAAACACATCCCAGAGATTTGGCGATCAAGTACATCAACACTACAAAAGTTGTTAGTTTCTCTCTCATCTTCAACTTCTGTGACTTACATTATGGTGCTCCCGAAGTTCAATACACTTGCAATTACTCTCCTGTAAGGTGAACAATGCCTTCGTAATAACATTTTCCCCTTAACAAATGTCTGCGAAAATAGTAAATAAAATGAGAAATATTTTTATTATTAATGTAATAATGCTCCTAATGAACCAAATTCAAGAAATATCAACCCGAAATTCATGGAAAAATATTTCCTGCCATAGTAAAAAATAACACATACGATTAGTAGGGTCTAATGAAAATAATCTAAGCGTAAAAATCGAATTTTCCTTTGCATAATATTCGTTTATTAGAACATTTTATATTGATTGAACCATATCAACTTTGGTCGCACTAAATATTATGCAAGATATTGCGCAAATTGCAAAAGTTTACAGTGTACAGTTTTAGCAGCTTTTGTGAATCCTCTTACTACAACATAAACCATTCGGTCGTCTACATGCATACAAGTGAGGGAACTAACAATTCCGACACAATAAATGTTTCTTCAATGGAATAGGGAAGAAGGGGAAAGCAGGTGCTGTCAGTGACTTTAAGATCTTCAAGGGGTTCTCCGATTTTTAATACACTCAGTTTCGTAGCTTATCCATAATGAGGTCCCGTTACACGTAAGACTTTCTGAGATGACGTCACCCGCAGACCAAGAAAAACTGTTTTCCCCCTCTTTTAGCTGGGCGGTAATTTTTTTGTTACGCTCCATAGATGGTTTTTATTTATCCAAGGTTGGCTTCAAGCGAGATAACGTACCATATGTATCGACTTCACAGAAGTAAGTGACATAAGCAACACAAATTAACACTGGTCACTGCGATGGCGGGGTTGGCTGGACGTGGGCCGTGGTGGTGTAGTAGTTCAGACTACTCGCCTCCCACCTAGGCGAAACTTGTTCGATTCCCGGCGAGGTCGCTCCCTGATTTTCGCAACGGGTAATCGTGCCGGACAATGTCGCTGGCCGGAAGGGTTTTCTCGCGGATCTCAAATTTCTCCCTCTCTTGCATTCCGGCGCTGATCCATATTCGCTGTTCAGAATGAAAACTTTTCTGTAGAGGTGTGCATCTTCTGAGAAATGGGGGAAACAAAATTTTACACTAATAGTAGTCAAGTTGGGGGGTTAAGATGTGACAGCAAAAGGAGGTACTGGACGACATTGACCGCCTCCATTCCCTGCAACCTGGGCAGTTCACGCGAGCCAGGCAAAGGAAGCCACATGTATGGTTGCGCAGGGGGTAAAGTGCTAGCCTCTCTTTTCCAACGCGTTTCAAATGAAAGACAACTGAATAAGAGGACAAGGGCCCTCCCCAGGGCTTGTACTACCCCCGCGCTGAGGAGCTTGCTCCGGTGATGCAAAGTGGCGGCAGACCTGGGCAGTGCGTCGCAGTTGCTCAAAATGTGCGGATGGAGCGTCCGGAGAGAAGTGTGTCGGCTACTGGGACTGCATTCCTTCTCAAGATATGTAGTTCACGTAGCAGACTGTTGTTTTTACATAGTGTACCGTGATTACGTATGTGTAATATCATTACAGTAGTAAAACGTATAAATAAATCCAGTGATTTAACTAGCATATGGAAACCTCCTTCCACATTACCCATATTGACAATGATGTTCGTCAGCCAGCGAAATCACTCCCTTTAAACATATTCGTCCTCCGGGCATGGATTTCTGTGACTCGTGGTGAATACACAGGTTGTGTTTTTTTACGTGCGTGAGGTGACAGACATTCGTCACTAAAGGAGTAGTGTCGGTCGTGGACCATTTCTCAACATTGGCAGTAGATGACAACCAACCGAAGAGCTGCAAAGCAAGCTGAGTCTATTTTCTTTTCCTCTCCTTCCCTGTCAGCATGGATCCTAAACAAAAATCCTTCTTTATTAAATCTATAGGTATGGATAAGGCAAAATTGAAACCAATGCACACATTTGTAGAGAAGCATGTAGCAGGTACCAGTGCATGTGAAATGAGAGTGAGGTTAGTGGGTTTACCTCAATAAATGCATGAATATGACGTGGTGCAAAAGCAGCTTGAATTGTGCGATTAAGACTCAGAACAACACGAGCATGATAGGGAATCGTTCGAAAACACATCCTATGAAATTTTAGGATTGTCTACAGTCATTGTTGAAAAATATACAGAATTCATAAACATTGCGAACAATCAGTGTTCACCTTCGATACATTCAGGTTCTAACAGATACATTAAATTTCCCACATTCAGGGCAAATGTCACCGAGTTTAGACACTTTCTAGACTCATTTGTGAGTTTGGTAATCAATAAAGATTCATTAGATAATATTCAGAAACGTCACTTTTTACTGTCATCTGTTTCAGGCAAAGCACATAAAATAATAGAAAGCTTGCCAATAACAATCAATAATTTTGGAGTTTTATGGGGAATCTTGTGCAAGGCATACCACAACCTGAAATTAATTGTGACCGCACATGTTAGGCAACTATTATCTTTACCAGTTGTTACCAGGCATTCAGCATCCGATTTAAGAAATTTGTTGAGTCAGTTAACAAGCAATATCAAGGCTATCGAAGCATTAGAGATAAAAATACTATTGCATGAGGTACTGTTGTCACAGATAGTCCTTGACAAATTTGACGAACAAAGTCGCAAGGAATGGGATGTAATCTCATAAAGCAACTAGGTTTTACCATTAAAGGACTTATGTGAATTCTTCGAAATTAGATGTCAGGCTTCAGAGTTTAGTAAACCTAGCATACCTTCAGTATCTTCCAAATCAATTTACAAGAAACTATCTTCCAGCTCAGTTTACAAGAAACACGATAAAGTTACAAAGCAGGTTAAGAGTGTGACACAAGCTTATGACACTACTGATGGTAGTTGCATGAAATGCCATGAGCTGATGCTGTGCATAGGTTTCCACATCTTAAGATTGTCGTTAGATTTCACCTTCCATCAGACTGTACTGAAACAATGAATTTTACTAAGAGAACCGTCATGGCTACAATAGCATCGTTATTTGACCTTTTGAGTTTGATTAGCACTATTGTCATCTCATGCAAAATATTGCTACAAGAATTGAGGCAGGCAAAACTTGGCTGGGATTAGGTTCTCCCTTTAGAGCTCTTGCACAAGTGGAAAGGTTTCTATGAGCAACTTCTTCAAGTTAACCATATACACATTTACATATATGTTTTGAGTAATTTGATCATAGCTGACCTCCAGCTACATGGGTTTGCAGATGCATCTAAGAGAGACTATGGCGCATGTATGTACATTAGATAAAGAGAGGAATCAGGCAATGTCACTGTCAAACTCCTTTGTGTATAATCCAAGTTGGCTCCAGTAAAAATGGTTTCATTTCCGTGGCTACAGTTGTGTGGGGCTCTACTGTTATCCAAACTACTCAAAATGGTCCTTGTGGCTCTAAATCTGGCTTTCTCCCAAGTATGCTTGTGGACAGACTCAACTTTGGTGCTAGCGTGGATTTCAGCTACAATTACTCAATGGAAAACACTTGTAGCCAACCGAGTCGCTGAAATTCAGAAAATTTCATCAATTACTGATTGGAGACATGTGCCTTCAAAGGGAAATCCTGCTGGTATGATTTCTAGAGGTATTAGTCCATGTGATCTATAAACAATCTCTCTTTGGTGGAATGGACAATCCTGGTTGCAAGAAGACTCAACTACATGGCCAGCAGCAAGTGCAAACATGGACCAAGATATCATACCAGAATGGAAAATGGCAAAGTTTGTTTCAATGGCTACTTCTGGGCTAGACGAAAGAATCTCGAAATTCTCAACACTAATCAGGTTAAAAAGAGTGGTCGCCTTCTGCATATATTTCACTTCGAATACCAGGAAACCCATGGAAGAATGGTTATCTTGATTGTTGTCTGCAGAGGAGCTCAAAGATGCTTTCATCATATACATCAGAATTGCTCATATGTATGATTACTCTGCATAGATGGAGAGTTTGATAGCTACAAATGGTAGTGACTCTAAGAGTAAACTTAAGTCATAAAATTCTTTTACATGCTTGGACAAAATTTATCGTGTGTGTGGGCGACTTCAACATGCAGTTTTGCAGTTGATTCAAAAGCATCAAATGATACTCCCAGCTAAACGTAAGTTAACCAGACTTATTATTGAGGAAGAACATAGGTGTTTACTGCATGCTGGATGTCAATTATTGCTTACCTCACTGTGCAAATTTTACTGAATAGCAAATGGCAAGTACATAATTCGGTGCACCATTCATAACTGTATAAAATATCTCAGACATACTATGAGTGCACAACAATTTATGGGTCAGCTTCCAAGTATCCGGGTAAACCCTGCCAAACCATTCATTAATGTCAGAATTGACTATGCAGGGTACTGTACATCAAATCGTGTATTGTACGAACTAAAATGAAAATAAAATGCTACATTGCAATATTTATTTCTCTAGCCACAGAAGATGAACATCTTGAAAAAGTGAGTGACCTTAGCTGTCAAGCAGTCGTTGCAGCAATCAAGAGATTCGTATCTCCCTGTGGACGACTCAGTCAAATCTATTCTGATAATGGCAGCAATTTCGTTAGAGCTAACAAGGATCTGCATGAATTGAATTTTCTCTTTGAAACCACAGGTTATCAAGCTGCAGTAAATTCATTCCCTTCAAAGGAGGGGATACGGTGGCATTTTTTTCTCCTAGAGCTCCCCACTTCGTTGGGTTATGAGAAGCAGTGGTAAAGTAATGTAGAAATCATCTGCGATGAGTAATGGTGTCAGCATTTCTAACACTTGAAGAAATATTGAGATAATCATTACAAATAGAAGCATGCCTTAATTTCAGACCTCTGACACCCTTGAACAATGATCCCAATGATCCTTCCGTACTAACACCTGGTCACTTCCTAATTGGTAGACCAATAACTGTTATCCTTGAACCAGCCCTTACCACATCAAGCCTCAGCTTGCTTTCCAGGTGGCAATGGATCCAGCAGCAGTTACAACAATTGTGGAAGAGGTGGTCAGCTTACTACTTAACACGCTTATAACAAAATAACAAGTGGACAACAGGAAACAGCGNTAATTGTGGAAGAGGTGGTCAGCTTACTACTTAACACGCTTATAACAAAATAACAAGTGGACAACAGGAAACAGCGACATTCTGCCTGGCAATCTAATCATTCTCTGAGAGGATAATATACCTCCTTTAATATGGAAGTTTGGCATCATAGAGCAGGCCCACCGTGGGTCTGATGGGTTGACTTTTGTGGTGACCATCTATACTAGGCAAGGNAGTTTGGCATCATAGAGCAGGCCCACCGTGGGTCTGATGGGTTGACTTTTGTGGTGACCATCTATACTAGGCAAGGTACAGTCAAGCGACCAATCACCAAGTTGTGTCTTCTTCCAAATAGTGAATGGTGTGTGTGACAAGGATTACAAATTTTCTAAGTATTTTATTTGTCAATATATATTGTAATTTTACTTGTGGCACAGTTTTGTTTTTCTAAAAAAGGTTTTGTCTTTTTTTGGAGGTCGTATTATGTTAAAAATGAAAATTTTTCTGTACAGGTGTGCATCTTTTGAGAACTGTGAGCACAAAACTTTACCATAATAATGGTCATGTTAGAGAGTTGGGATGCGACAGCAAAGGGAGGTACTGGAAAACCTTGATCGCCCCCATTCCCTTCTACCTGGTCAGTGCCACCGCGCAGGGGCTCACAATGTGCAGGCCGAGTGTCCGGAGAGAAGTGTGTCGCCTACTGGGACTGCATTCCTTCTCAAGCTATGCGGTGCATGCAGCAGACTGTTATTTTTACAATGTGCACTCTGATTATGTATGTGTAATATCATTACAGTAGTATAATAGTAAAACGTATAAAGAAATCCAGTTCTTGAACTAGCATCTATGGCAACCACCACATTACACATAGTGACAATGATGTTCGTTAGCAGGACGAAATCACTTCCGATTGAACATTCACCTCGCTTCATCCTCATCGACTCTCAAGACCCCGATGTTAACAGCCGCTTAAACCTTTCCACTCTCCACTGACTGAACGTGTAAACATGCGGGGCTGATTCTACAAAATGTTACAAAATTCATTAANAAACCTTTCCACTCTCCACTGACTGAACGTGTAAACATGCGGGGCTGATTCTACAAAATGTTACAAAATTCATTAACAGTATGCAAATGACACGTTCATGTGAAATGTTCGGTCTGTCAAAAATTACTTGTTAAAAAGGTTGAGACAGTTATTCCACACCGTTTCAGGATGTTAGGAGTCACTGCCTGGCATACCTATGTTATTCTGTTCTTAAAGTGAAGGAGTGATGTGATCCGTGATCATATGTTCTTAAACAAAGAAAGAGGGAAAATCTCATCAGTGTGATGCCGGGACTACGTAAGGACCATTCCACAGGTTCACGTCGACCAATTAATTTTCCTGAGAGCTGCACATCCAGGAAAATCCTCACATTATTTGCATATACGTTGGGGCGCCATCCCGCTAAGACCATATTCGAAAGGTTCGAGAATTAACGACAGCGGTGCGAAGCAGTTAAACTGATTACAGGTGGGGCAAGACAGTCTCGATAACGTCACTCCCTATACCCTATGCGTATTTTACCACTGTCAGTATAAGTATGCGCCTTTGGACGTCTGGTGTACTATACATTTACCAGTAAAATTTTATCTTTGATAAACTTGCAGTCTGTGTAGGCTTACTTATAGGTTAAACTCTTATCTATTAGTTTGAGCCATACAAAAAAANTTTGATAAACTTGCAGTCTGTGTAGGCTTACTTATAGGTTAAACTCTTATCTATTAGTTTGAGCCATACAAAAAAATCTATGTTGCCATATGTTCTGTTCGCGGTAGTTGGTGAAAACTAATATAATTATATTTTTGTCCATTANAAAAAAAATCTATGTTGCCATATGTTCTGTTCGCGGTAGTTGGTGAAAACTAATATAATTATATTTTTGTCCATTAAATAAAAGAACTATTTTGTAGCGTGCCTCGAATTTAGAAGTTATCAAACCGAATAGCAGTGTTTTCTTATCTCTATTATTATTTTTATTTGATTTACATTTTGTTAGTTGAATATATACAAACACGTAATTGTACAACTGGTAGAAAGATAAACGCGGACGCAAAAACAATTGTGGACTGAGATACTGCAGCTGCGAGTAATGTTTTGGTGACCTGCAAAGTGCTATAAATAAAGCATGGGCGTCCAACATCAAAAGTAACACAAGCCATCTGTAACGATTGGCAACACTTCAAACACTAAAACATGACTAGGAATTGAAAAAAAAATAGATATTTTACTTAATTTTAAATTAAAGTTTCACATATACCTCTATCAGATGAATGTGGATGGCAGTTAAAAGTATTCATTGTGTCAGAGTACAAAATATTATAAAATGTGTATTTTTGCACAGTGAAACACCTGCATGACTAAAGTTAAACAATTTTTTTCGTAGTCCTTNAATATTATAAAATGTGTATTTTTGCACAGTGAAACACCTGCATGACTAAAGTTAAACAATTTTTTTCGTAGTCCTTTATAAAATGGAATTTCAGAAAACAAAGAAGCAAATTTTTCCGAAAGGATGTGTGGATTCACAGAACGTTGCGTGAAATTTACGGAAGGTCTGTTTTTAAAGAAAACGCCCAGTAGTGCCCGAAATTTCGCAAATATTTGTGGATAACTTTTTACCAGTGCTTTTCCGTAGTGTTTACGAAAATGTATTATAACAGTGATAGATCTTAGTATTTTGTCCCACAATACCCAAGGGATNAATATTATAAAATGTGTATTTTTGCACAGTGAAACACCTGCATGACTAAAGTTAAACAATTTTTTTCGTAGTCCTTCTTTATAAAATGGAATTTCAGAAAACAAAGAAGCAAATTTTTCCGAAAGGATGTGTGGATTCACAGAACGTTGCGTGAAATTTACGGAAGGTCTGTTTTTAAAGAAAACGCCCAGTAGTGCCCGAAATTTCACAAATATTTGTGGATAACTTTTTACCAGTGTTTTTCCGTAGTGTTTACGAAAATGTATTATAACAGTGATAGATCTTAGTATTTTGTCCCACAATACCCAAGGGATNCTTTTCCGTAGTGTTTACGAAAATGTATTATAACAGTGATAGATCTTAGTATTTTGTCCCACAATACCCAAGGGATTTTAATTTGTTGTAGATGTGGGCCCCTCAGTTTATGCCATGTTGTTTCTGGCGCATCTATCAGTAACACAGCATAACATTTCGCGAGAAAAACACTCAGTGGTCTCTGCATCGTTCTTCCATCCACTGAGAGATACCTTTCCCCCAGCCAATAAAATACTTGTCTACATATGTCTAAACATACAGGTTGGGGTAGAATTCGACCGACCAACTTCATGAGGTGGTTCTTTATGCAAAATCAAGTGGTAAAAATACACGACACTTTACACTTGAACTAAATATTAAGAACGAAATAAATCCCCACAAATTTAGATTAAAGTGAGATTACTCATAGGTTGAAGATCCGGATAACATAAAACAATGTTCAGCGAATTGTACTTTCATCTCACCTGGTTTCCGATATTTTGCAAAAGTACATTCCGAAATCTAAATTTTCGGCGACTTATTTCGTCCTTAGTATCTAGTTTAGGTACAAATTGCCCTTTATATTTGCCACTTTATTTTGCATAAAGAATCATCTCACTAAGTTTGTCGGTTGAATTCAGCCCCATGCTGTATAAATGTAGTAGCTGCCTCGAAATATTTTGTAAAATAAACAAAACTTGAAAACCGAAAAAATTGATTTCGTTCTTCTAACAAAATACACGTTAGAATAAACAAGACCTCTGCCGCGTGTAAAAAAAATAAAACTGCCAACAAAATATTTTGTTTAAGCAACTGTATCAATTTGCTAGGCCAGCCATTTGATTGCCTTCGTTTCGAAAACACAGTTCCAGTGTCTGTTTGTTATTGTGACAGTTAGGGTAGAAACAGTGTTTTAATAAAACATTTATTGATACTTAATAACGGTATAAAATCCCAATAGAACATGTTCAACAGTAAACTAAGTTGCAAAGCGCTAAATCCTGAAAAATTAATTACGTTCTTTGTCCTGAATTTTAACTGTATCTACTTAGAAACATTGCTACTTCGTCAGTGAACTCTAGCTGACGCAAATAAAGCGTAACTTTGCGGCGCAAACGTTTCTGGTTCGAAACACGGTCGTCTTTCAATTTGTTTACAACGACCGAATCATTTTGATGTACGTAGACCCATATAGTTGCACCAAACAAACCTTACAGTTTCGGCATCGAAATAAGAACAATTAAGTAATCCGGGGTCATACACAAAAAATATACAAATACTTAATTTTGTTCCACTACAAACTTAACTTTGTTTCATTAAAAAAAAACATTTTTCTCATGGTAACGCGTACTGCTGACGCAGTTCGTCCCTCGTATTATTTTGGATGACCTATATTGTGAGCTGCTTTGCCACACGTATCAAATTTGCCTTGAATGCGTGTATTACACAAAACAGTTTCTGTGCAAGAAATGCTACAGCTTTATTTTTCGCTTATTGGGCATGCAGTATGATCGATGTCGTTTAGTTTCATACGCGTTGCACCGTTCGCAAAGCTGGTGCCTACGATGAAAGACATTTTTACATACTATAACAATTTCTCTTCCAAAATGCAAAAACTCTAAACTAAATTTGATCATTCTATGTTTGTAATAAAGTATATATTTTACAGGCAATAAATACTTGAATTTGTCAAGTTAGTGAGTGAGTGAGTGAGTGATTGAGTGAGATTTGGGGGGCTCTTAACAACAAGGTCTTGAAAGCCGATTTGAATGTATCAAGCTATTTAAGATAGGAAACTGACAATTGAGGGGAGACCAAATAGAAATTACGTTTAACTTTTTCAGTATAAAAATAGTTAAAACGTCATAATAGTAAGGTATATTTGAAATTTTAATCACATGCCGTATTATTAATTATTTTTCTCTGAAAGCTAACTTTGGACAAAGTTTACTGCAACGTATTAAACAATTTTGCTGTCGTGAAGTGTAATACGACCGTCACTTGAGTTCCAGTGCCGGCCTACAATGAAAACAAAGAAGTTGTTCGAATAGGTACATGTATTACAAAGGGAAACAAATTTAAATGTCCGCTTTACGTAACAAAATTATGCACAAAAGTGAAAGATGACGGGACTTCTTTTGGTTATTTTATAGTGGGCTTTGAACCACTGGTTTGTCTGCTCAGGGCTGAGGGATTTTTTTTGTACAACGGGAGCCATTGATCACTATATATATTTGCATTATACTCTCTAAACAAAAATAAGAGTTTTATACGAGTATATGTCACATACTGATTTTCAGTTAACGAACTGCTACCGACCGAAGAATACGTAAATTATTAAGGATAGAGTGCGCATGCCAACTGCGTATTAACTTATCTCCGTCAAGGGCGTAGAGAACACATTTCCAGAGGGTGTCGATCTTTAGATTATGATGTTTTTTTACCACACCTCCTCGACTTCGACGCCCACGCCAATGCATGTTAGAAAGCGAAGGACGCCTTTGTGTCAAGGCTTTCGTATCAGGTTTTGTTAAAAAAAAAAATTGTNCCAATGCATGTTAGAAAGCGAAGGACGCCTTTGTGTCAAGGCTTTCGTATCAGGTTTTGTTAAAAAAAAAAATTGTGATATATTATTAATATAACTTTATTGCTTTCCAAATTAATATCACTAATGTTACACCCGCAGCACTTATGCTACACCTACAATCAGCATTAAGAAATAATTAATACCTTATTGTCACCGTAACAAGCACTCTGTTGCGATTGAACTACATTTTATATTGGGTTACTTAAAACCNTATTAATACCTTATTGTCACCGTAACAAGCACTCTGTTGCGATTGAACTACATTTTATATTGGGTTACTTAAAACCTTTTAACTCGCAAAATTATTATTTCTTAAGTGAACATAAAATTTAATCAAAAATGTTATATCAATCTTACGAAATAAAACTTAAAGGATATTCCTATTAATTAAAAATAGTAATCCGAGTGTTGTGTAACTATTGCCTATTCTTGCGATCATATTGACAGGCGGGAGAGACTTTAAGCTTTCCATAGTAGTTAATCATCATAGCATGCACTGTTGCATATTGTGGTTCTTGTTTTATCCCGAATATATATATATATCTTAAAAAAAGGAACCATATTGAAGTAGAAGTAAAAAAATAAAACTGCAATGTTAAGAGATGATATGAAATTGGCATTAAATAAGATATTTCCGTGTGTGTTTTACTGGTCAATAGGGGTCACTGTAGGGGGATTTCCAGGCTCCCATGACCCTTACGGACACTGTGTCCAGGCTCTCTGTATTCCAAAACTACTGTGTAGTGTAAAGGTTATTTACAGCTTGTAAAAGAAGCTATTAAAACATTTTCATTTACAGTAACTATTTTCACTTCCTATTTACATTTAAATACTATATTTTACCAGAAAGTATAGAAAACACACACACACATATATAATATATTTATTACTTTTGACGATTTAAGTAAAGTGGATGTTGGCTGTAGTTACTCAGCCGATTTTCAAAATAATGATCTTTGTTTACAGACCCCTGATCTTATGGGGGGGAATAAAAGCCTGTTTTTTGCAGATACAAGCTCTGTAACAACATGCCACTGCTGTCGTGCATTTTCAGACACTCCAGGCATGCGCTGTACAGAGTAAACAACTGTAAGCACCCGAGAGACGAGCTCTTCGTCCGATTGAATTGGCGCTTCAAGTGCCCCACACAAAGTAGTCAAGTGGGGCGAGGTCAGGAGTACATGGCGGTGAAAATCGTCATTTATCTCGTGACGTCCGAGAACATTTCACACTTAACTAAATCAGCAACTGGAGATATATATCTAACAAACACTTCCAAAACGCGGCTGTGCCTTGTGACGTTTATGCTTTATAAAAAACGAGACGGACTCCACACATGACAGCAGAGGATTGAATTCTCGGCGGTGCAGTTAAGTCACGTGATACGGCCGGGAACTTAGTAACCTTGCCACCTGCCGTATGTTGATCCGTCACATTTAAATTACAGGGAGGGTCTTCGGCTGCTGGATTTGAAGGGTTCCTGAAGAAAGGGTTGTTTTTGCTACAGCAGCGGGCAGCTCACAATATGAGACAGGCAATAAGGACCCTCCCACGTCTTTTTATCCCTTACTGGGCACTTGTAATAAACGTTCCCCAGCAAATCATGATTTTTTATTTACCGTCCGAGGGGGACAGGAAAGGGGTGAAAGCTCCCCCTTCACTCCTGTGACTATCCCCTCCAACCCCAATTCACCGAGAGAATTCGAGAACATGTTTCAATTACGTGGCCTAGTCGGGGGCAGGTGGGTGGGCTGAAGGGATGTTTGGTTTGGGGAGGGTGGTACTATGAGGGTTGCGAGGGGTAGGATGAAGACGAACAACGATATGCCACGTGCGTTGAAAACAATTGAACGCTTAGTTGCCGTGGCGCGACTCCCACGGCAGAATATAACGTCATCCGGAAATATTGTCTGCTCGCAGGCTGGCATGGAAACTGCGCGATCCCTCCTACACTTCCGCTTCACCCTCTTCTTCCCACCCCTCGCATAACCACTCCAGGCTCCCCTCGAAAGTCCAACAGGCCGGAAAACATGACAGAAATCAACTTTCCCAAAATACAACCCCGAACCCGCGCACCAGAATGGACATTAAAACATTTGCAAGCACACAACGTATTTTTTTTATTCCGGCAAATAAAAAACTTACCATACAAACTACGTAGGGGTGTTCAGAAGTTGCTTTAATTTGGATTCTCTATTCAAATGCGAAAAAGGATGTAAAACGGCACACGGTAAAAAAAAAGTAAGAGGACCCACAGGAACATGCCGTACCCTCCCCCAATCAAGGAACCCAAGTAAAAAAAATGAAAATCTTAAAACGTAAAACACACGGGGGAATGAATAAGAAATATTAATTCTTGGACNCTTAAAACACACGGGGGAATGAATAAGAAATATTAATTCTTGGACATGTATTAAAATTCTGAAGCTGGACTGAAATATAAATGCGCCTTTCTTTCCTTCGGTAAATAGGTTAAAAATGTGGCCATGTTAATTATCATTACTTGACGTCNTAAGAGGACCCACAGGAACATGCCGTACCCTCCCCCAATCAAGGAACCCAAGTAAAAAAAATGAAAATCTTAAAACGTAAAACACACGGGGGAATGAATAAGAAATATTAATTCTTGGACATGTATTAAAATTCTGAAGCTGGACTGCAATATAAATGCGCCTTTCTTTCCTTCGGTAAATAGGTTAAAAATGTGGCCATGTTAATTATCATTACTTGACGTCNAAATATAAATGCGCCTTTCTTTCCTTCGGTAAATAGGTTAAAAATGTGGCCATGTTAATTATCATTACTTGACGTCGTTGATTGAAGCGAACAAGTGGCATTCACGTATTCTTCCTTATCTCTTTGAAAATTTTGTATTTTGCTCCCGGAAAATGAGTCTTCGTTTTAGCCTTCCAGCATCATTTTATTGTGCCATGTTTCAAGATTAAATTACTATAACAGTAAATCGTAACATTTTTAATTATTTTTGTAAAAAAAAAATGGATTCCTCCCCAGCTTAAAATTCAGGAAATATTTGACGAAACGTTGCACACAGCAGGCATAAAGTTACACCGGTAAGGGCAAACATTGTATTAGAACTTAAAGATCGTTTAATCTGTAAACCAGAATACACACGATTCAGGTTATCAAAGACATTCTTTCCAAATAGGGGAAGTGTGAATTTATTTACTAGAAATAAAGCGACAAAGGTAAGTTTTCTAGCTTGAAGCTTTCATTGCTTATGCATTTCCTTTATCGGGCCAGTCTAGATAAGTTACAATATACCAGCTCGTTACTCCACGAACTGGAAGATCTTCGTTCTCTTTAGTAACAGAATTTCATGAAAATGTGGGAATTACGTTTGCGATAGTAAAAAAAAAATACGTTTCTTAAATTTAAGTTATAGATATTTTTAAATAATTTGAGGGATAGGAAATTGCATTAGAGAATAATTAACGTCATAAATATTCCAGACGAAAGCGTGGAAGTTATGGGCTTATTCTAGCATAGTCACTGTTCCTATGTAGTGCATGAACTATTAATTATTACAATACTTCGAATAATATTATTTAGATACGTGTTAAACCAAAACNTTCCTATGTAGTGCATGAACTATTAATTATTACAATACTTCGAATAATATTATTTAGATACGTGTTAAACCAAAACTGACGGAGAAAATAAGTGATGTACTTATTAAAAAATTTTAAAAAAATGTCAGTTTTGTTACATGAAACCAAACATTGCATAATTTATTGTTAGAGAATTGGAACGTAGTCATTTGCATTTAATAGATGACTTTGTAACGTATGGCTTACTTTGAAAGTATAGTATTGATGTATAAATAATAACAATTATTTTAAAGGTATGCATGGAGACTTGTTTTACTTATGCTTTCCGCAAATCTAGTTCCACAAAANTTCCTATGTAGTGCATGAACTATTAATTATTACAATACTTCGAATAATATTATTTAGATACGTGTTAAACCAAAACAGACGGAGAAAATAAGTGATGTACTTATTAAAAAATTTAAAAAAAATGTCAGTTTTGTTACATGAAACCAAACATTGCATAATTTATTGTTAGAGAATTGGAACGTAGTCATTTGCATTTAATAGATGACTTTGTAACGTATGGCTTACTTTGAAAGTATAGTATTGATGTATAGATAATAACAATTATTTTAAAGGTATGCATGGAGACTTGTTTTACTTATGCTTTCCGCAAATCTAGTTCCACAAAANTGACAGGAGTAAAACAAAGCCCTCACTGCAGATAGAGAAAAGTAGAAAACATTGACTACTTGCCATTGACGTATGAAGCACTACGGCAGTTCTTCAA
Organism: Clitarchus hookeri; assembly: GCA_002778355.1. Lineage (NCBI taxonomy): Eukaryota > Metazoa > Arthropoda > Insecta > Phasmatodea > Phasmatidae > Clitarchus > Clitarchus hookeri. The sequence goes on along the minus strand of NQII01001920.1, from coordinate 233,165 downwards.
TGTCACTCATTGCTCCAGCCGATGAGTCTGACGTGCAAACGACACTGCTGCCATTACTTTCACTGTCCGCACCATCTACATTTATAATCACTTTATCAATTTCAATGTCAAATCGCACATCATTGTCATAATAGTTGATCTAGAGTGTCTTGACGTGATTGCAAATTGGTATCCAGTCTTCTGGGCACATTCGGTTGAATATGTCCTCGCAGAGTTTTTCCACATCTGTCAAATTGCAGGTAACATTTTTTTGAAGCGACTTATAGTTTATGTTTAGTCCAAACGCTTTCTATCGGGTTCAAATCCCGATGACAGGGTGGCAGATGAAGTACTTGCGTGGCGATGATTTTGTAGTTGTCTGTCTACCGAGTACTGCACTTGCCGAGGCTTGTGTTGCTTTATGAGGTCATACAAAGTTAGTTTTAGCATGTCGCTAGTCAACGAAAATTCTCCTTAGCTAACCACTGCTGCATTTCCACCTTAGTTCAGTTGGAAGTAGGTATTTTGTTTACCTTTACACTGTCATATCTATCACATCAGTACTGTCAGGTAGAANCTTAGTTCAGTTGGAAGTAGGTATTTTGTTTACCTTTACACTGTCATATCTATCACATCAGTACTGTCAGGTAGAATATTTCCATATTGTAAGAGCATTAGGAAAAAAACAGTTTTCACCTCCTGCTTGAATCATTATTAACCGCTTACCTTTTCCAAAGGTGCTTGCAGACCTGGAAGGCNAAAACAGTTTTCACCTCCTGCTTGAATCATTATTAACCGCTTACCTTTTCCAAAGGTGCTTGCAGACCTGGAAGGCATGCCACTCCACGTTTCATTTTTACATGCGATGATAAAATGTATGACTCATCTATGTAAATAATTGTACGTTTTTAATTTCTATATCGCCGCATACTCTTGAGATATTCTATACGTTATTGCAGAATATCTCATTTTTCTATTAAAACCAGGCATTGCGATTATGTTTTTTGCCACTTAAATCCCTGCTTCTTCAAGGTAGTTCTTGAAATTGTAATGCTTGCTTGGGAATTTATGTCATGTCTTAGAGTTTAGACAGTCGGCACATGTTTTTCAGTTAGGAAGAAATTGTAAACAGTACGTCGGAACACAGCTTCGTCGTAGGTACAAGGTAGAATTTAGCGGTGTTCTTCCGTTTCTTGTTGGGTGATGAGAAAGACGTTCCTTAGCCTGCTTCTTTCTTATTAGCTTCCCTCTTAATTGTTTGCACTGTGGTACGAGACACACCCGTCACCTTAGATCAGGGATGCTCAAACGGTCGATCCCGATCAACCGGTCGATCGCGAAAGCTTTAAAAGTCGATCGCGGACATATGTCCACATTCCCTCAAGAAATAAAAAATAAGGACCCTTCCGTCGGTTACTCGTACGGCGACACTGTGATACGTGATAATAAAATGTAGAGTCACGTCGAAAAGAACGCTGCGCACCGCCGGAGTTGTCGGCGCGGCTTAGTATTGTTTGCTCCCATTGTTTGTAAAGAATGGCTTTCTGGATTAAGAAACCGCCTCATGAGTTTTATTCCGTTTTGGCAAGTTTGCAAGTTTGGTAAAATCAAACAACAATTTTATCCGTCGCCTGGAGCGCTAATCGTTACGAGAGTACACCATCGCGCTAATCGTTATGAATATTTTCGCTACGTCGCGCTCTCTTAGAAAAATCGCGGTAACGATTTACAAAACGTAAACATAACCTCATCAAAGTGTACTCGGCATAGTAACACGCGAGTGTGGCCGGGGCTTAACCAAAAAAAAAAAAACATACATAGGTCGTAACAGCGACAGGCTTACCATCTGTCATGTTAGAGCTCAGTTCTACCCTCTTACTTTTTTTATCGATCGCTTGCCCCCACTTTTTTTGCTGTCGATCGCTGATGGTACAAGTTTGAGCACCCCTGCCTTAGATGATATCAGCTGCGCTTTCTCAAGTGGGATGGATGGTTCCTTAAATTTCGCTTCGTTTTTCAATAACTGCAGAACATTGTATACCTGTTCTCGCGCCTGTGAGTGCAGTTTATAACCTTTCACTTTCGACAAAACTGGAGGGATTTTAATGCATATTGTTGTACTGCACGTACTTCGCTGTTTTTCCTCTTACATATTTAAAAATACTGACTGCAGAAGTGATGAACTTCCGCCACACAAACCTCAGAAACAATCAGTAAAGAAAAACGCGTGTAAGTAACGCGGACGTGCTCGCAATACCTACATCTGCTTCAGACTCTACAAAAGGAGGGACTACATTTTCACTCGGTATAGTAGCTGCAACCGTGCTAGTGTCAAGTACACTTTATCGCTATGCGGCTTGGCCTCCCCCTTCCATGGCTCACACTGTTACATTCAATTTGTAATCGACGGCCAGGCTTGGAGTTATTTCGCGTGAGTAGATAGAAAATTGGAGATCTGATACAGGACATTAGGGGTTAGAAGGGTAGGTAGGAGCCATATGGCATCTGGCAGTGGATCAGAGGTGACCTTGACCTTGCTTTTTTTTTTGTCCACTATTTTTTTTTTAAGTCCCCCATTTAATTATGAGCTCGCAATTTAATTTTCAGCTCGCCACTTAATTTTGAGCTCGCCAATTTGTTTTGGAGTTTGCCATTTTATTTTTGAGTCTGCCATCTTGTTTTTGAGCACACCAATTTGTATTTATGCCTGCCATCCGGTTTTNTTTGCCATTTTATTTTTGAGTCTGCCATCTTGTTTTTGAGCACACCAATTTGTATTTATGCCTGCCATCCGGTTTTGAGTCTGCCATCTTGTTTCTGAGTCTGTCATCTGGTTTTTGAGCATGATATTTTGATTTTAAGTCCGCAATTNTTTTGAGTCTGCCATCTTGTTTCTGAGTCTGTCATCTGGTTTTTGAGCATGATATTTTGATTTTAAGTCCGCAATTTTGTTTTTGAGTACAACATCTAGTCTGTCATCTTTTTTCGACATCAGACATCTTGTATTTGGTTGACGACCAACTTGTATCAGCCACCTACCATATTGTCCTCCATCTTGTTTCCGCTTGTCTTTTGTACATCAGCTGTTGCTAGGGTGCGCGCCAGACCGCCATCTTGCTTCGTCTTCTGCAATCAAGGTTTTCATATCTTCTGCTAGGTGGGGCTAGTATCAGTAAAAATCTTGGAAGTTTATTTCACTGCCCACCAGAGGAATCATCTTGGTTTCCCCACTGTCTGCTAGGTAGTACTAGTGTCACTTGATGTCGTCATCGGCTGCTAGGAGCACAGGTGTCGGCTGAAGGCTAAGGGCAATGTTCCATGTGCTGTATGCAGACACTCGCTTCTTTCGACATTATATGGTTTGATACAGTATAAAAAACTGTGGAGGCGAGGAACGGTGAACTGACAGACCTTGGATTGCTGGACAAATGCCCTAGTCGACTGAGCTACCGGGACATGAGCATCAGTCCAGGACTAAATGTAGTATACATAAATATAACTATTGGGGATTGTCTATTTGAGAGGTAATAAAAATTATAAAGTTCTAGACGTTATTAGTTTATAAGCATAGTTATGCATAAATCATGAACCATCTATGAGGATGGTAGGGTAAATATACCTTAAGCATGCATATAAGCATATTTAGCCAGGATTTCCTAACTGTTTAAGATATAGCCACCAAATGCATAACATAGGCATCACCACTGATGACGGACAGAGTGGTATAGTTAAGTATACCTTAAGCTCTCTTATATGCATAGCAAGCAATAATTTCGGAACTGTTCAAGATATAGCCTNGGTATAGTTAAGTATACCTTAAGCTCTCTTATATGCATAGCAAGCAATAATTTCGGAACTGTTCAAGATATAGCCTCCAAAATCATAACATAGGCATCACACTCGACGGCGAACAGAGTGGTATGGTCAAGTACACCTTAAGCCATCTTATAAACATCGTTGTCTGCCAATTTACATCCATCNTGGCGAACAGAGTGGTATGGTCAAGTACACCTTAAGCCATCTTATAAACATCGTTGTCTGCCAATTTACATCCATCGAAACTATAGTCACCAAATTCATATCATACTCGTATACAGCAACCCCCTATGAAGGACAGTGATTGGCCACATATACATTAAGCCCTCATATAAGCGTAGTTCCTTGCCATTTGCCATTTGCTGAATCCATAGTGATCAAATTTAAAACATAAGCATCGCTCACGACACCAAACAGGGCAGAAAGTGCAAGTATGCCCTAAGCCCACGCATAAGCATATTTGGCAACAATTACGGACTGTTTCAGACATAGACACAACATTCATATCACAGGCCTAGTTCCCGACAACGACCACCATTTCCTGACTGACCCACCAGGACATGGGTGCCAGTAGAGGTCTTAATTGTGTATATATAAAAATAACCTGTTAACTTGTACAGCTGTACTGTTGACAAGGCACTGAAAATGCATTGTTTGATGAATAAGACGTCAACTTTTAAACTGACGCATCCTGCGTCCCTATATTTTATTCGTCAGAACACACGCTCTGGCGAAGCTCGCGGGCGGATGACCGCAATAAGGATTAAGGGTTTTGTGGACGTGCCGGAAGAGTGATGCCAGGAGCCTCGCAGCTGCAAAGGCATGCTACCAAAGGTTTCTGCACGTGCAACTGTTCCTGCACATGCAGACGACATCCGCAGACAACGGAAGGCACCAGGGCACGGACACAGCTGCATTTGGCAGCTGCCCAAGGGACACCGAGATCCCACCACCAGCTGCATCTGTCCCAGGCTTGTACAGCAATAAACCATGATAGCTTTAAGCGGATGTGCGTGCAGAATGGGACAATAAACTTCCAGGCCAGAACCAAGGGACAACGCCAGGCCGGCTGCGGACCACACGAGCAGCAGCCACGTGTTTTATGACCCAGGGGGACGACAAGCACCCTGGACCACGTGCAGAGATGGGGGAAGTTGAATATGGTGATGGATGCTACAAAACCAAACGAAGGGGGGAGCAACAGGGCAGTCAGTTGAGAGATGTCGAATCAGTCCGTCGGGGGACCTGAAGTGAGGCATCTGGGTCGGAGCCGGACGAAGCCAGTGCGATGAACGAGTCAGTCAGTCGCGGATCGAGCAGTCAGTCAGTCAGTCGGAGTCAGTCGAGGATCGAGAATGCATCACGATGTCGACCTCAGTCGGAGGCCGTCAAGCGGGACGTGCGGCGGGAAGAATCCGAGAAAAGTCAGTCAGACTTCGTCAAACGCAGAGTACTGCATGGACCCGAGAAAGAGGGACTTCGAGACCAGGCGCCGAGACGCCCACCCAGCACCGGAGCAGTTCCAAGCCGCCAGTAGAGGGAAGACAATGCCACAGTGTCTGATAAGTAGTTCTACACCAGGTGTGAAGAATCCAGCCCCCCCCTCCCCGATGACAAATCGCGGCATCAAACCATATGTAGCCTACATAGAAGAAGGGGAGGGGAGTTTGTCTCGTGAGTTCATGTACCAGTTAACCTGTTCAAGTAACAATAAAACTCGATTATGTGAACTCACAAATAAAGTGTAACTTATTAGTAAACTGGACCTAGAGACAGCAGTGTCGACATATTCCTATGCCCTACCACTGAGGGCTAGCATCAAGTGCTGGTGCCTCGCGCCGCAGAGCAGAATCCATACCTACTTCCAAACTTCAGCATTTGGCAGGTATCAATTTGTGCCGCCCAACATGGGGCATGCTGAAGTCTGTATAGATGGAAGCAAGGACAAGCTAAATTACCCGGGATAAAGAGGACCATGCCCCGACCAAGCATCTAGCACATTTACGATTTCGAGGTAGTCATAAAATAAAATAAAAATAAAAATACAATTATCCCTCGTGGCACCCAGTTACCGACAGTATAACCGAAAAAGGGAGCGAGGCAATAAACCTGACGAGGAAAGGGCAGGCGCAGGCATGTGCAGAATTTAGGAGGAAGGCGGAGAAGAATAGAAACCCCCATTGGGTTACTAGGTCACCAGGTGGTGAACGGTAACGAGCCAGCCAGGCTAAACAGAGACGTCAGGGAGGTTATGACAAAACACCCTGTAGCATCCAGCAATATTACTTTAAGGAGTCCCAATTAACGAGGGAGAAATTAGCGAACGGGAGAGGAAACGCGGAGGAGATGCCAGGCGCAGGCAGAAGGACGTATAAGCGAAGAAAGGAAGGTCTCTTTCACTGGATGGAGAAAAAGGACGAGATGTCAGGCAGTCAGGTAATTACCGTGCTGACGAACGACGAGAAAAACGAGGGAGAAATTAGCGAACGGGAGCGGAACTGTGGAGTGGATGCCAGTAGTGGGCAGAAGGACGTATTAGCGAGGAAAGGAAGGTATATTTCACTGGATGGTGAAAAAGGACGAGGTGTCAGGCAGTCAGGTAATTACCGTGCCAACGAACGACGAGGAAAACGAGGGAGAAATTAGCGAACGAGAGCGGAAATGTGGAGCGGATGCCAGTAGCGGGCAGGAGAACGTATTAGCGAAGATAGGTCTCTTTCACTGGATGGTGAAAAGGACGTGGGTTCAGGCGGACAGGTAAACTACCGCGCCGACAAATTACAGTAACCGGAGCGCCGGTGAAAGATAAAATAGGAAAAAGTAAGTACTAATTTCCTGGATGGGGAATAGTGACCCTTTCCGAACATGTATACCAGTATTTTCGCCCGCCATAAGACCACTCGGATGAGCGGCAGAGAAAGGGCAGGAAAAATAGTTCACTGTGTGATACAGAGACTGCGAGATAGGGTTAAACGCAAGACGCGAAACAAATCCAGTAATATCGCGCAGTCGGTGCCCGAAGATAAACAGAATTACCGTAACCGGAACGCCGGGGAAATATTCCCTGGATGGGGAATAGTGACCCTTTCCGAACATGTATACCAGTATTTTCGCCCGCCATAAGACTACACGGATGAGGGGCAGAGAAAGGGCAGGAAAATAGTTCACGGTATGGTACAGAGACTGCGAGATAAGGGTAAAAGCAAGCTGCCAAATAAACCCAGTAAGATCGCGCAGTCGGTGCTCAAAGACATACAAACCCGGGAGTGCGCACAGGAGTTTAAAAGGCGACTTCAGCGCCGCGAAACCTAGTGCGCACGGGAATACCCATGTGAAGCGGACGAAGTGAAGTGTGATGCAACACGAAAGAAGGGAGAAAGTTGACTGCATCGGCAAAGAGTCGAACCCAGACAACTTCAGCGAGGCGAGGTGGTACCATGCAGACCCAACCATTCGACAGGACGAGACAGCAGCCAGCGGATGTCAACTGAACAAGAGATGGAAAGGGGGGACCTTCCCCCTCCGCCCAGAAGCGGTCCAAACTCACATTGCGGGGAGTCCAGCCGACCGTAAGTAAACAACCGACGGGACTTCTCCAGGCCCCGCCTATTCCAGGGGCCGTAAAGGCAGTCAGCACCAGGTAAAGTGTCAACCACACTACACCCCCCCTCTTCCTAGAGAAACAAAGGCGAGACCATGCAGAAGAAGATATTTGGTTTACCGAGTGCAAAGTGACAATTAGTTTCATTCATTTCAAAACCGCAGGTACGAAGTGTGAAGAAGCCTTTAGCCAACTTATCAAGTCAATGTTGTAGTGTAATTATGTGTTCAAACATGCACAGTAAAAACCACGAAAGTCCGCAACAAAAGAGGCACGACATCTGTCTCATTGTACCCGAGCTAAATTCATCAGTAGAACTGTTTGCCAGTTACTGATTGTTTGCACTTGTGTGTCCCCAATTAATAGATGTTCACCGATGTTTGTATTTTGTTTACTTTTTGTTTACCACTGTGTATCAACAGTGATTGTACTTGTTTGTAACCACTGTAAAGCATTGTTTACGAGTGTGTGTACTTCACTGCCAAAGGCAGTGTCATTTTGTGTATCGTTGCCCCGTCAAACCGCTCTTCAGGCGGCAGGGAGTGTGTTAAAAGATAACCCAACAGATACCAGTAAGAAATGCCAGCGAAAAATTACAACCTGTCACTAGACAGACAGTGGCAATAACCTTAATACTTTTTAATCGCCAAAGTTTGGTTAAGTGGCTAAGAATTAATTTTCATATACCTGTTACTGGAGGTATATAGTATGTAAAGTGTTACGGGAAAAAGCTGCCTACTAAATATAGTGTAGAGAACCATATGTGAGTTATTTAATTTCTTAATTGTCATGGCTTATGACGTTGACTGCATTTTATAATACGTTTTTGTTGTATGAGTGGACCGCTGGTGACGAGTATACTTCGCGTTACGACACGGAGGGCGAGAATCATGGTTTTAAATCAGTCGTTTTTATATTTTGTCATGTTTTACTACAGAAAAAAGTCCGTAGGTCAGTAAGCATCGCTTGAAAAACGAGTAAGAATTAGTAATTTTTAATCTACGAGGTTAAAGGCCCGGGAGTGGCCGAAGCTCCGGCCAATTACGGGGCTCTTGCAGGCCGCACAAAATGGCAGCGCGGATGTGTGAGACGCGAAACGCGTGGTGATTACAGGTAGTGTATCGGGAAAATTAAATGTTTTATTTCAATGGCGCTAGTGGGGTAGAACGAAAGGTTATTTTATGTAAAAGGTCCGAGATAACTTAGATTATTTTTAAGTGACCCATTTATAGGTTAACCGGTAATTTTAAAGTTCTGAAATAAAATTTTTGAAAAAAATTTCTACAAGTGACAAATTTTTTATGGTCTTTTTGAAATATTTAGCCTACAGTTATTAGTAAGAAAGTCTTAAGGTATGTAGAGGTTTTATGCGGTAAAGTGGCAGTGCTGCGGTAATTAAAATACGTTTAAATTCGGGTGATTTTAGATCGTCAGAGTTGGTGTTATGTTTAACAAGGGTTAGGGTGTAAGGTGAAATTCGAGAGTTAAGCCGCCAGCCGAGATAGGAATATGAGTATTTTTTTACCGCCAGAGTCAGAGCGAGTAAAAGACCGCCAGGAAGTTTGTTTTGAGAGGCCTACCTGCCCTCATAAATAACGTGTGTTCACGTCACGGCCAGGGCCATGCATGGCGTTGTTAACCCCGAGAAAGGCGCAATTATGTACCAGTCGTTTACGGCTAGGTTTGAGAGTGGTTATTATTGTAACCGATGTTTCACTTCATCAGTCTCATTATGTAGCAATGGTTATTTAGGGTTTACCGATGTTCGCTTGTCGTTTACCGTTGGCAAGTTACGTGGATAAAAAGGTGTAACTATGTATTAGAATTCGAGATTTAGAGCCTCAGCCATTGTAAGTTGTTCCTTTCGGGTACGAGTCACGAGTCAAGAGGTCAGAGGAGAAAACGATGTGTTTTTTTTTCGTGTTGAAGGGCCGACCAGCCCCATGAATAAAGTGTGTTTATTTTACCGCTAGGGTCAATGTTGCTTATCTTGGCCCACCATCAGGCCGCTGGTGCGGAGCGGCAGAGAGGCTCATAAGATAACAGGATTGTTGTTGCTAAGTAGTAAGGGGAGCTTGCTCGTATAACCTGTTGGTAACTGTTAAATGAGAAACTGTTCAGTAAAAATGACCCAACCTGGACGGGTTGGGTAGTGCGGCGAGTGTGTAAGGAACCAGTGTAATAAATTATAAGGCTGTAAGAGGAGTGCGCAATGTGACCAGGGTTTATTTTGTTTGTACTTTTTGTCAATTTTCAAAGTATGAGACAACCCCCCCCCCCTCCTCAGCATTGCCTAGGGTTTGCGGACCTGCGATGTTCTAAAATTGTAAGAGCGTGTGCCCCTCACAAACTGGTTTGTGAAGCAGAAGCCCTAACTTTCCCTCAGACGCACTGCCAGGGCCATGCAACAGCGCATGGAGGGGGACCACTCCTCTTCACTCCTAACGAGGTCAGAAGCAGAAGGCCGCCCCAGCTGCTTTCGCTGCCTCCCAGCAACGCAAGCGCAGCGCTGCGCGCACGCAGAGAACCGAGATTAGCCTAGAGGACAACCATAAGAGGAAGAAATGCAACAGCGTGCACCGACGAAGAGAGCGGTGGGGAGTTTGACGCATCCTGCGTCCCTATATTTTATTTGTCAGAACACACGCTCTGGCGAAGCTCGCGGGCGGACTACCGCAATAAGGATTAAGGGTTTTGTGGACGTGCCAGAAGAGTGACGCCAGGAGCCTCGCAGCTGCAAAGGCACGCTACCAAAGGTTTCTGCACGTGCAACTGTTCCTGCACGTGCAGACGACATCTGGAGACAACGGAAGGCACCAGGGCGCGGACACAGCTGCATTTTGCAGCTGCCCAAGGGACACCGAGATCCCACCACCAGCTGCGTCTGTCCCGGGCTTGTACCGCAATAAACCATGAGAGCTTTTAGCGGACGTGCGTGCAGAACGGGACAATAAACTTCCAGGCCAGAACCAAGGGACGACGCCAGGCCGGCTGCGGACCACACGAGCAGCGGCCACGTGTTTTATGACCCAGGGGGACGACAAGCACCCCGGACCACGTGCAGAGACGGGGGAAGTTGAATATGGTGATGGACGCTACAAAACCACACGAAGGGGGGAGCAACAGGGCAGTCAGTTGAGAGACGTTGAATCAGTCAGTCGGGGGACCTGAAGCGAGGCGTCCAGGTCGGAGCCGGACGAAGCCAGTGCGATGAATGAGTCAGTCAGTCAGTCGGAGTCAGTCGAGGATCGAGAATGCATCACGACAACGACCTCAGTCGGAGGCCATCAAGCGGGACGTGCGGCGGGAAGAATCCAAGAAAAGTCAGTCAGACTTCGTCAAACGCAGAGTACTGCATGGACCCGAGAAAGAGGGACTTCGAGGCCAGGCGCCGAGACGCCCACCCAGCACCGGAGCAGTTCCAAGCCGCCAGCCGAGGGAAGACAACGCCGCGGTGTCAGATAAGTAGTTCTACACGAGGTGTGAAGAATCCACCCCCCCCCCCACGATGCCAATCGCGGCGTCATATCATACGTAGCCTACATAGAAGAAGGGGAGGGGAGTTTGTCTCGTGAGTTCATGTACGAGTTAACCTGTTCAAGCAACAATAAAACTCGATTATGTGAACTCACAAATAAAATGTAACTTATTAGTAAATTGGACCTAGAGACAGCAGTGTCGACATATTCCTACGCCCTACCACTGAGGGCTAGCATCAAGTGCTGGCGCCTCACGCCGCAGAGCAGAATCCATACCTACTTCCAAACTTCAGCATTTGGCAGGTATCAAAACTTACAGAAAGAAGTGTATGTGGCGACCTGTCTATGGATTCTTATATTCAAAAATTATTTGGTTGTGATGTAACGTCCATCAATTACAGAAAAAAAAAAAGGATTTTATGTATAAAAGTTGCGTATTTAATTTAATATATTTTAATTCACTTTTAAAATTTACAGCAAATATTATGCTAAGCAATGGGTCTGTTGATTCGTATTTACAAGATATATTTATAGTATATAATGCCGTAACCATATATTCTGAAAGGCATAATTTTATAAATAAAAGTCATGTATTTAGATAAATAGATTTTTGATTAATTTTTAAACCAGGGGTCGGCCCGCGGAATCCGCGGGTTCACTATCCTTGGGTGAGGAAGGTAAACGGGTGCAATTTGAAACCAACCCTTTTTTTATACAGAATGTAATTGTATGAATGTTTTCCGAGGTGGCCCACATAGCTCGCGTTCCTACTCAAGAACGGTGAAGCACGTACATGCGTGCAATCTGAAACCCAGGTCATAAATACGGCTTGCGATATACTTGGTAAGTGTACTGCATAACCCACGTTTGACTCAAGAATGGTGAAGCATGCACATGCGTGCAATCTGAAACCCAGGTCATAAATACGGCTTGCGATAAACTTGGTAAGTGTACTGCATAACCCACATTTTACTCAAGAATGGTGAAGCATGCACATGCGTGCAATCTGAAACCCAGGTCATAAATACGGCCTGCTATAAGCTTGGTAAGTGTACCGCATAACCGCTATTTACTCAAGAACGGTGAAGCATATACATGAGTGCAATCTGAAACCCAGGTCACAAATACGGCCTGCGATAAGCTTCGTAAGTGTAGAGTCCATTGCGGAATGAATTCTGAAATTATCGTACGAAATACCTATATGTGTGTGGTATAGATATAATACTTGTACTGCCCAACCATGGTCATTTCAGGCCTATAGGTAAAGCTGGGCGGTGCAGAAACCATTATGCTACAAATTTCGAAATTATCGTACAAAATACAGACGTTTTGGTACACTGTACCATAATTATGGTGCGCAAAATAGGGACCAAGTGACTTTGTACATATTATGGTACACCATTATGTTAAAGACATTAATTCAAAAGGGCTTAACTAACTGTGAACTGAGGGAATGTCCGAAGAGACAGCCCTTCCTCAAATCCTGACGAAATCCATCGAAAACCGAGCTTCCAGAGGCGAAAATGTTTGAAAACACACCCCTCTGGTGGCCACATCTCCTCCCTGGGTTGTAGTTCAAAGGAGGGGGTTGCAAGGGGGGAGGGATCGAAAGAGTAAGGTTCAAAGGTGTGCACAAACTTTGTTCCAGCACTCTACACCATAAGGGTGGGGCGCTGCGCGCCCCCAAAGTCACCCTTCAAACTTCCGTTCTTAATTAATGAAAATGATTAGTATATAGAGCAGATTGTCTAGGGATTCGAATTTTTAAATATAATTTTATTTTATAATTTCAGAAAACCTGAATATGAAGCAATGACCAGCACCATATGAAATTTTATAGGCATATAGTTGTGTATGTAAACATACCAAATGTTATATATATTCTTGCCCTTGTTTTCTAGTCGAATGCAAATGTGACGAAATAAAATTCGACTATTCCCATGCATTCGAAACCACATATACTTTAGTAGGCATAGGGATTGATATAAGATTTTTTAAAGTAATTATGCAACGAGCCCGAGAAACGAATGCAGGACAGTGGTTGCCTTACCTCAGAATGTGTTTTAAGGGCATTTTGTCATTATCAAAAAGCTATGAACTTAAAGGCACATTTGGATATTATTCAACCACTGCTGGAGATAGGCACATGGAAATTGCAATGTATCAGACCAGTGCAAGTCTATCTGAGATGGAAAACGAATTATGCCCTAGCCCTTTTTTACTACCAAAAATGACCAAAATGTTATAAACCTAGAAATTATAGTCACAAAATTCATATTATAGGTTTCACCAATGACCTACATCAAAGCTATGTAGTCTTTTTGTTTTAAGCAGATATTCGTTACCAACATATTTTTTTTTAAAAAATAATAATTATAAATAAATTAACTTTTAAGTTTAAAAACTTAGAGACGTAAAATTATGTGTTTGACGTCTACAGGTGTGTATTTTAAAGGCGAATTCGACTGTGATATTAGAAACAGCTATTAAAGTGTCTATCCCCCAACGCCATACTGGATTTCATAGGAATACCTATGACTGAAGGATCTCAAAGTATGTTGGCAAGCAGCTTTAATATGGACTCGTGTAGGGCCAAAAACTATTTCAACGTGATTATAAAAAGCTTCACTTAAGTTGCATACCTTATAATAAATAGGCACTTTTACAAACGTACTAATAATTGTGTCTGAGAGCACTAAAAACATTGCATTGTAAATGTTTAACAAAAAGAAAAAATATTGGATTCGGGCAGCGGGCATCTCGGTCTACCTTACTTGCGCACACACGCTCACACAGTGATATAACAACAACAATTCAATAAATATATATATTTGTAGATACATGCATAATTGAGGATAGTCTGGCTAGTTTTTTTATTTACAATGAAGAGAAGTTTCAAGGTGTACCCAGACATAAGGGGCGAAATAAAATTAAAAACTTGTTAGAAGAATTTTTGTCTTAGGGTGCATGGTTTTTTCCATAAATTAGTAGAAGAAAATCGACTCTATGTACACTGACATAAAGGTCAAAATTCAACGGGGGAAAAAAATATGATTCTGCTATAAAGTAAACAAGAATGTTTCACTTTCATTTCATAAAAATTAAAAGAATTTAAATTTTTTCTAAATGTTTTTATGTATAGGGCTTAGTACATGAATGTTGATATAAAAATCCATTACATCATAAACGTATCTACTAAGTTAATATTTGGTTTACAGATAACATATCGAGACTTTATATATTACATGCAGAACACAACCGAAAATTTCTTTGCGAATAATTAGAAAATTACATATACAATAATAAATTCTCTTTCTAACACCCGGGACTTCAGAACTTCAATTTCCATTATCAATTTGATACATAACAATTTATTTGAATGGGCATTTAAAATACTATATTTCTGTAATTGATTCTTGAATACCAATTCCATCATAACGTCACAAACAATGTTTATGTGCGTATTAAGAAATAAAAATTATGTATGTATTGTAAATAAATTATGTTTATTGTTTTAAAAACTTGAATAGGCAAATGTATAGTATGATATCAATACAGACGGTTATTTTTGAGGTAAATACGAATGTGACGTCCCTGCAGCTGATTACACATAATTATATATAAAAGTTATGTATTTAAATAACTTCATTGTTTATAAATTTAGGAACGGATGTATATCGTATGATATACGTTCAGTCCCTTTTTTTAAGGTAACTACGAATATGACGTCACAACAGTTGACCATGGATAATATAATAAATAATAATTTTACATTTAATTTCACTTATTGTTTTTAAAACGTCGAAATGTAAGTATATATTTTAAATTTATCATATGACGTATGAACAAACACATGTATTAAAGAGGTATACGAAATGTTAAGTCGGAATATGTGATTACGTGCCTTAAGTTTAGGACAAGCCAGAGAATAGGGCAGTGAGAGACAGGGCGGATAGCATGACATAATTTAAGACGTTTAATTTTATAATCGAATTTCTTTACGAACAATGGGCACATGAAGGAACCCAGACACTGCTGAGAAGTTCTGGCCGATCTCAACAGACCGACAGGAGTGAGGACCATTTGTTTGTCGTAGTTATGACCAGAACCAGTGGCTTTCTCGTGTACCATCCAGCGACTAATGGCAGCTTCACTACAGCTAATGTGGCAACATGAATATCCTTTATTCGAACATGTTCTGTACAATATTGAATTTTCTAAAGTCATAGGTTTGCTATTATTGTTAAAAAAGTATCTATAAGTAAGTATATGCAAACAGCTTGATTCGAAAAATACGGAAAAGTTATCACCCTACCTCAAATAATGTTTCAAGAATAGTATGCACATGTCAGGCAACCAACTCGGCATAGTTATCGTCTTTAAGTATCCGTCGGAGTTATATAATTATTTAACGTAAACCATATCAGATCAATACGAAGCCCAACCAATGTTATATAATACATTATGCATTTAGACCTTTTATAAGCACAATTTAGATACTTATTGATATTAAACAATCAAATTAACGGTATAGACAACACTTACGACCTCAAACAGACAACTATGTTTCACTATACGATAAACGTTTTCTAATTATAATTGGCAGTCATTTTCGAAGCATTTATGTAAGGAGCACATGTTTTCAGAACCGATTCGTATATTTCATTACAATCTACGTTAGATACCGTATTGAATTTTATATTCTTTACCATTAATTTATATTGTTTTCGTATTTTACAATATTTAATTTTAATATATATGACTTGTCCCGAATATAACCAAATTCATTACAAAATATACTGGTTAAAATATTTTGACAATTCATTTCCTTACTTGTTAAAAAAAGGCAGATATTTGTTCATTGTTTAGCATGCAAGTAGTAATTTTACACAGTAAGGACGCACTTGTTAGTTTCATTTTATTGCCGAACTCGCACTTTAAAAAAGCGTACACGATATTCAGGTTTTTATTTGAAACAAATGTGATCTCATTAATAAAAAAAATAGACGGAAACTTTTTAAGATCTTATTATAAGAAAAAGCATTGTACACCCGCAGAACGTTTCGTTTACGCTTTGCCATTATTTTAAATAAACGATTTTTCAGTCGAGGGTCGTACCTCCTTCATGCTATATAGTAGTACAAAGCGCTGCTATCAATCATTACCTCCTGCCCAACGTATATGAAAGTCACAAACATAATGCATATGTAAATATAAATGGTTTGTGAATTAATAGTCTGTTCCGAGGCCAATAAAAATACGGCTGGGTGTTAAATATGTGCGTCACAGCCCATCGGCATACGCTAAATGCATTCCTACTAATCTAAATATGGTTAATTTTAAATGGTCATACAGAACTCACAGATTATTCAAGCAGCAGTAGCAGAACACTTCAACTTTCCCCAGCATTGGTGAAATAGCTGGCTGGCAGTAAGGAGGTCACTGCTCGAGCGTTATGTTTTCTCCCATCACGATCAATACACATTCCTTTGTCAAGAGTACCCAGCAATAGCCACAGAGTAGAACAGTACACAAAAACAAAATTTGGTGGTTCCTTTTATGTGAGTGAACCCATTCGGCGATTGGCTTCGCAAAGCTCTGTACTGGACCCCGCTCAGCAGTGGGGCTGCTATGCCGGAGAAAGCCACGGCTACAGCAATTTATTTGTCTTTTCATATATGGGCTAGCCATAAATTTTACAAAAATGTTTTTCCCGTTCCACCAGGGGCATCAAAAAATAAGAGTGTGCCATTTGCTGACTCCACTTTCTGTAACACATGGTCAAACACGTGTCTTCGTTCCGGTAATAACCGGGGCACCATTTCGGTTACTTGCTGCTGCAACGCTGGGACATCATAGTATAACTCCCGAACAATTTCCTTACTTAAAACACTTGCATCTGATCGTGGAGGGCTAATCATTCAGAAATCGCCTAACATTTTCTCCACAATTGCCATTATTTTATCTTAATTTTTTTAAAGGGCTTCGTTATAAATGTATGTATTAAATTTCATGTCCGCGTGTGTGTCTGCTGTAGCCGTTGCAAAATGTCTTCCGCCATGTACTTTTTGTACTTATCCCACAACTGTTGGGGATCGCTAAGGACACAATATGATATGTGGGTTGCATATAGTTCCCTGATGTTTGTTGGTGACCGGCACTGCACGGCTTCCTCCATGGTTCGTCCCAATGATTATCTTTCTCTAACAGACGCAGAGCTTCACATGCCTCTCTATACGTTGCGCATTCCTGACCATTGTCAGCTTTAAGGTCTCTATGGCTTGTCGGACCCCGGACGTGGTGCAGCAGCATACGCAAACAGAAACATTCAAAATTTGTTACATGGACGGAGTACACACGGCCGAGGGCATATTATGATTTTACTCCACGCCAATTTTCAATAGGCGTGCCTTGAACGCGGCGTTTCCATTCCTTTCTTGAAGTGTTCCAACTGTAGTAACGGGGGACTTCGGCACACAACAAAGTTTTTGCGAAAGAATAGGTCTGACAAAAATGGAAAAGGGCTGTTAGTGTGGCCTTGGGCGGTGATGCGACCCTTTCATTAAAGGTGCCCTCATTAAAGTACACACGCTCCTCGTTTTCCAAGTGCACGGCAAGATGAGTAACAGGTAGATGTCTCTCATGTAAGGGGAAACCAAGGAGCCGCCACGCTGCCTCGTTGCTGACATATCGCCCTGCTTGAAAGGTCTCGACTTCATCAACGTGCTGCACTCCACCTTCATTTCTGACATTGAATATCGCCTGATCATTTCCTTTATATATATAATTGCATATATATTTAATAACGCGGACAGAGGTGCGAGCTTCTACATTAATGTGAGCATTAAAATTTTTANAAGAGCTGCCACGCTGCCTCGTTGCTACTGACATATCGCCCTGCTTGAAAGGTCTCGACTTCATTAACGTGCTACACCCCACCTTAATTTCTGAGATTGAATATCGCCTGATCATTTCCTTTATTTATATAATTGCATATATATTTAATAACGCGGACAGAGGTGCGAGCTTCTACATTAATGTGAGCATTAAAATTTTTACATATAATGGGAGAATATGGCACAATCCAGCTTTTGTCTAAGGTTACGAACGCCCCGCTGAGAACCTTGACAGTGACTTTCCTACCACCATCTTCTGGTGCTCTGCGTCCGTTTAACGGGTCGCCTTTGTCATTGTGCACTGTTTCTTTAAGAAGNCCGTTTAACGGGTCGCCTTTGTCATTGTGCACTGTTTCTTTAAGAAGTGCTCGTGGATATTTTTTTGTACATTTCCCACCTTTTATGCAAGGCGATACTGGGTTGTGTACACAACATGGTCCTTGAACCATGTTTCGGACTATATTGTCGTAAAAATCTTCATCTTGTGCTGGATCCGGAATCTCAGCGCTTATTAAGTAGTCTATTTGGTTGAAGCGCATTTTCTCGTTGAGCCATGTTAGGACATGCACATGTGGCAAACCTCTTTTTTGCGACTCAATGGAATACATGAAGCACTGTACGTCTCCGAATATTTTACCTTTGGTAATAACATTCATTATTTTTTTTTACTTTTAAACGAAAGACTCTGGCAACTAAATCGTGTCTGTAAGTAGCTTTTTGTCCGGGCATTAGCTCCTCCGTAATTTCCTTCCATGAGGAATTGCAAGTGAAAGTGACAAAAATATCGGGTCTACCGTAACTCCGTACATAGGTGTCCATTTTACCTAAATCACTGGAGTTAACATTAGCATCGCTATTAATAGCATCTTTCAGATGTATGTAATTCTCAACTCACAATTGTCTTACCTGCTCATAAACGATTAGGATATTGAGGGATAGAATAAAGTATAAGGATAAGCTCAGAATAAGAAGACTTATAGAATGAGTTAAAATAGTATTTACTTTCGTTCTCAAACAGTCTTAAATTGTTACATAGATAATTGAGACAAGAGTCCAACAAGAGAGAGAGAGAGGGGGGGGGGAGGAAGGTAATCAGGTTAGAGAGAGCATGATAAAGAAGGAGCTCATCCGAGTCTCTCACCCAGGCCTCGTTGCCCCGATGTCGGACGTCGCCGCTCCAGGACCCGCAGCTGACACGCCTGATTACCCTCGCAGACTGTGTTCGCTCACAGCCGTCGGAGTACAGTCCACTCTTCGCGCCCCTCCACGGGTGTTGACGTAGTTCGTTCTGATTGGCTCTCGTTGTGCGCCGGAGGCGGAGCGTCCTCGTCGTTTGTTTTAATTACCCTGGAATGCCCGTAGGTTAGCTGGACACACATTTCCTGTGTCTCTTTGCGCAATTCTCCGATGTTTGCTGAGTTTGATTTCGGCCCTATGTTTTGTTTTACAAACTCGTCTGTGGCCTCCTTCCCGTCTTTTGCTTGGACAGGTGTTGCACAATGGGGTCATTCGTAACATCCTCCCCAAAGTGACGAAAAGAGATGTCCTCTTCTCTGGAGGAATGCTGGAGAAAGTAGTAGATTGTAGAGAAAGATGTGAGAGAAATAAAGTTGGATTGGTTCCATAGTAGTAGTAAAGTAGTGTAGCGGTGATGTAGTATCGATAATGGGCCCGTAATTATCGTGAATGTGTTGGGCTGAATGAGTACTGTGCCACAATAGTGGAAAATTAGAAGTTGGCTCCACTGAAGGTTTGGCTTGGTTCGATGAACTGTGAACAGGTGGGGGCTGGCCGTGGAACTGCTGACTAGCGATTTCGGCTGTTGTCCTGGTCGCTGTCCGTGTGAAACGTGGATGAANACAAAATATGTATATATAAACTAACCGATTGTTTTAACAATCATACATATTCTCTGTAGCACTTATAAGCCTTTATGCAGCCTGATTTACACGTAAGTAGTGCTGAGGGGATGGTAGTCCTTCTGCCGTTGCTACTACTTTAAGAGGTTGTGTAATTGTTTTTAATTTGTTTTTTCCTATCACAGTTGCGGCTATGCATAATTTTGAACATACTGTACCAATTAAAATTAAAAACATGTTTTCTTTGGTTTGGATAAGAATTTTCGGAGTGGTGGTTATGTTTTCGGTAATTTTCATTATTCTTATGGGTATTTTCTCTTTTTATTTGGGGTTTTCCTTCTGTTTTGTTTCGTAGAATTCTTCCACACCTAATTTTTGTAAGTTCTGTTCTTTAAATATTCTGTATGTTTTGTTAGGTGCCGTTTCACCTACCTTGTTTCAGCTGTCTGGTTGGTTTACCATGAGTTTTTTTTTTTTAACCTTTGAAATATTTGGGGGATGTTTGTTTGCCAATTGATATCTGTATCGGGAAATAGTGGGCACGTCTCAAAAAGGTGTCCCTCATAGAAACATAATGCGCTTGTATTTGCGAATTCCTTCTGTGGCCCATATTTTCTTTAAACCCTACTCTGTACTACCTTTTATCTTTACTTTTTTGTTCTGTTTGCTGTTCATAATTTTGGCTCCTATTTTTCAGTACCCTATTTTGAATATTATGAGTTGATTGCTGGGTCTCCTTACTATTTCGTTGTATGTGTTCCTTCCTTTGCTGTTTTTATGTTTTTCTTCCTCTTTTCTGTGTCTGTAATGGTGTGGGGAATATTTCCTTGTCCCAAATTGAATGCTACTCGGACTTTGTGATCTGTTGTCTGGCTTTGTATATATGTTATTTGTCGCTGTTTGTATGCTAGGCATCTGTTGTGCTATGGTTGAGTAACAATTTGTACTAAGTGTACAATATCTGCTGGCCATTTGTGCATATGTGGCTGTTTTATATTCCCCTGGTTGGGTTCAAGTATGCAGGGTGGATGGGGGATATTTACTAACCTGTACTACCCATTTTTGTATTTTGAAATGTCTGTGTGTTAGGAGTAGGATATGTACATTCATAGGTTGTTGAGGAAAAAAATATGGATATGGCATTGCTGGTTTGTGGAATGGATAAGGTGGAACTTTAAATAAGGGATGTGAGTTCATTATGGGTGCTCTGTATGTGTTGAAATTTCGGTTTTACATAAAATTTGTTTTTCTCTCTGATCTTCCTGTGTTACCTGCCTTTTGTTAATTTTTGTGTTCTTCATCTGTATTTGTGGTATCTCTGTAAACTGAGAGTTTATTAATTTCTTCTTTTAGTTCTTAAATTTGTGTTTCTGTAAAAGTTGTTGAATTTTGTGTGTGATTGTGTACATTCTGATTATATTTATAAATTCCTACTTCTATGTGTCTGATGTTGTTGATCATCTCTGTTAGTGTGTTTTTGTTCATAAGAATTAGTTTATCTACTACTAAGGGCGCTAACGAATTCCAGAGAATTTCTTAAATTTTTTCCTCCGTCATGTTGTGTTTGACCTTATTTGCTAAAAAAAATGATTTCTTGAACATGTTCAGTTGCAGATTCAGTAGGTTCCTGACTCTTCGTGTACAATTGTCTTTTGTATTTAGTAATGTTTTCTTCTGTTGGAAAAATGTTGGTTAGTTCTTGTGTAATTCTTTCCCATATATGTAAGTGAGGTTCTGTTTTGTTGATAAGGTTTTCATACACTCTTTTAGCTGGACCTGATAGGTGTAANCCCATATATGTAAGTGAGGTTCTGTTTTGTTGATAAGGTTTTCATACACTCTTTTAGCTGGACCTGATAGGTGTAAATGTAGTCTTTTTATCTTTGTTTCTTCGTTTATTTGGTTAATTTCTGCCCATGTTAAAAATTGTTTTATGAATTGAGAAATGTCTTCTTCCTGACTACCGTGGAATGTTTCTATAGGTACTAGTTGTTGGATTACTATGTAAAATTGTGGGGGTTGTTCCATTTTTGTGTGTGTTTGTAAACTTCGTAAATATTGTCTTGTGCAAGGCCTATTAATTCCTTGTATATTTTCTGTTTGTGTTATTGTATTACTATTTAAATTTTCCTCTGTATTTTCCTCTATGTCACTTGATTTTGGGTTGGAAGTTACTGTGTCAAGAAATATTTTTAACCGCGATTGCATTTTGGAAGTTCTAGCCATTTAAATATGTGTTAACATGTTCCTAGTCTTTACATGACAAGCATTTCATTATTAATATATTCATACAGTCCAATCAGTTTAGCACCAAGTAATGTAATAATAAGTATTACTTTTATTTATTAATTAAGCAATTATGCTAAAATAAATATGTTAAATTGATAATCTGGAAAGCGTGGGAGGGTGGGGGTAATAAGTTACCACCACTGCAGCGATTTCATTAATTAAAGGTGCATTGTAGTGCCTCTCATGCTCCCCACATGGAGTCCGACCAGCATGGATGACTACCTTAAAATCCTCTTGAGGCGGGTTCTCTTAAGCGGTTTTAAATGTGTTTATCAAGATGTTGTGTTCATGCAACATTCTTTTAATTTTCAACGCCGTGTCTCTTTCAACTCCTCGATAATTTGGCAGCGGCGGTTTGTTTAAATTTCTTCGTTACAAATGAAATATGCCTGCCAGAATTTATGCTGTTCGTTGACAGCTGGAAAAAGCGCACCTATTCTATGATAAACTTGCCCTTGAACAGAAAACGTTCGCGAAAATCCGGGAATTATTATCTCTCTGTCAACTCCAAAAGATGTAATTAGGAAACATGAGCTGTGCTTTCTGATCCTATTTAAAAAGCGCCGTGATTCATCAACGTCGTACATAAAGAGAGTTTTCAGAGGCTCTCGTGGCTCACCAAGTAAAGGAAGGGAAACTTTCCCGCTGGAACCGCACATCCCTGCGGTCTCATCTTTCCATTTCAAAGCGCTACAAAACCTGCACGACTTGTCCATGAGTCCGATAACAATAAGCCTGTGTTTCTTATAATCATTAAATACAGACCAAGTGTTCCGTTGAAAAGCTCGTCGACGTTCCGCTTGGAGTTTTGCGTTTGCGATTATTTTCGCCTGTGACTTTTCAGGAGTTTCGGATGCCCTTAAAGCAGCCTGTCGTTCAGCTTTTTCTTCCAGTCGTAGTTGGGTCTCAACAGGCGTTTCGGAGGCTTTAATAGGGTTTGACGCTCTGCCTGTTCATCTCGATGGAGTTGAGTATCGGCAGGAGTCTCTAATATCCTGAGATGTTCCTGGCGTGCAGCCTGTTCTTCGAGAATTTCTTGAATCTGAGCAGGCAATTCAGCGGCTCTCAAATCAGCTTGTTGCTAAGCTTACTCTTGTATTCTCAGCTCAGCATCTTCTGGAGACTCTTGCGATCGAACAAATCTTTTCGCTTGCGCTTGAGATGCTGCTCTTGAAAGTCTTGATTTTCGTTAGCGAAGCATTTTTTATTTAACAGACTATGAAAAACTAAACAAAAAAAAAACAGTGGAAAAAGTAAACAAAAACAATTACCAAACCAACAAATCTAATTCAAAGTACGATTCAGTACCAAAAGTTAAACCAGTCTAATAAATTGAACAATATTCAAATTTTCCTAAACAACAGAACAAAAATGAAAAGCTAATCACGGGAAACTAAAAGCAGATTCAGTCAATTTAAACTATTTGAACGCCATCTAGTGTCAATTTTTAAAACTACATTTGGCATGTCGTTTAACATAGGATGATGAAAGGAAATTACATATTCAGTAAAAATTAGTCAATGTCACCTTTCAGCCCTCCAACTATTACTGTGTAAGAAATTACGTCGATCTGTTGCTCGGTTGCGAAGTTGCATTGATATTCCGTTTGTGTACTTTTTCATTTTCCAATAAGAATTTCCCCAAGGGAATGAGATAATTTCTCGGGATAAAAAGTAGCCTATGTCAATTCCCGGCCATCCAACTATCTGTGCAAAAAATCACGTCGATCCGTTGCTCCGTTGCGACGCGAAAGAAGGACAAACAAACAAACAAACACACTTACGCATTTTTAATATTTGTTATAATGCATAATTTAGACCTGTACTGGTACCCATGTCCTGGTGGCTCAGTTTACTAGGGCATCTGTCCAGCAATCCAAGGTCCGTCAGTTCGCCGCTTCTCAAGTCCACAGATTCTTGTTCTGTATTAAAACATATCACGTTGATAGAAGCGAGTGTGCATACAGCACATGGAACATCGCTCTTAGCCTCCAGCCTACACCAGCGCTCCTAGTATCCGATGACATCAAGCGCCACTAGTGCTACCTTGCAGAGAGTGGGGGAACAAAAATGTTGCCCCTGTTGGGCAATAAAATAAACTTCCAAGATGACGACCAATACTAGCATTCTAGCAGACGATATGAGAACCACGATGGCCGAAGGCGAAACAAGATGACGGCCTTGCGCGCCCTCTATCAGCAGCTGTTGTAAACAAAAGACAAGTGCAAACATAATGGAGGACAAGATGGCGGACACAAACTTATATGGTGGATGGCAAAAACCTGACGATAGTCTCAAAAATAAAATGAAGGACCTAACAAGTAATTTGTGGGCTGAAAAACAAAATGGTATTCTCAAAATAATATGACAGACTAAAAAACAATTGGCAGACTCAAAGGCAAAGATGGCAGGCTCAAAAACAGCATAGAGAATTAAAAAAAAAATGGCAACCATAAAACAAGATAATGGAGTTAAAAATATGATAGCGGACTCAAAAACAATATGGCAGACTCAAAAACAGTATGACAGACTCAAAAACAATATGGCAGATTCAAAAACAAGATGGTGGACTCAAAAACTAGATGGCATACTTAAAAACTATATGGCAGACTCTAAAACAAATTGGCGGACTCTGGCAAATTGCAAGGCCAAGATCAAGGTTGTAGTCACTTCTGATCCACTGCCAGATGCCATATGGCTCCTACCCTCCCAACCTCCAACCTCCTGTCCCATACGCCCAAATGTATAACTGGTTGTAGGAGCAGCAGGAGCCGGCCCACAAAGTGAATTACTTTTGTTCATTATCTTGACCTATCCCCAAACACTGTAATAAAAGGGTAGCGCTTTGCAACATACTACATAAAATAATTTAAATATTTTGGACACCCATTTTTAAAACTGTGATCCTGCGAATCTTTATCAGGATATACACACATGAGGAGTTGAATTAGAAACACCTGCCATGTTGACGAAATTACATTGTGTTCACCTTGTCAAATGGAATAGTGCCCAGCAACATTTGACTCGGGCGTCGTCAGACCTTGTACTGACCGTTTGAGTAACATTCCAACACAGAATGGTGACGAAACTAGGTCTCACTGCATTTCAGGNCTAACAGTTTGTGTTTGGGTGATGTAAAACAAAACATCCATATTCCCTACTGTTTTGGGGACTGGGGTGATGTAACTGCTAGAGCTCTTGCTATCCATCAAGGCGAACCGGGTTCGACTCCCGGAAGGGTCACTCCGAATTTTCGTTAATGGGAATCGAGTTGGACGATGCTGCTGGTCGGCAGGTTTACTCGGGGATCTCATGCTTCCAGCGCCATTACATTCCGGCGCTACTCCATTCTCATCTAATTTCACCCTCATCGGCTATCAAGACGTCGTTGTAAAGAGCCGCCCAAATATCTCAACTCAGCTAAGCGCATTTGATCGTTGCCAGATTGTTGAAGCCTGGCGTATGGGACCAAGGTCATGGAGGCATAGCGGTATCCAAGGGCCATCGTTAGAACTAGTGATTTTTCGTGAAAAAATAGGAATACACAGTATACTCCAATGCTATACGCACCCAAGAGCAAATTGTCAACTGCCATTGGTTGCTGTCTGCTTGAGAAGGTTTTTTCATATTTGACCGGACCACTCAGAATTCTGCAACATCGGAACGGATACAACGTGATTCGTGTGCAGAGAGTTAACACGTGTCAAAAAATAATTCAGCCAATCAAGATAGGTAAACGACCCTACAGTGTTTCGAAATATAACTTGTCTTGTAATCTTTTCGCGAAATTTAACTACCCCTAGCCATCGTGTCAAGAGGGTACACTGAGTTCATGGATTTGGGTGAAACCACCGCAACCAGGGGCAACAGTTGTTAATTTATTGTAAGTTATAAAATTTGTTGTGTACATTGATGACAACTACGTTCCCTAACAGCAAATTATCATTTATATGTTATACTCAACAATTAAGTAAACAAATTGGTACGTTAATTATTACATATTTAAAAGGCAGAGAATAAAAATCTGAACCAGTTCATAAAAAATATTTCAAAAAGGAAGCAATCCGGTTTTTATAAATATAATTATGATACGCAAATTCTACATAAAAATTATGTGTATATATAAATAATGAAATTTTGTCAATGTCATAAAATACGATTGTAGGTTAAACAAATCCAGGAAATATTACGTTAACAGTATACAATATATAGTGAATTATTTTTAACAAAGAAAACTGCTCATACTACCATCATCGGGTTTGAAATTTCAATTACTTGAATATATGTGTATCCCAGTAATAAGATAAATTTATATCAAAATCTTAACTTACACTCTTAAGTAAATTACTGTGATTAAAAAATCTTTTGCTAGGGCACATGTTTGCAACACTAGAGAAAATATAGATACATTTTGCTGACAGGCCAAGAACAGCCAACGGGAACTAACTTTTAATTACTCTGGAGAAGACAAATAATATTAACAATTCTTATAGCCATTAATCATCGTCGTAGATGTTATTATAGCGTTTTATTATTTGCAATTACTTTTGGACAACTTTCTTTTTAAATCGGATCATAGTAACCAGCTTGGCATTTTATGTTTTATCTTATTATGTACTATGTAATAATGTATATAGAAAGTGATTTGTTTATTTTTTGGGTGTTTTTTGTATGTAGAATAAGCGTAATACATTTAAATTAGTAAGCGCCAGAGTCGTTTATTATCTTCAGGAACTAACACACACGTTCTTATATTTTCAAACTTATTAAATATGTTATAATTTATGTATGAAGATGTTTGGTTCATTTATGAGAATTTTGTATCTATATTTAGAATTGTTTTCAGTGCAGGTAGTGTTAATCAATGTTCCCGAAAAATGGCAAAGCGGCCGTATTACTGAATTTTGTGCGTACATAAGTCAATAAACAAAATTAAAAAACTTAATCGGAAGGTGAACTCAGGTGAATGTATACACAGTACGCTAAGTTTCTACGCGAATCATTTAAAAATAAGTGTTAAATTACACGCGCAATCACGCTTGCGCGCGAGAGGAAGGCACGGAGCTCGGAGCGGCTTTGAGAGTGCAGTCCAGGGGCTTTGTGCCAGCGCGCAGCTCCCGTCCGGCCGGTGAAACGGCCGGCGGGATTGGCCCATTCGCAGGGACCAGCCATAAGCTACTTACCACCGATTCATCGACACCTGTGGCATTAGCACGCGCGCGCGAGCCACGTCCCTCCCCGGGCAATCCGTGATGGACCAACTAATTGTTTTCAAATTACTACATCCGGCGGGCCGGGGACACGGCCCCACGGCGAGGGGCTCCCAAGTGGTGTTTGAGCCTCCCCTCGAATGAAATTAGCGACGATGGTGGTCCGCACACGTCCCCGGCTCTCTCTGCCGGGTCGTAATGACCTCGCGGACGCGCGTCGAGAGGTGGTCGCCATCGACTCCGGGCGATACGACGCACGTGATCCGCTCCGCATTATCTCCCACTGCCAAAGGCCGACGCCCAAAACTACGCCAAGTTGTAGTTTCCCCTCTGAAAATGAGTGTTTTTTTTTTTAGGCCTAATCTGAAGCAGTGCTTGAACATTGTTATTTTAATAATTTCGGACGTGCTCAATCTGCACAAAGTGCAACCAGTTACTGCGTCGCTACCGTCAACCTGGCAATGTGAGTCATTCCGACGACACTGAGAAACATTCGCACTATTTACCATATAACTTCTACGACAAGATTTGCTCCAACGTGAATAAAAATAACATAGAATTAAATACAGTTTAGTAGCTGCCTGTCTAAATGTTTCTCTACAAAAAAGGGAAAAAAAGACGTGAGGCTTTAGGGTAACGTTTATTAATTCGGCGTAAACATTACCTTAGAGACTACGGTGGATGTTTTGGTTATAAGAGATGCAGTTGCTGATATCAACCCCCTCCCCCCCCCCTTCCCAAAGAAATAGTCACAGTATTGAACGAAGCGTGAACTAACGATATTCGGAACTTCAAAGACACAAAATATACACTTCACTTGTCTATAAGGTATTAATACTCCTTCTGTGTGTCACGGTTTGTAGCAGCGTGGTACGCATTGCGGATGCCAGACATGTCGAAACGTTCGAATCTCGCTCCGAAAATGCTTTTTTTACATTTTTATAATTTTTTAAATTTGCTCTTTATACACTGTAAATACAGAAAAAAACTAACAGTTTACGTAGCGTTTTCGTGGATTCATGGTAAGTTTCATGAATACATATAAGGAAAATTCGTTATTTAAAAAATTTGCGGCTATAATTTTAGAAATATTTGTTAATAATTTTTTACAATTAATTCCCCTTGATTTTATTTTTTTTAACGGTGAAAAAACATGACGCAAAATATTTTATATACTTAATAACTAATTTTATACAAAATTATTATTCACCAATTTTATTTAAAAACAATAAAAAAATTAAATAACTATACGTTGTGAGTTAAATGGTACTCTATATGGTCCAGGTTTTATTAACGACACATATGTGTAGAAGGCATTGTAAACTTACCATTATTGTTTTAAGTCCACGCGCTCATTCCACATGGGTGGTAGGCGTATTGATGCTATGTGATGTCAAACTTTAAAACCAAGAAATTGGAAAATAGACATACTAAACTTGTGTTCTTTTCTCTTCAAGCAGTAATCTGTCTCCAAAGATTAACACAATCTGCAAGAACAACTCCGGCTTTCCACACAGAACGCAGTCTTTTAGTACAACGAATTCTTCATTTTTCTCTTTGTAGGTAAAACATGAAGTGTCCCGACTTACTGACACGCTCACCAACGCACAGCCCAAGCCGTTGGACGCAAAAAAATAATAGCGATGGCTTTTTCTTATGGCACAGGCATCGAGACAGGCACACACTTAGAAAGGATTTTTCGAAATTCAACCTCTAATATGCTGAAAAGGAGTAGAATGTGTTTTCGAGGTCTCCTAAAAATCCCATTAATCCGATGACAAAACGTTATTCTCTTAGCTTTTGAAGGTTGCCTTCAATGGCCTAAATACCTAAAAACTAATTTTAGGATTTTTTGAAATTCAACCCCCTAAGAGGTGAAAAATTGTCAACTTTGTTTTTGAAGACTCTTCGTAGTCTTATTAACCCGATAAGATATCATTGTGCTATTTGCTCCCAAAGGTTGGCTACATAAATGCATAAGAATGTATGTCAGAATGGTTCAAAACCCTTCCCGTATATAGGTGATAAGGGTTAAAAAATATTTTCGAGAAATCCTTTTATATTTCATTTACACGGTGTAATATCGTTACGCTCTTTTTTTTCAATGGTTGGTTACATCAAATGCTAGTTTTTCTACAGGTAAAAATATTTCAGAACTAAGGAGGATATATAATAAAATATATCATTTAATAAATTATGCTCTTAGTGAAATACACTACGCTACGTTATATTCTTTACGAGGTTGTATATTCGTGCTTAAATCACATTTTACACCGCGGTTAATTATTTCGTATGTCATTTTCAATGAATAGTTAATTGGGCTACAGTTCACATACCAGTTCCGCAATAACCAATCTTTGAGTTGCAAAATTTTAATTGGTTTCTTGTAAACAGAACTGTAAGAACGAAAAACTTGCGAACCACGTGTTATAACAACGACGATGACAATTATTTATATTTGGTTTTCCATGAAACCAGAGCTTTTGTCCACAAATATATTACTTATCGTAACAAGAATATACTCCATTAAAGTTAATACTAGCAATTCTTATAAGATAAAAATCCGTTCATCCAGTCTTTATTCTATAGTTTTAAAGTGAATTAAAAAGTAGTTGCTAAAAGTGGCAGGGAGAGATTTAAGGGAGGACATAACACATAGGCATCTCAACGTGACCTGTTCCAGAGTAAGCTCGCCTATCAACCGGTAATCCTAGCGCCTGACTCTGAGGGCAGAACCACTAACGAAGTTTACAGACAGGTACTCCGGTAATAGAAATCAGAAGCCGTTAGGTGTGGTATATGCGGGTGAAGCTACGGAATTATAGCAAGAACTGCATATAGAGAAAAATAAAGCCGCCAATATATAATATATATATATATATGATTGCAGACTATCGTTGCAGTTGCACACCCCGAGGGGTACCTGTATAGGACACCTCGGGAGACTAGGGAATCACCGACACACTACATGCGAAAATAACTAGCACACTTGTAAACAACAAAACAACAGGTCAGACAGACATAACGAAACAATATTCACTCCAGCCGGGAGTCTGGAGGGGAGTTTCACTCTCCCGCTGAAATCCACGAACACGTAAATTAACTTAAAATACAGGTCCGATGCCCAACAACCCACATACACACGGCGCCCCGCCGCCGACCCAATGATTTGGATATGTGTCGGGGTGCATTTGTCTTTACAAACACCCTGTGAGTTATGGGAGCCTAGGCTCCCGGTCTCACGACATGCAGGCCATTCGGTGGCATATGAGGGTTCGGCGGCGGCAGTTGCACACAGAATCTGAGAATGGCAATCAGTTGCCTACATCATATAATTCTTCAGGGCTTTTCGAACAATAAACAAAAACCCACAATAAAGAATTGTTATTGTGTTTCACTTCTTCTGTATATTGCTGTTTATTTACAGCTCGTGATCGTTGAAAAACGATTCAATGTACGAAACTCCTTTCTGTGAGCCTGAGATGATACGGCTTCGTTTTTCCTGCCCGAAAGTCAAAAGTTATCTCCATCGTTTTGTATCGCCTACACAACCAAATCATCCTGCATAGAAAATACGGGTCTGTCAATCTACATTACTGATGTGTGTTGGCGAGCCGACGACGGGACTTGCTCTGCTGGGGGATTTCCAGTGAGATGGGACGTCTTACCGGCGGACCAGAAGCCACGAGACAGCATCTGAAAGGGCGACATTGGAATTCATAATTCATGAAGCTGGGCGAGCGCTATGAAGGCGATGCAGGTTCTCTGGGGTCTCCGCAGTTACATTAACGCTGCCATCTACCAACATTCTTGGTGGATGCCTAAATGGCACACTTTAAGGAGGATTATATAATAACTGCAAGTGACAGTGATTACAAACTGAAGTGCTGGTGCAGATATATGTAAGACTCCTTCGTGATCTTGTCTCATGAACACAACAGATTACAGTAGTACTTGGACCAACTTGACATTCGGCACAGAAACATTAACTTCGCAATGCACACAAAAAATCAAGACACGCTAAATTTTTTTTATGTCCCAGCAAGCTAATCTGCTAATATCTCCTAAACCATTAGAGGTAAGCTAAAGGCACCGATTATGAGACCCTCCCCTAATATGAGACCCCAGGTGTTCAGAGCAGGGAGCTGCTGAAATCTAGCGGGCAATACGCGAACTCGGTGACGGGCACGTTTCTTCGCGTGTTTATCGTCAATTAGCGAACGACTCTGTAGTCAAGTGCGGTTACGGATGTTGTGCTTTATGAGTTATAATGTTTTGCGACAAGATAGCAGCAACGGCTTGCTTATAAATCAATGTGAGGATACATCTTTTATAAACATACACACACACTGATTATCATATAGGTGAGCTGTTATGTGCATTTTAATATGATAGCACTGGGTGTATTTTACATCCGCAACACTATGGTTTCTGATGTTGAATGTTGGCTCGTATTATGAGACCCACGTGGTTGCCNGGTGTATTTTACATCCGCAACACTATGGTTTCTGATGTTGAATGTTGGCTCGTATTATGAGACCCACGTGGTTGCCTTTTATGAGATACGGTCTTATATTAGGACCTGGGTCTTATATTAAAATATACTACCAAATAACATGTATTGCATTTAAATATTAAAGTGTTCCTTAATTATCAGTTTAGTACAATACGAAACTAACATTATTACAGACTCAAGTGATTTATTTGCTTCGTATGAAATGTATAGCAATATTAATTCGTTATTACAAAGTGTATTAATATGACACAATTGATAAGTTATAATGTAATTATAATAACAAATCATGGCATGACTTACAGTATTCATTGCTTAAATTACATAGTGAATTTAAGTTTATAATAAACTTACAAATCTGTGTTTCATTTTTAGATGACTTGGGCCGAAATCCCAAAAAGAAGAAATAGGACAAGGAGCAGATGATTCAAGCAGTCAAAGCAGTACAAGCAGATAGAATGAGATACAAGTCTGCAGCGGAACAGTTTGGTGTACCAAAAAGCACAGTGGAAAGGCATGTGAAAAATTCTTAATCACGTCCTGATGATTGAGTAAATGTGCCATTAGGAAGAAGGCCTGTATTAAGCAGAGAACTAGAAAATGAACACTAAGAATTTTGTGTTGAGATGAATAAAAATGTCATGTGTTGAGAAAACGTGATATTAAAATTATGGCCTTCCAACTAGCAATTACTAATGGTTTTTAATATCCATTCACGCAAAAAAATATCAACTGGGAAGAAATGGATGGCTTCTTTTTTGAAGCGTCATTAAAAGTTGTCTTAGAGTTCATCAATGTATTTCTCATGCTAGAGTAAAATGTTTCAATCCTGAAAATGGGGAAAAAAATTTAAGCTATATGAACCAGAATTTCAACAAAATTAAAGGGCATCCGCACAAATTATACAATGTTGATGAGACTTGGGGTAAATGTGGTACAGCACAGAGTTGAAAAGGTTATATCCCCGAAAGGAAAACAAGAAGTATATGCACTGACATCGGCCGAGAGAGAGGGTCACTCAATACCGTAGTTACTTGCATGAATACTGGTGGTTCTTTTGTTCCTCCATTGATATTGTGGCCAAGGAAGAATATGAAAATAGAACTCATGGATGGTGCACCTGCTGGTTCTATTTGAGGGTGCCACTCTTCATGGTGGATATAGGGCGATTTTTCCACCAAGTGGTTTCTACAATTTATTAAATTCACCAAGGTATCACTTGAAGATCCTGTTCTTCTGGTTCTTGATGGCCACTATTCACAAACTAAAAATGTCGATGTGATAAAATTGGCTAGAGAACACCATGTTTCAATCCTTTGTATACCTCCTCACACTTCACGCAAAATGTAGCCCCTAGATGTTGGCTTCATGAAAACTTTCAAAGCCTATTATGCTTCAGAAATAGTCTTTCCTAAGAAGCAACCGTAATCGTATTATAACACAATTGTTGGTTGCAAAGTTGTTCAACGCAGCATACCAACGAGCTGCAACAATGGAAATAGGAGTTAATGCATGCCGCAAAAAACGACTGTATCCATTCAGCAAATATGTGTTTCGTGAACGTGACTTTGTTATTCGTAGCTGTGAAAAAATTAATTATCTAGATCATGATATCAANGGTGTATTTTACATCCGCAACACTATGGTTTCTGATGTTGAATGTTGGCTCGTATTATGAGACCCACGTGGTTGCCATTTATGAGATACGGTCTTATATTAGGACCTGGGTCTTATATTAAAATATACTACCAAATAACATGTACTGCATTTAAATATTAAAGTGTTCCTTAATTATCAGTTTAGTACAATACAAAACTAACATTATTATAGACTCAAGTGATTTATTTGCTTCGTATGAAATGTATAGCAATATTAATTCGTTATTAACAAAGTGTATTAATATGACACAATTGATAAGTTATAATGTAATTATAATAACAAATCATGGCATGACTTACAGTATTCATTGCTTAAATTACATAGTGAATTTAAGTTTATAATAAACTTACAAATCTGTGTTTCATTTTTAGATGACTTGGGCCGAAATCCCAAAAGGAAGAAATAGGACAAGTAGCAGATGATTCAAGCAGTCAAAGCAGTACAAGCAGATAGAATGAGATACAAGTCTGCAGCGGAACAGTTTGGTGTACCAAAAAGCACAGTGGAAAGGCATGTGAAAAATTCTTAATCACGTCCTGATGATTGAGTAAATGTGCCATTAGGAAGAAGGCCTGTATTAAGCTGAGAACTAGAAAATGAACACTAAGAATTTTGTGTAGGAATGAATAAAAATTTCGTGTGTTGAGAAAACGTGATATTAAAATTATGGCCTTCCAACTAGCAATTACTAATGGTTTTAAATATCCATTCACGCAAAAAAATATCAACTGGGAAGAAACGGATGGCTTCTTTTTTGAAGCGTCCTTAAAAGTTGTCTTAGAGTTCATCAATGTATTTCTCATGCTAGAGTAAAATGTTTCAATCCTGAAAATGGGGAAAAAAATTTAAGCTTTATGAACCAGAATTTCAACAAAATTAAAGGGCATCCGCACAAATTGTACAATGTTGATGAGACTGGGGCAAATGTGGTACAGCACAGAGTTGAAAAGGTTATATCCCCGAAAGGAAAACAAGAAGTATATGCACTGACATCGGCCGAGAGAGAGGGTCACTCAATACCGTAGTTACTTGCATGAATACTGGTGGTTCTTTTGTTCCTCCATTGATATTGTGGCCAAGGAAGAATATGAAAATAGAACTCATGGATGGTGCACCTGCTGGTTCTATTTGAGGGTGCCACTCTTCATGGTGGATATAGGGCGATTTTTCCACCAAGTGGTTTCTACAATTTATTAAATTCACCAAGGTATCACTTGAAGATCCTGTTCTTCTGGTTCTTGATGGCCACTATTCACAAACTAAAAATGTCGATGTGATAAAATTGGCTAGAGAACACCATGTTTCAATCCTTTGTATACCTCCTCACACTTCACGCAAAATGTAGCCCCTAGATGTTGGCTTCATGAAAACTTTCAAAGCCTATTATGCTTCAGAAATAGTCTTTCCTAAGAAGCAACCGTAATCGTATTATAACACAACTGTTGGTTGCAAAGTTGTTCAACGCAGCATACCAACTAGCTG
Organism: Clitarchus hookeri; assembly: GCA_002778355.1. Lineage (NCBI taxonomy): Eukaryota > Metazoa > Arthropoda > Insecta > Phasmatodea > Phasmatidae > Clitarchus > Clitarchus hookeri. The sequence continues at coordinate 198,383 of NQII01001920.1, read as the reverse complement.
CAACAATGGAAATAGGAGTTAATGCATGCCGCAAAACACGACTGTATCCATTCAACAAATATGTGTTTCGTGAACGTGACTTTGTTATTCGTAGCTGTGAAAAAATTAATTATCTAGATCATGATATCAACNCAAATATGTGTTTCGTGAACGTGACTTTGTTATTCGTAGCTGTGAAAAAATTAATTATCTAGATCATGATATCAACCGAACTCTCATTATAGACACCTCACATGACACATCTTTAATTGCAGGACCTTGTAATCCTCCCCCTGTTCTGCATATGGACACCCCACATGGTTCTGATGCAGGGCCTTCTGATGCTGTACCTAATCTGCGTATGGACATCGCACATGGTACCTCTTCTTATGCAGGACCGTCTAGTGCTCCCACTTCACTTATGTTGGGCACAGTAAGTAAGAAACTTGCTAATACAACTTTGTGCCCTTCAGGTGTAAAGCTTCCTGTCTCACCAAAAGACATAAAACCACTTCCAAGTCTATCAGCAATACTACGAAGTCGAAGAGGCGATGGTACATCTGTTATTACCTCATCGCCTTACAAATCCAATCTCCTGAACAGTTTGGAAAGAGTTAAGGCAGCAAAGAATAAAATAGAAGCTGCAGCAAAATGTCGTAAGACGCTGTTAAAGAAGAAAACATTAAACAACACATCAAAGACAAGAAGTTGCAAAAGAAGATTAATGGACATATCTAGCAGCGACGAATCTGACGATTATTTCGACATATCAAATAGCTCTGATGAATATGATAACGATTCTGAGTGCCCCTTCTGTTGATGCATATTTCCAGACAACAAACATGGCGAAAAGTGGCTACAGTGCACTGTCTGCTATCGTTGGGCTCATGAACACTGTGGTGTCACTGACCTTCACTTTGTCTGTCCTCAGTGCTGAAAGAGGATAAAAAAATTGTGTGTCCCATATAAGAACCTTTTTTTATTCCTGTAAAATTGCAGTGTTTTTTTTTNTGAAAGAGGATAAAAAAATTGTGTGTCCCATATAAGAACCTTTTTTTATTCCTGTAAAATTGCAGTGTTTTTTTTTGACAGAGGACGCAAATATTTTACTTCAAAACCAATTGTATGCATTGCGTTTTGAATTTAAATATATTGATTGATATTGTACATGTTCAATGTTCATTTACGTTCACTTTAAAAAAGTTATGAATTTTTTCAAAATAGGTCCTATAATCGGTGCCTGTACTTAACAGAAAATCTACAAACATTAACAGGTACATGTATGACGACTTCCATCAACATCTAACTGTTAAATAAACAGCCTCTTCCATCATGGCGAAAGAGAGAAGTATACGCTATGAACTCATTATTAACCAAGTACTACAAAATTTAACAAACTGGCTATTTTACAATGACTACTTTAGGAAAAATGTATCAAAGATAATGAAATACAAGCCTAAAAAGAAACACGAGACAAAAGACTACACACATAAACTGGACTACATGCAGGCTATCCAAATTATTACAGAAACAAGACATAAAAATGACACAGAAGCTGGCCAACGACTTCAAGCCAATCCTTCATGCAACCATTGACCAAGAACGCCAACAATCTTGTTCGGGTGTAATGAGAAAACTTCTACTTGGGAAAGACAGGGTAACAATATCGGCCGTCATTAGGGAGATAGAAGGCGCCATGTTATTAACCAACAAACATATGTTACCCGAGGTTATTTTATTATTTGTTATGAATTAATAATGACATGCCTTTAAAGTAACACAAAACGCTGACTTAGTGGAACACTATCTGGCGAATCGTTCTCAGAAAACATGCAACGATTGAAATGGTACCACGTGCTATGTATTGCCGGCGAGGTATTCAACCTCTCTTTCCTGGCCGATCGTTACAACCCTAATATTCTTATGACAGGCAATATAACCCGCGAAATGTTCACATATGGCAGATAGAGAAAACGATAAGAAATTATCTGTGCAGTCGATGGAACATTTTTATCTTATGCACGCTTCATCTTCAATCGAGCAGATTGCAGTTTCGCAAGCAAAGTCAACTCATAGCTTTCGCAAACTTCAAAGTAGAAAGTCGATACTTGCCCAATGCCATGGTTTATAAGTAGGTATTGCATCTGCTCTCTGTGTAAGGCGCTAGCGATTGATGCTGGCCCTCCGTGTTAGGGCATAGGAATATGTCGACATATTGTCCCTAGTGCTAATTTACCAAATCAATACACTTCCTTTGCGAGTTCACATAATCGAGTTTTATTGTTGCTTAACAGGTTAACTGGTACATGAACTCACGAGACAACTCTCCCCTCCCCTCTCTCTATGTAGGCTACATGTGGCTTGATGCGACGATTTTGCGTTGTGGGGGGGCAAGATTCTTCACACTTGGTGTAGGACTCTACTTATCTGACTTGCGGCGCTGGTCTTCTCTCAGCCGGCGATCTCGGGACTGCTTCGTCTCTCGGTAGGTAGACTGGAACGTCTAGGCTGCGACACTCTCTCTCGATCGGCGTTGGCGTCTCGACGCCCTCTTGAACTCCCGGCTCTCTCCGCACTGCTCGCTCGACGACGTCTGACTGACTGATCGATCCTCGCACTGGCTTCGTCCGGCTCCGACCCGGACGCCTCGCTTCAGGTCCCCCGACTGACTGACTGCTCGATCCTCCTCCTCGTGGTTTTGTAGGCTCGATCGCCATATTCAACTTGCACCATCTCTGCACGTGTCCGGGGCGGCCGCCGCGTCCCCCTGAGTCGTAAAACACGTGGGCGGCGTTGTCCCTCGGTTCTGGTCTAGAAGTTTTAGTGCTTCGCCCTGCACGTGCTACTTGGTGGGTCCCCTGGTCGTAAACACGTGTTCGGTGCACTAGCTATCCGCACTTGGGTCCGGCGTCGCCCCTCGACTCTGGTATGGAAGTTTATTGTTCCGTTCTGCACATGCGGGAACTCTTGGGTGGCCTCTTTGGTTCGGCGCACTTATGCCTCTGGATATCGTGTCGTTATTATCCCAGCACGCCCGCCGAAAGCTCTCAATGTTTATAGTGGTAGCTAGCCTGGGACAGGCGCTGCTGCTGGTGTGGGCTCCACATCCCCGGCAACTGCGAGATGCAGCTGCATCCGCCTTCCTCCGCACGTGGTCGTTCCGCCGGGCCGTCCTGGCGCTATTCTCCAATCATGTCCGCCAAACCCTTAATCCTTAAACGCCAGCAGGCGGACGCTCGAACACCAGAGTGTGTGTTCTGACGAATAAAATATAGGGACGCAGAATGCGTCAAAGTGTAAAAAGTGTATTTGTATATGATAGAATTTTTTTATTTTAAATGAAACAAAATCACTTTAGGCTACGTGGAAGGGCACGCATAATATTTAAAAAGAAGTAATGACATTACTTCGATAAACTATATAATTATTAATNAGGCTACGTGGAAGGGCACGCATAATATTTAAAAAGAAGTAATGACATTACTTCGATAAACTATATAATTATTAATGTTGAGTGTGAATAAAGACTACTAAGTTTTATAGCTGTTTAATTGCACACAAGGGAGCAACTTTTATTTATGAAGAAACAGGCGGAAGTATTTCTTTGCCATGCTGCAGCCTCGTGCAGGTTGTCTCAGAACCACCTACTGGTCAGTCTGTGATCCACCTGCTGGTAGCGATCCACGATGATCGTGATGAAACCAAGCTTGCATATCTAAAGGGATTTGTTAGGTTAAACCTTCCTTAAAGTAAAACACATTGGAGGGGAAAGAGGAGGAATGATGGCTCACACCATGATTTCGTCACGGGTGAAGGCTTATTTCGTGAATGCAGGAAATAAGCCTAAAATGTGCAGAAGGGACGTTTATGGATACTTTCGTTTTGTAGAATTCTCTCTACTGAAAGGAAGAAAAGATTTGTCGAGCGATGCTTCACTCAGTGAAAAATTCTTTCTCCACTACTATATTAGGTTAGGAGTCACGTGTGTGCCAGATTTAGCATCCATACAGGCCCCCCAACATCCCTTGGCACAGCCAGTTGGTTTTCCGCTGGTCTGGGATGCAGGAGGTTCTGGGTTCGAATCATAGGTAAGACATGGGAGTTAGTTTAAGTTCTGCCATAAGTTAGTTTGTAAGTAGACCCCCGACAAGTCTTCGGGCATACCACCGGAGAAAAATAATAAGTAATTTTCAATACAAAACCTATATGCCAGCCTAAAAGCATCTGCGTATCGTATTTCAGTTATGTTGTGGACATTTTTTTTATATAAGTATGTTGGACAGGTCTAGCATTTCACCCCCTCCTCATCCTTTATAGACGTACTTGTGACCAAATTTCACTATATACCGTGCCCTCAAATAAAACAAATTTGGGTGGTAATTTTTTACGAAGTGCAATACCGCAAATTCCTGAAATTGTTCAGCATTTGTCACAGTAAATTCAAATTCCGTGATGGTTGCCGACTGTTTCTATAATACATATGCCCTTTTTAAGTAGGAAAGACATAGCAATATTTTAGGTTTTTTTATGAGAGAAGCCTTACTTACATAACAAACAAATACAAAATCGTCATTGTTATCCCACACAAGTAATTTGTTCCAGCCAAGTTATTAAATATTTGAAGTACTGATGACTGCAGTATTGTGACTGGCGTCATGCTGTTGCACCCCAATTAAAAACACGACCGTTTAATATTTTGTGATATTCTCAGCTCAGCCCTTCCGCGGAATTAGCTAAAATTGTGTGTTGTGGACGCGAGTTGTGCATTGATGCAAAGTAGCATGTCCAGCGATGTCCGTTATAATTGCAGCATTTAACGTCATCTTTTTAGCAAATAGCTGTAAGGCACATGCCCCTGAAATGTTTTGTGCGTCTGCTGCAAGTACTGTTCGCGCAACACGCCAAGTGCTACGAGACACTGTCGTTGGCACGGCACGGCGAAACTTTGCGCAGTAAGCAACGACCAGGCAGTATATTTGCTGTTCAGAAAAAATTAATTCCGAATGATCTCGCGCACACCACACAACTTTTTGATACACTATGTTAAGATTTATACAGGATGAGTATGAAAGAATACCCTAAATTTGAAGGTCTATAATATCAAAAGCAAACAACCTACAACCGTGATTGACCAATCAAATGAACGGTGGAACCATTACGTTTGTTTACTGTACATTCATAAATGTTCCATGTGACCACCACGAGTGGCCCGAACGACATATACGCGGTTATCAAACTCGTTCCACACTCAAATCACCATGTCCGGTGTTACGGTTTGGATGACGTCCGTAATTCTCGTTTTGAGGTCGTCAATGACAGCCGGCAATGGTGGACGAAACACTTGATCCTTTATGTACCCCCATAGAAAAAAAAAGCACAGGGTAAGATCTGGGCTTCTTGGGAGCCAGTGATGAAGAGCCTGGTCACCAGCTGGTCCTCGGCCAATCCAGCGTTGCGGCAACGTCTCGTTCAGGTATCCGCGAACAGCTAGGTGCCAATGGGGTGGCATACCATAAAGGAAACATCAGACTGTCCTCTTTACATTGACGTGTCGAATGCGAATTCGCTACCCCCTCACCACCTCAAACCGAGAGTTACGAACGCCATCGAAACCGTAACACCGGACATGGTGACAAGAGTGTGGAACGATTTTGATTATCACGTAGATGTCGTTCGGGCTGCTCATGGTGGTCACATGGACCATTTATGAATGTATGGTAAATAAACGTAATGGTTCCACGGTTCATTTGATTGGTCAATCAAGGTTGTAGGTTGTTTGGTTTTGTTATTATATACCTTTACAGTTGGGGTAATCTTTTATACTCTTTCTGTATAATGTTTCAAATTAATTTTGTTGCAATAATTAAAATGTTTGTTAATTTTTTCATCTGTGAACAAGCAGAAAATGTGGACACTTGAGATTAAATAAATAAGATTTAAGTCTTGAGAGCTGTAGAGAAACAAAGAAATAATTACGATTTAAACGTATATAGAATTTACACATACTATATAAATTTCTTAAAAGGCAACATAGATAAAAATAACTCTTTAAAAATACAGTACAAGAAATGCAATTTTAGTAAAGATAATTAAACGCATGTTAAAATGGGGGTAACTGATCGAGCATATAATTACTGGTACACCTGTTGAAAACACCTGTTTTGGTGCCTTAGTAATATAAAATTCATTTTGGTTTCAAATAGTATGCATATAATACAATTTTGACATCCTAAAAACCATGTGCTACATTTCATCATATCATATAGGCGTAACACAGCCACAAAAAATGTTTAAATGCATATAATATTTTACACTGTCATAATGGAACTGCTAAAACAGAATCGCCTCTGTTTTAAAATGATAAACTACATGTCCCACAAGTAGTTTCATCGCTGTCATCACTAAGATGGATTACGAAATCTTCTAAATTTTCCTTCATGATCCAGACGTCCTTCCAGTATTCTTCTCCGATCCTAGTTGTATACTGACAATAAACCTTCCCAGTAGGTACTTGTTACTGAAAGCAAAACCTCTATGGTTTGCAGCTGTAAATCATTCAGTGACAATTTTCTTCATTTATTTCTCTCCCCAAACAAACTATTCTTGTCTACGCAAATTCGATCGCATTTAGTTCACGCATATAAGGAGCCAGTCGTATAATGTGGTGATCGTAGAACGTAACTTGCTTTTGTACTCTGAAAATAGTTACTTTAGGCAGATCTTTTTCCATAATATCATAAAGTGTTAGTTCAAACATTTTACGTGACTTGTATGTTGTAGGAGTTATTCAGAAACGGTATTTCCAAATTTAGGGTCCAAGTCCATTTTGGTGAAAGTACCTGTATTTATTTACTGTCGTGAACACAGGAAATATGTACACGTAAAATTTTCGAATTTATTATCAGTTTAAGTATATTGATTGACGTTTATAATTTTGTTTTCTATTTAGAAACAAATGTGGATAACTCTGGTCTAATCTACCGAGGTTATTGTTTCTTTAATGCTGCCTCTTGAAGTCACAGTAGAGTGGTATGGAGCAATGTTTACATGTTAAAGGTTGCAATGGGCTGGAAGTAGAAACTACGAAGATTTTCAAAATTGCTCAGTTTGCAGTGAATATCCTAAAATATGTGCTATGGTAAATTTTGTGATAATAAATAAAATACATTTTTTTTTGCCTCGGGTAGATTTTGCTTTGTTTGGCATCTCACTGGCATGTTATTTAATTCGAGAAACCGACCTCTGACTTTAACCTGTGTATCGCACATCTCTCCCCGTTGCTTTCGCAAGAGGTACAANTCTCTCCCCGTTGCTTTCGCAAGAGGTACAAGCAGACGTTTGTTTCCAGTTTCTGCAACGTAACACTATTGCTATCACTTAAATTCCCTCTCATGTCAATGTAAAAATTTATTACATTTGGGTTGTCAAGTGCATGGCTCCATTGTTTGATATGTACTCTCCGTGTTACACGCATGGTGCTCGACGTTTTTGCAACGGTTGGCTCAGTGGCTTCAGTGCGCACGCAGTTACTTCCATCCTCGCTCGGGCTTCTCCGCCTCGTAGTTACTTCCCTCCATGCTCGGACTTCTCCGCATTGTAGTTACTTCCATCTTCACTAGGATTTCTCCAGCTCGTAGTTACTTCCCTCCTCGCTCTGGCTTCTCCAGTTCGTAGTTACTTCCCTCCTCGCTCGGGCTTCTCCGCCTCGCAGTTACTTCTCTCCTCGCTCGGGCTTCTCCGCCTCGTAGTTACTTTCCTCCTCACTCGGGCTTCTCCGCCTCGTAGTTACTTTCCTCCTCACTCGGGCTTCTCCGCCTCGTAGTTACTTCCCTCCTCACTCGGGTTTCTCCACCTTGTAGTTACTTCCCTCCTCGCTCGGGTTTCTCCACCTCGTAGTTACTTTCCTCCTCGCTCGGGCTTCTCCGTCTCGNTGTAGTTACTTCCCTCCTCGCTCGGGTTTCTCCACCTCGTAGTTACTTTCCTCCTCGCTCGGGCTTCTCCGTCTCGTAGATACTTTCCTCCTCGCTCAGGCTTCTCCGCCTCGTAGTGATTACTCCCACCTAGACNCGGGCTTCTCCGTCTCGTAGATACTTTCCTCCTCGCTCAGGCTTCTCCGCCTCGTAGTGATTACTCCCACCTAGACGTGGTGCTTAGAAAGGATATTAAGTGTGCTGCAGGAAACTCGTCACAATGTCAACTTTTAAGAGGTTTCGTTTGGTGCAGTCAGCATAATGCGGGATAACTGCAGGTAAATGCTAAAATTTCTTTCAATGTGTGGTGTCAGGATAAAATATTTAGTAAATGGATGGCACTGGACATGGTATTGGAGAGAAATGTCGTAAATACAACCAAAATTCTAAAAAATAATAAAACCAAAGAACGCGAAATGATTCCAGCCTGGGTGTCGGGGTTTTGACAGAAAGAAAATGTAGCAATTGAAAGTAAGTTATCCTGATTGTTATTTTATTTGTGTGGGGTTATTTTCATGAGGTATTATCTGTAGCACCGTACTAAGATAGTTTCGGTATGTACAAAAATTGTTTTCAACATCAAAATTATGTAATTTGATTTGTTTAAATTGGAATTAAAATCAGGGTGATAGGTAAACAATATGTTTGTTTCTCATGGAGACTTGCTTGTCGTGGGGCCATGACATCCATTATAATCGCACAGTTTAATGTACATTAAAAGGGAAACTACTGTGTTCTCATAATGCGTATTGCCTACCGGTTGTTTGTATACAACCTCCATGAAAGAGAATTCGGATACATTCACGCATAAGAAAGAATTGACAAAAAAATTGACCTTGGGCTGAAAACACCTAGTTAAAGTAAATTACAGTGAAGAGAACGCGAACTAAGTAATAACACTAAATTGAAGTTTTGTGAAGTTTTAAAATATAGTCGTAATTACGTTGCCCCTGTGCACTTCTTTGTGATGATATTCGAATAAATATTTAATCGCAATTGTTATGCCTGTCTGATCCACCGATTTGGATTACAGCATAGAGGAAAGGGTTATTTAATTTCACGCGTTTCCTAATCACGTTTTTATGCGCTTTGTAAATTTTTTGATGGGAAGGCTATTCAGGCGATGGGTAGATGTCAGCGTAAAAACTCAACTTTGTTAATATAACTCATACAGATGGTTCATACAGCTGTTTTTAATGGGATTAGTTATCAGTAACTTCATACAGTAAGTTAGCGATTTTATTACAACGCCAAGGAGGTCGGGTCATTTCCCACGTCAAATCAACATCATTGTCGTCTGCTGTGTAACAGAGGAAATTGAGTGATTACGAATTATTACTGCAATTCGTATGATGTGTTCATCGTGCGTAAAAAGGAAAGACACCATTTTATACTCCTCCTAATGAATGGTTAAGGCAGTGAACGATGACATAGCGCCAGTACTTTCTTGGATACACAGGAAAGGTGAGGACAGCACATAGGCCGGACCAGGAGTATGTTTGAGAGCTGAGAGTGTCACGAACGGTGTCAGAGACCAGATAAGGTGCATGGCTGTACCNCCGGACCAGGAGTATGTTTGAGAGCTGAGAGTGTCACGAACGGTGTCAGAGACCAGATAAGGTGCATGGCTGTACCATGCACTAAGGCCGCAGTGGTGTAATGGTCAGAATACTCGCCTCCCACCTTTGTGACCCGGGCTCGATTCCCGGCGGGTTCACTCCCGGATTTTCGCAAGTGGAAATCGTGCCGGACGATGCCGAAGGTCGGCGGGTTTTCTCGGAGACCTCCAGTTTTCCCTTCCCTTGCATTCCGGCGCTGTTCCATGCTCACCTCACTTCACGCACATCGGCTCTCAAGACCTCGATGTCAAGAGCCGCCTAAATTTCTCCACTCTCTATTGTACCAGGCACTAGGCATTATATCAGATCAACTGACATTTTATCTGAAGATTTTTGCGTCGACTGGGCGTATTTTAATCCTTTACTTTCCACACCTACACGCAGATTTGCTCAGAAGAGCGTAGGTGATGCTGCATGAGCCACCCGGTAAGTGTCTTCAGGCGCTAGTTTTTTTATGGAAACGGGCTGGTGATACGTTTTGTTTCCCTAGCAGCAATTAGTGATTTACTGTGTTGAGATTGGGGTACCTATTTGAAGGACGCGTGGCGACAGATCCACTGTCCACTGTGCTTGCGGCCATTACCACGGGAAAATATGCAACAAATAGTTTTACTCCAGCATGAGAAGTACCATAGCGCGCAGTGTGTTTTCTGGGTGACAAGAATGGGCGATTTCCCCGACCCCTAGAATGATCAACTATTTTCTCGGCCACNTGTTTTCTGGGTGACAAGAATGGGCGATTTCCCCGACCCCTAGAATGATCAACTATTTTCTCGGCCACATATGTGGGCATCTGGTGAGTAGGACCCACTAGCTGTGCTACACTCGGCCACTGGCTGCAGCTGTCGGCTAGTAACTCTCATCCCATGCTCGTGTGGGCAACAACAAATATCCGTTACCTGCCTGCTGCTCTCTACAATATAATGCTGATGGCTCACGGCTAGTTGACAACTTTTGAATGTCTTGAGTATTTTCTTCTTCGTGGCAGTTGTCTGGCCACCAATTGCAAAAATTTGCATTACCGTTATAAATAATAAGTTCTAAACACACGTCGATGAAATAACTCTGTCGGACATAACAAATATTTTTCCATTACGCCAATTTTTGTACTATCTCTTTTGGCTATGAATTTTAACGAATTTACTTGATCATAAACTTACCTAAAAAACGCAACGAAATAAAATAAATTCGTTTATGCAATTTTAATGACAAAAATTACTTTGTAATCTACAAAGAAAAATTATATTCTACTAGAGGTAATTTTGAAAGTTAATATTAAATAAGATGTTAAGATACTGATAATAATTTTATTATACTTTACTTTACAATTAACTGTAATTGCTTCACGCTTTCCTCAGATAAGCATTATGTGTAACTGTGTAGAAATTATAATGTACTCCGGACATGTAAAATATTTTTGAATATAAATTTCCTTTCAGGACGCCCGGCACTAGAGGATAGAGCAAGGACGGACTGCGTCATCCATGAAATGGTTCCGTTAGACGGGTGCTGGAGTAAGCGCGATAGAACGAGTAGAGCCCATAACTTTTCGAGTTTCGGGGTACGGCGCGGTAAATCACTAGTTCCGGGGAGTTGGCACGGCGTTGGGGATGGGTTGGTCGAACGGTCTCTGGGTGGCGAGTTAGAGAGGGCATATTAATTGGATAGCTTTGAATCGGATCCCGCAGCTAAGACGGTGTGTGGCCGCGGTTCACCGAACTATTGCGGGCAGGTAGTGGGGTGTTGAGGGGGGATGGAAAGTTAGGGGAGCAGAGGGTAGTAAGGAGGATGGAGGATGGATTTTCGGGAAGGTGTTGGGAAGCTGCTCGATAATTCAACGGGGGCTGTAGTTACAATCCTCCCGCATTCCCCTGATCGACAATATTACAATGGCGTCACGTTACGTAACGGTTATAAAGGGCCTCGAAAGGGGGTAAGAAGGACTATGGCATGACGAGAGAGCAGAGATTAGGTTTTACCTAGCAACCGCTGTCGAGTTTCACTCTCGGCGCAGTGGTTTCGGAGTAACGGACCTCGAACCTCGTTATAACCAAATTGAGAAAGCGCCCTCTACTGCAGATTAACCGTTGGCATTTCGGTCCGTGCGGTGTCTAAGGTGAATTGAGATCGACTTCAAATGAAAACTAAAAAATTACAAATTTATTATAGCACATTGCGACTGTCAATGAAAATGATTTTAACATAACCCTGTCGCATACACATAAAAATAATTACGTATTCTGTTTGTCAACATATTCTAGGAGCTATGACAAGTTTTTGTTTAGTGCATCATAAAGAATTAAAATAAAATATAAAAAATAATTTACTGTATCTCATTAATAAATAACAATCAGTTGTAAATTATTTCAAGATTCAGCTGTTTTGTAAGCTTCTTCACAGTTACGTTACACACAAACGCTTTAAATCAAAATGACGCAAATAGCAAATTCATTGTAAGCTTTTTTCTTCTCATCGGATTATAAATATTTTCAGATAATACAAAGCACCCTCTATTCAATATTTTCGACTTAATTATTCAATTCACTGCCTGACATCTACAGAGATGTTTTTTCCCCATCGCGGCTCCACTTAAAATTAAATAGGCGGTTCTCAAGGACAAAAGCGACCAACGAAATTCGGCCATATTACTTTCTATTTTTTCGCACGAACTCAGATGACTCAAGGTAGCAAACAAACAATTAATTATTTTTTAATACGTTAAAAAATACTTTAACCCTATTGGTAACCAAGAACCCAAAATCAGTAACACGTATTTTAGAGAATGGCGGACTTCCTTAACGCATACACGTCTATATAAATCATACAAATGATAAAATAAAAGTATATTTACAAATTTGTAGTCTGTTTATACGAATTTTATGGAATGAAATATTCTCTTTTATTACGTAGTTTCTGCGTATTT
>NQII01001920.1:135576-185677 GCA_002778355.1 Clitarchus hookeri | reverse complement strand
AGATACAGGAATTATAGTTCTATACCTAATGCAGTTCAGTCATTCCATTGCCATGACACTTGAAATTTTAGAGCTATCTGTTGAATGACTTTTGGTCAGTACGGCAAAACTTTTGAATTTTGGGATGAAGTTTACCAAAACACGTGTAAAACATAGGCATTTTAGATGTTGAAATTTTAATTTGGCCAAAACTGTAGTAATTTCTTTTAAGAGAAGAACACTGGTTTCAACTGTGGGCTAATAGAGTAGCTACATTTTGTAGAAGTGGTAATCCTACTGAAAATTCATAGCTTTGAAAATATTTTTGCAGCGACATTTTTCATTTGAATAATAGAATTTGCACCCGCAGCGCCTACATCCTGTTTTAACCAGAGTAGGAATACACATCAGGAACTCCTTTTTATCCCCTCCCTTATTCAAATGTGTGTTTTTATTGGCGTATCCGGGGATTAATTTCGTGTGCGGCGTGGACAATGCGGAAAATGTTTGAGGGCAGAAAGTAGTAAAAATATAGTTTTAGAAGAGTTCTATAGAGCAGGGACATATCATTGGGGTGACCAATGCAGATAAACGTTCTAAAAAATTTAAGGCAGTACATTGCAAAAATTCTATAATTTGCTAAACAATGTCCTTAAGTTACTATATTGTCTTATTAAGAGTTCGTTTATTACTTACGCATGAGAGTGTTTTATAAATAATAAACATGCGTATAACTGTCAGTAGAGAGTGTAAAAAAAAACCTTCTTTAACTACGACTCTAAGTAAGGAGAAATACACACCACTGTTCTTATTGTGTTTGGTAAATAACTTCGTAATTGAACATGCAAAAAAATATTCAACTTCTCGTAATTTCTGTGTAACTTTACAACTAACTTATGTCATGTAATGGCATATTTTATTTTAATAACATTCGCACTACAAGTTTACACTGGAAGTCTGGATAGGTAAGCGGAAATTGCGTCGTACAACACATAATGGTCGATATGTTATAAAAAGTATTTGTATATAATTGGCGTCCTAAAAATATTGCTAAAATCATTTCAAATAATTTCTAGTGGTAGCCTAATACGGTTAAAGTTTTATTTGTGATTATATAAATTGTAAATAATAATATCATACATCAATAAAAGTAAGAACATTGTTGCATTAATTCGCATGAAAGATAATTCACATGAATCTACATCTAAATATACTATGCCTATCACTGAACATAGAACGCTGTTTCTGCTATAAAAACCGTGTATTATTCGTTGTGAAAAGAGACGGCTGTGGCTGAGCAGTAATCCTGCTCGTCTCCCATCAACGCGATCCAGGGTTTTCTCGGAGATCTACGGTTTCCCCAGCCTTTCATTCCGGCGCTGCTCCATGCTCACCTCAATCAATCTCGTCGGTCTCTCAAGACCTCGATGTTAAGAGCCGTCCAAATTTCTTCACTCACTCGTTGTGAAAACTGAACAATTCCTTCAAGTCACTTACATATGAGATCTTGGTAAATTGTTACCTATGATAATAGGAGTGGTTGAGTTCGGTGTGAACAGCGACGCCTGTGAGTGACGTTAAAATTACGTTTCTGTCCTACCACTACTGTCTACCAATGGCGACAAGCGTAGCACAACTCCGATGCAATGTTGCCACGCTCATCTTCAACTGCCTATTCGGGCGGAACGCAACACGTTGCACAACATTTACCATTGTAAATGGGCTTAGAATACTTGTCGTTTTTCACGTTCTGGTGTTCTTGTACGACCGTTTCTGGGCATCCGTATACGTACAGACACATAAGCACACACACATACGCACTTTTTCATGATTAACTAGCAGCCGACGCTTGTCTATCGAATTTATATACTTTCTGTATAAACCGAACCAGTGAAACAGAACTGCCGTAGATAGTATATTGCATATCACACAGCAGTGCATACCATGACTCAGCGAAGTGTCTATGAAATCACTAGCGCTGTTGCAGTTTTGGCAATCTGTTGCTGCATATCTGTGACAACACTACTGTGTAGACCGTCGATAGTTGGTTGTTGCCGGTAGCGAGTGTTTCCTTAGGAATAACTACATGTGTTTCATTAGAAATTTCGGCTGACTTGAGGGACCCCTAAATATAGTTTTCCATTAAGTTTTCCACAAAATATTTCTATAAATAGTGGAACAATAACCAATGCTTAAAATTATTTCAAAAGATGAAAAATATGAATTACCTTTATTTACACATATTATAGATTATGTAAACTACACACGCATGATAACCTATTTAACGCCACATTTGATAAAATAAAAAACAAAAGAAAATTAATTAATATTATGTGAATTTTGACATGACACGTTATACTACTGTATAGAAAATGATAAAGAATAATATGTAAATTATATAGTCTCATTTCGGGCACAGTTTTGTCTTAAAGTTTAAATAAAATTCACATTAATCCAGAATGACGAAAGAGCCTCGAGTTCAGTGAAATAAACAAATGAACACCTCCAGCTACAATTACACGAACCGAGGAATTACGGCTACTTACAAAGCACATAGCTGCAGAACTAATGAATTCTTTAAATTCAATGCAAAATTGAGTTGTTTACTATGGGACTGAAGAGGGCCATTTTCCCGCAAATAACAAATGTCTACGAGTGATACTAGTGTTGCCAGGAATATTATGAGGGGTGAAAAACTCAAACTGGATCTGAGAGTCCAGTAGAAGTTGTGTGAAAGTGAACCATGCACTCTTTCTAACATAATTAAGTGGATATAACTTTTTAAAGAACTATTTTCTAGAAAACGCAAGTTGACTTTTTTTNACTGCCTATTCGGGCGGAACGCAACACGTTGCACAACATTTACCATTGTAAATGGGCTTAGAATACTTGTCGTTTTACAGGTTCTGGTGTTCCTTTGCGACAGTTTACTGACATCCAATACACACACACACACAGACACAAGTACGTATTTTTTCATGATTAACTAGCAGCCGACGTTTGTCTATCGAATTTATATACTCTCTGTATAAACCGAACCAGTGAAACAGAACTGCCGTAGATAGTATATTGCATATCACACAGCAGTGCATACCATGACTCAGCGAAGTGTCTATGAAATCACTAGCGCTGTTGCAGTTTTGAATTGATAGNCACTAGCGCTGTTGCAGTTTTGAATTGATAGTTGGCAATCTGTTGCTGCATATCTGTGACAACACTACTGTGTAGACCGTCGATAGTTGGTTGTTGCCGGTAGCGAGTGTTTCCTTAGGAATAACTACATGTGTTTCATTAGAAATTTCGGCTGACTTGAGGGACCCCTAAATATAGTTTTCCATTAAGTTTTCCACAAAATATTTCTATAAATAGTGGAACAATAACCAATGCTTAAAATTATTTCAAAAGATGAAAAATAATAATTACCTTTATTTACACATATTATATATTATGTAAACTACACACGCATGGTAACCTATTTAACGCCACATTTGATAAAATAAAAAACAAAAGAAATTTAATTAATATTATGTGAATTTTGACATGACACGTTATACTACTGTATAGAAAATGATAAAGAATAATATGTAAATTATATAGTCTCATTTCGGGCACAGTTTTGTCTTAAAGTTTAAATAAAATTCACATTAATCCAGAATGACGAAAGAGCCTCGAGTTCAGTGAAATAAACAAATGAACACCTCCAGCTACAATTACACGAACCGAGGAATTACGGCTACTTACAAAGCACATAGCTGCAGAACTAATGAATTCTTTAAATTCAATGCAAAATTGAGTTGTTTACTATGGGACTGAAGAGGGCCATTTTCCCGCAAATAACAAATGTCTACGAGTGATACTAGTGTTGCCAGGAATATTATGAGGGGTGAAAAACTCAAACTGAATCTGAGAGTCCAGTAGAAGTTGTGTGAAAGTGAACCATGTACTCTTTCTAACATAATTAAGTGGATATAACTTTTTAAAGAACTATTTTCTAGAAAACGCAAGTTGACTTTTTTTTATAAATAATTTTATTATGTGCGTTTTTTGTTTGAAACATTTTCGATACAATCTATAGCTCATGAAATTTATACGAAAAATTGTTCTTACCTGCTACTTTTCCAATATGTAGTCGGTTGCCACAGTAAATCGATGGGGACTATGCAACATAATAAAAATGTGTATGGAAAAATTCTGTTTTTTTTAATTAATTCTTCACTTCTAAATTTTTTACGTTATACCTCTTTGGGCGCGTTGAGGGTAAGACTTTAGTGTGCAACGGAAGTTGCGCGCGCACAGTGTAACGAAATTCGACTGTGAACGTAATAAGGGTATGACCCAACGCGCAAGCGCGAAAAGTCAAGCTATATACAAACGCAAGGTACACAACATAGCAAATCGTTATATTTAAAACCGACAGAAAATCAGTTAATGTAATAAGCAAATTGAAAACATTTCATATATATTAATAATTCAATGTGAATATACATATATATAATTTTTTTATTTTACTTACTTTGTGCCTTGAAAAATTTGTTAGTGACAAAAATTGTATAATAAAATTTTGAAAGTGATTTCAAGTATTTGAGGTTAATTTTTTGTAAGTATTATTTTATTAAGTTATACTTCTTTTGGTGCGTTGAGGGTAATTTAATTATGTTCTGTAATCAAACCTTTATTAATAGTATAAAATGTCTTTCTTCGGTTATTTTATCGTTTTTCCTAATTACATAAATTATTTGCATAAGTAATTAAATTTTATTTTAGTCACGCCAAATAAGTATAACTTCTAACGCGCGTAAATAAGTACACGCACCCATTTTTTAAATACATCTTTACAGGACTATATTAAATATTGCGTATTTCATATAAACTCACTNTAAGTACACGCACCCATTTTTTAAATACATCTTTACAGGACTATATTAAATATTGCGTATTTCATATAAACTCACTCCTTAACAAGTGGAACAGAACTCCAATAAATGTTACGGAAACTTTTTGGAATGAAATAAAATATTTTTAAAAATTAATTAAGAAAGAAAATCTTGTACATTTTCTTTAGATGAGTGAATGTTTTGATGCAGTGCAGCTGACATAAAATGAGAAGGTTTCGTTATTTTCTGTTCGAACCGCTTACCGGTACCTCGTGTATGATTATCGTAAGGAGGGATTCGCAATGACACAGCTTTCACATATCAAATTTTAGCTCGTTTAAACTTTTCAAAATGACAAAACTCACATTGTGGAAGTCCTTTAAGGCGCAAAACCCTCAATTCAATGATCTGCAGACTACATGGAAATGAATAATTATTGACAGAGGGTTCTGCTTCATTCAATATGCGATAAAGAGCGTATTATCAGTTTTTCGTATGTTAGAAGATTTTAGCTAGATATAATGCGGCTTATGGGCAAATTTTCAGTTGACTGTCGTCTTTATATTCACCGCTTGTGACTTCAGCAGTAAACTTTCTACTGTCAATATAATTTGAGATTATGCACGATTTCTGTCTTTTTCACCTAACAAATGAAATAATGTTAAGGAAGGCGATATTGAACTAACAATGTATATTTTATGTATCAGCTATTTGTGTTAAAGTTTTTCTAATATAATACCTCATTTAATAATAAAAACCAGGCTGCTAGTGTTCCACTGAACAGAACACATGAAATATGTTTTTAATAATTTTGGAGTAAATGATGCAGGACATGCTTGTCCTGGCTACTTGATACGGGACTTCGCCGATCACTTGCAGGCTTACGATGCAAGATGCTTGGTTTTGCAACACAAGCCAGACAATGGTTGTGCATACAAATTTTTTACGTAACCTTCAATTGCGAAAGACACACAAGTGGAGGCACTAACAAACAGTAATAAAAAATGTAAATGTGGTGGAGATCTCCTTCGGGGAGATGAATGCCCACGCAACAGTAATTAAATAGCTGACCATTTATCCGCTGTTACATGATTAATGTGTTCGGTTCGCCGCGCTCCTAACACACGTATGTACAACACGTGGCTCACGATACACAGTCTCAAAGTATTAGTTGAACACAAACTTGAGTACACAGTAATGCCCTTAATTAGTATTAACCTTCGTTATATTACTTATGGAGTGACAACTGGTTTTAATGTGTGGTAAATGTTAGTAACTGGTTTCAGTAGAGGAAGGCATACGCGAGTCCATAAATCAAACTCGGTTGAAACGTCAACATTCATTTGAAATTATTGACGACGTATATTCAGAACTTTGACGAAATCAGTTACGCAAGAAATGTTGTATAAAATTAGTTCTCAAAAATAAATCATTGACATAGCTTATACTGTTTTGTCAAGAATAAATATGTTATTTCAATTTGCAGTAGATAAATTTTACTGATAGGAAACAACAGGCTTTTAATAAATAATTTTTAATTTACGAGTGGAAATTTTATGTGTTATATAACAATAATAATTACATAATAACTGTTTGNAAAATAACTGTTTGACTGACTTAACTATATATGGTTCCAGCGTACTTAAAAAATATAGGCTTTAAGCGTTAAAGAGTACTTTTTAAATCAATGCCTGAAGAAGATCACTGCCCGTAAACTGCATAATATGCTACCATGCACATTGGTATGCAGGTTTCGAATTAATTTGACAGAAATTCAATTAAAGTAGTCCTAATTCATTAAGCTGTATTGCGCGAATGATGTTTAAATGTATGGCAAATAGATATTGTGTTTTTATGGTCTTATCCAACTTTGAGTAAGAATTTGCATATCGATAAGAGATATAGCCCATATTACATGAAATTTCACGTTATCACTTGACTAATTAATGCATAATATTATTAGATTCATTGCTATGTAAATTTTTTATATTCCGAAAGAATAAAAACTGAAAAGTAAAGGAGGGCTTTCAAAAGTGATCATTTAACAGTACAGGGCATATACGATTTCATTAGACATTACGTAAAATTTTTTTTTAGGATTGGATGAGGTTAGTATACGTGTATGCATTATGGAGAGTGGAAAAGGGCAACCAAATTACGCCTCTTGATGTAAGGTGGCCCCGTGCTCATTGTTATGCCTACACGCGCGCGATAGAAATATTTCCTTCGCCATTCTCGGAACCGCGGAGGTATTGTGAATAAACGACTCGCCTTCCACCTAGACGAACGGGGTTCGATTCCTGGTGGGGTCGATCCCGGATTTTCGTATTTGGGAAACGTTCCTGACGATACCACTGGTCAACGGGTTTTTTTTCAGAAATCTCTCGTTTCCCCGGCTCTTTAATTCCGGCGCTGCTCCATACTCACCTCGCTTTACCCTCATTGGCTCTCAAGACGTCGATGTTAAGAGCCTCCCGAATTTCTTCACTCACTCTTAATTCGCCATTCTCACGGAAAATGTTACGCGACGAAACCGACAAACTTAACCAGCGTGCTCTAGAGTCATTAGAAACAAAAAAGTCGGTTACACGTGTAAGCTACGGAGCTCTTTTTTAGAGTTACAATGAAGGAAATGCAATAAATACAAATTTCCAAGGACGGTTTTCAGTTAATGTGGGGGCTGAGTACTTGGCAATCATCTCATTGGACCACATTTCACGCAGGGCAACCTCTATGCTCATTAATACAGACACCCTCTTGAAATCACCGTATCAATCTTACTGGAAGTGCGGTTAGCAGTACGGCGTGACATGTGGTTGTAGCTGGATGGGGCGCCTAAACATTACAGCAGGGCTGTGACTGACCTCATGAATGTCGAGTACCCGCGCAGGTGGATAGGAAGAGGATTGCCTATTGCCATGGCCACCGTGGTCTCCTGACCCTCTCCCCATTGGACGTTTCCTTCTGCGGCTGCCTGAAGAGTAGGTCGTACATCGGACGGAAGCCGAAGACACGGGACCAGTTGTTATGGGNGTTTCCTTCTGCGGCTGCCTGAAGAGTAGGTCGTACATCGGACGGAAGCCGAAGACACGGGACCAGTTGTTATGGGCGATCGCGGACGCCACTACTCAACTCCGAAATTAACTTGCAGACATGTAGTGGCGGAACGCCATGGTGCAAACGTGTCACAGCCTATTTACGATCTGGTACGGCCCATTTTGAATAGATTGTATGAAATCTCCAACACGCAGTCAATGTCATTAAAGATATTCAGTCGTTAAACATATGGTGTTTATTGGATTTCCGTCACTGCAACTCTGAAACGGGACTTCGTCGCCTAAATATAAATATTACTTTTTTTTTTGTTGCTAGTGACTTCTAGAACAAGGTGGCGAAGTTTTTCTCTTTCGATGGGGAACAATCTGTTAATGGCCTCAAGTGAAGACGTCACAGCTGAACTGTGAGCTGAGGATGGTGATGAAGGGAGTTATAGAGGGCCCAACCAGGGAGGGTGGATTGAGGCAGGTTGAGTGNACTGTGAGCTGAGGATGGTGATGAAGGGAGTTATAGAGGGCCCAACCAGGGAGGGTGGATTGAGGCAGGTTGAGTGTATTCGAGTAACTGAAGTGAAAAGACAAGGGGCAATAAGTATTTGGCAATTAGTGGGTGGAGCTTTAGCAACAAATTAGCCAGTAATTAATTAGTAATCTCTCAGTTGCCTAATAGCCACTGTAAAATCAACATAATTTTGAGTATTTACGATACACTGGGCTACTGCGAGGAAACAGCGAACGCGAATAGTTGAATATCGGCGAATAAATACTGTTGTCATATAGAGGGGTCGCACGGCGGTGAATTCACAAGGAGTAGAACAGATGAGTTCAGCATAAGTGACAAAAATATACCTTAAATGTATGTCGTCAAAAATTTTTATTCAAATTTTTTCAAATAATGATTTGTTTGGTTTTTGTAAAATGGCTTTGTTGGAAACACATTTTAGAAAATAAAAGAACATAGACATATGCCAAGATAGTGGGCACCAAACCGAAATGACGAAGTAAGAATAAAAGTTCACTCTGTCAATATTTTTAATATTATTTTTAAATGATTGTAAGGTGGACCAGTTTAAGCTACCTTGAGGGTAAGGTCGCAAATCATCGACTCATTAGAAGTCCTGTATCTGTGTCATCAAGATCACCTCAGTCGAGGTCAAGATCAGGCGAGTTTATGGTCAAAGTCACACTTGTTTAACCTGGTCACCCCTAGTAAAGCGCAGGTCACGAGAAACCAGCGTTACTTACTTATGCCTAATTCTTAATCCGGTAGCCGTGTTATATAAAAGTATAATTTATCAAATCTTTCAATGAGCATGCAGCAGAATTCGGATGACAACAGACGCTTGATCGCCTACATTTCAATTATGGTTGTATCGCTTAACGGATGTAGAGATTTGTGAATGAATGCGTCCGTCCCTAGGGTTCCCAAAACATAATAAATTTGCATTAAACTTAAGTCTAAAACTGAAACAGTGAACATTGATCCACATCACCGAAAATAAACTGCAAATATAAGGCACTTCAGTGAAACCATATTATAAACGGACTATTTTAGTAGCTAAATATCTATGTTCGACGGCGATTTATGCATGAGTCAGCAATATCAAGTGAATATAATTTAAATTGTAGAAATATCTAATTAAACAAAGTTAAAGCTTACTAAAATGAGCTCTGCAATAATAATATCATTCACTTTTCGAATAGTTTTAAAAATATTTTGATATGTAAAATCCAATTTTTGGTGACTGATAAAGGAGACGGACAATACCACATTTCTTGACACTTGACGAAAGACCGTACTTAGCTATGTTGACTTTAGAAAGCACGAAAGCGCTCATGCTTGTTTCAAGCACGTGTCAGTATGCTCCACATGCACGGCGTGGACAAGGGAGAGTCTTCGTGAGATCCCGCCGTACGCCGGCTCGTGGGACTGAACTCGCATGTCCTGTGTGGAGTATACAGCAGTTGCTGCGGCGAACTAACGAACCCTCCAACTTTTGACGTATACTTACAGGAGAATACCGAGCGTGTGTTTTTTTTTCACGCGATGCCGTGCCTCGCTAGTATACGGGATGTTGCGGGTTTCATTCCGATCTGCGGCAATGCGAGCGTTTTTTCTCAGATGTTATTGCATCCCCAATACCTGCTGGTCCTGGTCCTGGTCCTTAACAAATGGCTCTGTTATGTGCCGTTTGTCAGTAGATAAAACCATAGAATTTTAATTGACCTACACTTATAAAAAAGTAATTTTAATAAGTCCACCAAGAATAAGATAGTACACTGGAGAGCCAAAAAAAACTGTTATAGGCGTGAGTATCAAAATAACAGAGGTATGGAACCAATCAGAGTAACGCGACGCTGTCGGCAGCTTGATCGGTTACTGCTGCTTAAATGGCAGGTTATCAAGATTTAAGTGAGTTTGAACGTTGTGTTATAGTCGGCGCACGAGAGATGGGACATAGCATATTCGAGGTAGCGATAAAATTTGGATTTTCGGGTACGACCATTTCACGAGTGTACCGTGAATATCGGGAAACCCGTGAAACATCAAATCTTCGACATCGCTGCGGCCGGAAAAAGATCGTGAACGAACGCGACTAACGTCGGCTGACGAGAATCACTAAACGTGACAAACGCGCAACCCTTTCTCAAATTGGCGCAGATTTCAATTCTGGGGCATCAACAAGAGCCATCGTGCAAACTATTCAACGGATCATCATTGATATGGGCTTTCGGAGCGGAAGGCCCTCTCGTGTACTGTTGTTGACTGCACGACACAAAACTTTACGCCTCGCCTGGGACCGCCAACACCGCTATTGGACTGTTGATGACTGGAAACACGTTGCCTAGTCTGACGAGTCTCGTTTCCAATTGTATCAGGCGGATGGACGTGTACTGATATGGAGATATCCTCATGAATCCATGGCCCCTACATGTCAACAGGGGACTGTTCAAGCTGGCGGAGGCTCTATCGTGGTATGGGGGCGTGTGCAGTTGGCGTGAAATGGGATCCCTGATATGTCTAGATACGACTCTGAGAGGTGACAGATACGTAAGCATCCTGTCCGATCACCTGCAACCATTCATATTCATTGTGCATTCCGACGGACGTGGACAATTCCAGCAGGACAATGCGATACCCCACACGTCGAAAGTGGCTACCGAGTGGCTCCACGAACACTCTTCTGACTTTAGACTCTTCCATTGGCCACCTTAATCACCAGACGTGAGTATTATTGAGCATATATGGGATGCCTTGCAACGTGCTGTTCAGAAGAGATATTTACCGCCTCGCACTCCTATGAAATTGTGGACTGCCCTGCAGGATTCATGGTGAATTACCTCCTGCATACCTTCACAAATTAGTCAAGGCCATACCACGACGTCTTGCGGTACTTCTGCGTGCTCGCGGGTGCCCTACACGATATTAGGCAGGTGTACCAGTTGTTTTGACTCTTCATTGTAATGTAACGTGTATTATGTGGAAAAAGAAAACTATCATCGCGTGTTTGATAGTAATTATTTCAGAAACTCCAGAGATGTGATGTAAGCCTTAAACATTGCGATTTTTATAAGGACGTGTCCTGGGCAATTGCTAAAATGGGGTAATTTTTGTTAATGTGATTATATTGCTCAACAAAACTGTTTCAGACGTCTACAATTCCTGACGGTAAAACTGTTGCATGCAATAAGAGGGTGGCCACCCGTGTTATTTTTATTGTGAAGGAAGGTGTTTATGTGAGATTTCTCTTAAGTTGAAAATTCTGAGAACATAAAACGACGTTCAGAGAATTTTTATTTAATTTCACTCCGTTTCCGAATTTTTGCACAAATACAGTTTGAAAACTTGAGTTTCATGGGTTCATTTCTCCCATAACATCCCATTTTAGTTATAAAGCGGCTTTTTCTTCCTGATTTTGCGATAAGGAATCACCTCACGGTAGTTTATTGGTATAATACAGTACAATTAAATATATAATTTATATATATATACATATATATACATATAAGGGTGTCCCTTATTTTTAAGTAGTAAATTTGGTTACACATAGAGCATATTTAGTTTTGTTTTACTATAAAATACTCGCACAGCAAATTTAAACTCATTTGGAGTACTACAACCCGTGCGGAATTGCTTCGGAACACGTTCATACAAATTACTCAAGAAAAGCAGCATTAAGGACTCAGTCTACATTTATCAGGCTACAGCGGAAGCGCTAGGTATCAGCATCGGCGAATATCCAATTAACAAATCATCAATTCAATGGGTTCGGTCTCAGATGAGGAAGGCAATAGCTGAAGCTATAAAGATTGATTTTTAAGATGGTGTACCTGATGTAGTAACCGTTCATTGGGATGGCTAATTATTACTTGGCTTGGATGGCAGGAGTCGTAAAGAAGAGCGACTTCCAGTCCTGATTTCACGTGAAGAAAAGCAACAACTTGTTGCTGTGCCAAATTGGATAGTTCTACCGGAAAAGCCCAAGCCGAGGCCGTTTTGGATGCACTTCATGATTTGAACCTCGATGACCAGGCAGTCAATCATATAGCTGATATAACTGTCAAACTTATGCAAGAATTTCATGGAAAAAAATGATAAGGAAGAACAGAAGCAGTTCCTTTTACGCTGTGTCCAGGAACACGTAAAACTGTATCCTGACTGCAAAAAGGAAACTTTAAAAGGAAAATATCCTAATTAATTATTTGGTTTGTTTGTGTTAATTGTTGCTTTAGTTTCATATTATACCTTAAAATGAAATTGTGCTAAGATCTAGCCATATATTGCGGAGGAGTAAAAAAAAGACTATTTGTAAAAACTTTGGGGCCTAGTTGGCACGGGTAGGGCGAAATTTCGTATCTGAGTAAGCCATGGGTATGCGTCAGCAAATTTATACGAATTTACTCTTTTCTAATTTTTCTGCCGAAAGTATGGTTACTAATGGCCGAAATATAATATTTATCTTTCAGTTTATGTATGCTTTAAAACCCGCCTTCCAATACTTCATTTTTGATTTCATTAAAATAATGTTTATAAAATATTATGGGTTTCCTCCAGCTTGTAAATATTCGTCGGCCCTTTACATTAAGTGATCACCACTTTACCGGATATTCCAGACACATTGCCATATTTTTCATTTTCATTAAATTTCTCTGGTTGTAATTTACACTTTATTTTCGTTAGCTTACGGGTTTCTGAAACATTAAGTCAAATTTGGTTAAGAAAACAAACGTAAAAAGGGTTTCTCCCCCGAAATTCGCGTAATGTTGATATTACCTTTGTGAAATGTGTGTACTGTAGGCTATATGAGATAACAAAAANCCCGAAATTCGCGTAATGTTGATATTACCTTTGTGAAATGTGTGTACTGTAGGCTATATGAGATAACAAAAACACTCCTTCAAAAAAATATTTTTTTTATAAAATATGTGGTTCCGTATTTTGTCATTATGTTAGACTCTTGTGAACAGTCAAACATGTAGGCACTTAAATTGTTTAAATAGTCGTATTTACATTACAAAAAAAAATATATATAAGTTTATCTGCGGTCCAGTTACCAAGCAACTGGACAGAACGGCATTGAACTAAAATTACAGAGACACCTCAGAAATATTTTTGAAAAGCGAAATTTGCATGGTCGGTTTCTCCGTTTCTTCGGACAAATCGTGTCGGTTCGGGGCGAGGCAACGGCAGCAACTTCACAGCGAACGGCGAAAAAATATCAACGCGCGTTGCTGCGAAGTTTTACGAGGCTGGGGAACCGCAGAACGGATCCGACTTGGACGCATTATATTTAGTGTCCTTTTTTTTCTCCCTCGAGTTTCTCTTCGCCGTCTTGTCCTCCTCTGCCGTTTCTCCGGGCGTACCGTGGTGTTATTATTTGAAGTTGGGGGCGGGGGTTGGCAAGCGGAGCGGCCGGCCTTACTGCGAAATGCTCTCTAAAATGGAAGGCTCCTGCGACCACCTGCTCCGCACAGCATCTTCCCCTCCGCAGCGAGCAGGGATTGAAGCTGAGCTCGACGTAATTGGGATGACTCTGCTCGCCGACTCTGTGTGCTCGCTTTGCTTGCTTAAAACATCGGTACGTATTTACTCGGGTCTTGTTAAATCTGGAACCGACTTATTTACAGGAGAGGACGTCACCTCGCATAAAAACTACAAGCAAACGCTCAGTTCGTTTAGGAACCGTATTATGAGCACGCTGATTTTATTAAGTACGACGTTCAAACTTTTTTACGCTTAAAGCATTTTTTTATCTTCGTTACGGATAATGATTTATTTCACTAGGTTGTTACTGGAGAAGAAGAGAAAATAACGTAACACAAAAACACCTTTAAAGTTTCACTTATGGGTTCCGCCTGGCTGGTGCTTGAACTGCGTTGCTGTGTGTTTGAAATCTTAGTTTTTTGACGAAACTATTATACATGCCTCCAGTATGTCTACCTGCGAAAAGACAGCATACCCCAGCCAAGGAAGGAATTGTACTTTAAAGTTACCACGCATGTAGTAAATATTATTTTGGACCCCTCCGATATAGTTTTAAACGTATTTTTACGACTGCTGTATCTTAAAACATAATACTCGGACACCATTTAACCTGCGATAAGAGCCTGTGTTGTACTTTGCTATATACGTTTAATCAATAATAATAATAATGGCGTGTGGGGAGTGCACCCAGGGCAAGGCAACACCCTCCGAGTGACGGTCTTTCCAGCTGGGACCCGTAGGCGCCAGGGATCGAACCCGGATCGCCGTGGTGGAAGGTGAGTGCCCTGGCCACTACGCCCCCGCTGCCCCCTTTTAATCAATAAAATGATAGGATCACCACTGAGTGATGGGTACACGCAGCACTACGAGAACACTGCACGCCAGTTCAGAGCCCTGCACGTAGCAGTGATGAAGCTCTTGCAGCGCGTGCCAGTGTAACTTCTATAGCTCCCGCGCTTCTCGGCAAAAACGGAGAAAAACAATGTACGTAGGCGGTCTCCTTAAGTAGTTTCATCGCGCTAAGTAAAAACTTGATTTATAATTGTCCTATAATAAATTTACTGATTTTGTAGGTTACCGTACAAAATTACTTATACTTACGAGGCTTAATTCTGTGACAGACTCAGAAAGTAAGTGTATCTATGCGCGGTTGAACACATTGCAGGACGTGTGATAAAACACGCTTTTTTGAAGGAATAAATTTAATCTGGCGATTAAATTATATTGCAACTGAATACTTAAGAAAACGTTTCGTATTTTTTTGCTAATGATACAGTAATAATATAATCTCCAATAGACAAGTGTTCTCATGAAACCCAATAATAACATCTAAAAATAATATGTTCTACCTCATGTATTGGTGATATAAGTTATTTTCTTATGGCAAATAATTAATAACGACATTTTTTTTTAATTTTAGCAGCCTTCCGTAGAGTTAAATTTTCTTTAAAAATTGTAAAATTATATTTAAAACGTCTCTAAATTGTCGGTGTCTTAAAATGGGTTTACGCCTTGGTCAGTTCACCCAGACCCAATTCTGAGAACTACTCGGAAAACAGATTTAACCTTAGCTTGCACTAACTGAACATTCACGCCTGCCTCGAACAGAATACGGGCACTTTCTCCTCACGGAACGCCGGGAATTCCTTTGCTATTGTCTGCGAACCTCCCGTCGACTTCACAAACTTTGGCTCCCGTTACATAACATTACGGCTTTATTACCGCATTTGCTTAACTTGGTGTAATATTTCGTAGCTGAAATTGCTCACATATCAATTGCTAAAGGATCCAAGTTCACTTCTAACTAATTGAACGCATTGCTCGAGAAGCGGTAATTTTGACGGAGTGAGATAATGTGATCAGGGCGAGGGTTTCCAAGTTGCCACGTATATCACTTTCATTTGTGTTAGGAATCGAGTTGAAAGAGCATCTTTAAGCACGCAGTTTACACCATCATCGCCTTAACAGAGATGCATTACAAACTGTGTTCCTGAAATTACGGGTACATTTTTAACCATCTCTTTGAAAATCTAAATTGTGGTATTGTGATTTACTGTGAATATTTCTATTGCAATTGTGGTTAAAATGAAATGTGTTTGTGAGCTTCTAGTATATAATATATTCAATTAAAATTCAATCCCTGGTTTTAAAAAAATTCTGATACGAAATTTTTTAAATATTTCTCAAGTAAAGGAACGTTTTAGAGAACACTACTTCCTGGAATTTATAAATAACTAGTTTACTTTCAGGGTTAATTTTCCAATATTTTGAAACGTACTTAATGCTCACGGAATATTTACTCCCAGATTTACCGTGCTTTCCTGAGGTCAACCTGGCTTTAATCTGTGATATTTTACAGTTGTTTCAACATATCTGCGCCTTTTTTTTTTGTGCCAAATTATGTTTATTCCGAATTTATATTCGTTAGGCCATATCGGGTGCCCTGACATGAAATTAATAATTACTCTTTTTAAATGAAATTCAAACATTTTTATGAGGTGAAAATAAATTCAACTTCATAAATATATATATATTGTGTTAATTTGCAATATTCTTAATCTAAATGATTACAAACACACACACAGACACACACATATATATACACACACAAATATATAAATTAAGGACGTATTATTAGAATACTTCTGGGGGGGGGTGGATATTTAAATTGTACATTATAATCCACGATATTTTAAGAAATTCGTTTTATAATAAATGTTGTGATCTTAAATAGCATAATGAAAGACAGTCTTAACTTAAAGGGTTGTTGATAAAACCAAGAATAATAAGTAAAACTGTTTTGTTAAAAGTGCGTATTAAAAGAGAAATTTGCAAGTTACGTAGTTGTTTTTTACCTGAGCGGCGAGGCAGTATTTAAATAACAATATTCTCATTAAAACTTAGCCAGTTTTACGTTGCCGTTTCCACATTTTATAAAAACAAATAAGCTACGAAATTAAACTAAATGTTTGTTTACAGCTTAATAATTGACTAAACACTGAATTGGCTTTAAACTTTTTAATTAAATACTGTCCGTCTCGACAAGAAATCATTACCGTAAATACTTTTAATATTTTAAAATTGATCGTAGCTGTGTTACCAACTTTACTGGGCTCATGCCGGTCAGTGTGCCCGTTGAAATATATGCTGGCAGGAGCAGTGACGTTTTTCAAAAGTTGATTTCACCAGTGCTCAGTTAACAGTGAACGACCTTTAATATTAAAATCTGAAATGGCGGAGTGTGGAGAGGTTCGTGCGGTTCTTACATTCATTCAGAGATTGATATCCTATCAGAGTGAAGTGGGGTGAGTACTGAGCAGCGCCAGAATGCAAGGGCNAGTGGGGTGAGTACTGAGCAGCGCCAGAATGCAAGGGCAGGGGAAACGGGAGAACCACGAGAAAACCCGCCAACCAGCGGCATCGTCCGGCACGATTCTTAAGTGCCAAAATCCGGGAGCGACCTCACAGGAATCGAACGGGGGCTCTAGCTACTACGCCACCGCGACCTCTCTGAAATGTTAAATGGCGAGGATGGGAAAAAGTGTGTTAACTTTCTGAAACACGCAATGTTCAATGCCTTGAAAAGCTGTTAAAACAAGAAGTTACACACAAACGCAGCCAGAACACAAGATGGGCGTAATCTTTCTAATCATCGAGATGAAAATAAAATGAATGCACCCGCGGATAATAGAACTCGCACAGTTCATTTAACGTCTCGGTGACCTATGGCTATTTCAGCTATCACGTAGAGAAAAATAAAAGTTAGGATTAAGGAGTATCTGAAACTGTATACATATTTAGCAAAATAATGTAAAAAGTCCACCTTATTTCACCCTCACGGAAGATGAAGATATCTGCCGTTTAGCGCTGCTAAGAGCACGTGAATGCTGAACACGTTAATTGAAGTTTACCGGTTTCTGGATGCAAGATAAATCAAGAAAGTAAAATCCTTAATATATCTATCCTTACTCTTTTAGATCAAACTTTGAGAAATAATTTATATATGGTGTTCTTTTTGTTTCCTAAATATGTCTTGTATCACATACGTTTTATACTTCTGTTAATATAATGGTGTCTTATTGTTGATTACATTAAACAATTACTTATATTTTATCTGTAAATTACGTAGTTTCAATCATAATTAAAATGGATAAAAACTTGGAGAATNTTAAACAATTACTTATATTTTATCTGTAAATTACGTAGTTTCAATCATAATTAAAATGGATAAAAACTTGGAGAATGCAGGCTTGTTGGTAATGCTTAGTAAGAAATAGTTCTCATGCTACGTGTAATTAAAATAATTAAGCACACACAGACTGAAGTGTTTTCTTTTGTGTAATTTTCTATACTTTCCCTGAGACAGAGAAATAGCCTGAAAGTAGACTTTATCAGTGCTTCAGAACAGTTGGAAGCTACCATGAAAGTACTATAACCGTTTCTGCCTACTTTGTTAGCAATGTTTTTGACGAAACGATTCATGCCTCTACCGCGATATCTTACGTCGCATTAAAACGTGCAAATTTACGGCGTAAAATATAGCTCGACAGATATACACCATAATTCTAGCGAAATGTTTGTTCACGAAGCTAGAGATAAATGTTATGTTGGATTGCCNTCGACAGATATACACCATAATTCTAGCGAAATGTTTGTTCACGAAGCTAGAGATAAATGTTATGTTGGATTGCCGTGTCTTAGTTTTGCTATATTCTCTTCTAAAAAAACCTGCAGATTTGGTAATTTATCAGTGTTTTTTGTGTTTAATTNCTACCGCGATATCTTACGTCGCATTAAAACGTGCAAATTTACGGCGTAAAATATAGCTCGACAGATATACACCATACTTCTAGCGAAATGTTTGTTCACGAAGCTAGAGATAAATGTTATGTTGGATTGCCCGGTCTTAGTTTTGCTATATTCTCTTCTAAAAAAACCTGCAGATTTGGTAATTTATCAGTGTTTTTTGTGTTTAATTANGTCTTAGTTTTGCTATATTCTCTTCTAAAAAAACCTGCAGATTTGGTAATTTATCAGTGTTTTTTGTGTTTAATTATGTAATATAGTATCTTTAGTTTAAGTATCCGACTAACAGTTCGAGCCGTTTTGCAAGCTTCGCAAGCAAAAATACCAGCATTCGTCGTTTATAGTCCACTCGTGGTTACTTCCATCGTTTCTGAAGCCGTACTTAAGTTATACTCTTAGGCTATTCCTGCGGCTCATACCAGCAAAGCTTAACCAAGTCTGCAACATTACAGCAAAGGCACAGCGCACCGTATTTTATAATATTTTGTATGGGAACTATATTATACTAGGCGTTACCAACACAAACATTTTCTCCCTGCTTTTATTCACATTAATTATTAAATAAGATATAACAATTTATAGCTAAAATAGAAAGTAAAATTCAATTCTAACAAAAAAAAAAGATAATTTAATGTTAACAGAATTGTGAAATGCGTGCAGTACATGGCACGTTTAGGAAACAACCAAACACGTCATATATGGGGTGTAATTTGAATAGGGTGAAGATACTGTGTGCTGTGGCTTTGAAAAGGGCGCGAGGGTGGGGTGAGAGCTAGACCGGCGCCCCTGGAGGCACCCCTGGAGGGAGGGTCCCGGGTGCGAGGCCTGCAAGGGGCAGGCCGTCCTGCGGTGCGTGGAGCGGCGGCTCATTAACCTGCACGTAATTAAACCCCGAGGGGGCAGGGGGAGGGGCGGCCTGAGGGGTCGGCCCGTGGCCTCGAGAGCGAGGTTCGACATCGCACCTCCCCGGGGGGAGCGCTACTCCATCTGCCTGGCCACCGTCCAGTGCGCGACCCGGCACGCGGTCGTTCTCTCGCATTACGGCCTTTAAGGCCCCCGTCTACCTGGGACTTTATCCCACGTTTAGGCCGAGAAGCGCGGGAGCGATAAGTGCGACACTGCCACGCGCATCAAGTACGCCATCGCAGCTAAGCGCAAGGCTCTGAACTGGCGTGCAGTGTTCTCGTCGTGCTGCGTGTACCTATGGGACTTTCAGCGGTGACCATATTCTTTTATTAGTGGGAAGTCTTTAGGAAGGTTCAGTCCAGGCCCCTATAGTAGTTTTGTATGTATCTGATGCGTGCATTTTGAGCTACAGCNNTCCCACGTTTAGGCCGAGAAGCGCGGGAGCGATAAGGGCGACACTGCCACGCGCATCAAGTACGCCATCGCCGCTAAGCGCAAGGCTCTGAACTGGCGTGCAGTGTTCTCGTCGTGCTGCGTGTACCTATGGGACTTTCAGCGGTGACCATATTCTTTTATTAGTGGGAAGTCTTTAGGAAGGTTCAGTCCAGGCCCCTATAGTAGTTTTGTATGTATCTCATCCGTGCATTTTTAGCTACAGTGGCTTGAAAAGGCCGTTTTTAGCGGTTTTGGAGTACTCTGAATTGATGTTTCTAACGTGCGTGATATTTTGAAAGTACTAAACAGCTCTCGTCTGAAGTGTGTGTACTTTTCGTAGATCAGCACGTTGGACGCACGCTTAATAGTTTCGTTGAAAAACGTGTATTTGGAACACTCTGCAACGCAGTTCAAGCGCCAGGTAGACGGGCGCCTTATTGGAGGGACTCTGGCAGTGGGAGAAAGCCGTGTCGCGTCAAGGTCGCTCACCTTTAGTTAAGCACTTTTGAAATCTACCTTCGTAAACAGTCACCGCCCCTACCTGCGTGTATTTCAACGGGCACACTTATTAGCGCACGCCCTGTTCAGTTGCTAACGACGGAGGAAAAACAACCCCGTGACGCAATGAAGAATTTAAATTGTTAAGTAAACATTTATGTCCGCTGAAACGATTTTATTCGTTAATTCTAAGTGTGGTGGAAGAATACACAGCGTGTTTACAAGTAGATTTTTGTGGGGCTTTCAAAAGTGCCCAGTTTACTGTGAACAGCCTGTAAGTTATGTTGTCTCGGAGAGCAAAAAGGAGGTAGACTGCATTTACAGAGGAAAAAAGCCACAACTAGTTTTGGTGAACAGCTAACTACGCAGAAACACTTAACCGATTCATACCGAGTGTACGCAGTTGTGTAGATCTCCATAACGCACATGAAGGTTATATATTTTTGTTTCTGTGCACTGCGAAGCTCAATGACCAGTTACCTTTACAATGGGGAACTGATTTTAGGTTGTGATTGGTTCATATTACTACAGCAGAACACAAAGCTTAAAGCTCATTGGTTCTGACACCGTCGCATGTTTTCTGTCGACTTAAGTACAGCATGCATCAAAAAGTTTCTTGTTTTTAGTACCTGAAGCCGTAAATTCATGAAAATAAATACCGAAAACACAACGAGCACATAACAAACGAATGAAGATAATAGGTATATGGACAAGAGGTCACTGATATAGCCTAACTAGTTAGCATATGTTCTTCTGCATATGTATGCCAGTATATTATATTAAATGGGACCTACTCTATGATTTAGACAAACGTGACACTTACGTTAAAATAAAGTATTTATATTTCCGTCATTTTTAAAATAATTGTCCGATCCATTTAAAGCATATCGTCTTATATGATATAGCCGACCGTATTAACACTAGTTTGCCAAATTTTGTGAGAATTGGTTTATTTTTCCGACGTACGATACAAAAGGGGCGCTAACTTACCAAATGGTGTACAAAAGAAGCTCTGTGTTGACAAAGTGGTGGAAATTGTTTACGTATTTCACAATATATGAAATTACACGCAAATTTTAAAATTGCCACTGTTTTCAGAATAAGCCCACAGCGTAGTGGAGATCTCTAAGAGCAGAAGGTTCTTATTGGGTACTATAGCCTATGTGTAAGCGTGTTTAGTAAAATTCGGTTCACGGNGATCTCTAAGAGCAGAAGGTTCTTATTGGGTACTATAGCCTATGTGTAAGCGTGTTTAGTAAAATTCGGTTCACGGTTTCAAAAGATTTTAAGGAACACACACATATACACAGTACAGGAGCGTCATCTCATTAACCT
Organism: Clitarchus hookeri; assembly: GCA_002778355.1. Classification (NCBI taxonomy): domain Eukaryota; kingdom Metazoa; phylum Arthropoda; class Insecta; order Phasmatodea; family Phasmatidae; genus Clitarchus; species Clitarchus hookeri. Next base: position 163,802 of record NQII01001920.1, on the reverse strand, counting down.
ATCATTCCTTCGTAAAGTAGGCTAAAAAGGGAGCCAAGAGTGGTTTACATTAACAGATATTGATATTGCAGGTATAATTCCGCAGAAACTATTAGGACATTATATGCCTTTCCATGAAAATTACTATTAACCACACAACGCATACGAATCCACAGAACAAGAAAGTTGTTAATGCACAAAAAGCGAACGATTCAACGTGCCTAGCTAAACTATTAAGCCCTCATTCATTTATTGCGCATCTTTCCACCACACACGAACATTAACATAGACATAAATNCTAGCTAAACTATTAAGCCCTCATTCATTTATTGCGCATCTTTCCACCACACACGAACATTAACATAGACATAAATATTCCTAATAAAAAAAAGCTGTTAAATTGTTATGGATATACATGTGTTGCCAGTTCGCTATTTCTAAGCCTGATAAATACAAAATAGAAGTAAAGTATAAAACAAAACTAAATTTTCTAACGGCTCTCGATTTAAACGGTACGCATTAATATTAGTACCTTACCGGCAAAAACTTTTACTAATTCTCTACGGAAAAACTAAAAACATTGTTTTCATGTGTACATTTATTTCCCTTTTTTTAAATTGGTTTATTAAATAAATTCCAACATTGCAAACCCGTATTCAAACCGTTACTGTGTTAACAATTTTTAAAAACCCTGTAAATAGGTTTTTTTTAATATGAAAGGCGAAAACATCTTTGGTTTAAATTTCGACAGTTATAGCACCGGAAAATTAATCTTCAGCCAAGCCCACCCAGAAGAAAATGAGCAGGGATTCAGGTAAATAGATACACTCTGCCCAAGGTTTCATCTAGTTGGATGGAGGGAGGGAGAGTTGTCAAATGGAAATTTAAATTAAATGCTTTGACGTTTATGATTAATTGAGTTATCCACTATCTGTTACGAAACGTAAATTTAAATAAAATTACGAAACTATGGAAAACCAGTAAATTACGAAGGACGGGACCCCAAACTTTTACATTTCTCCTCTCTCCGCCTCAAAGATACTGAGGACTGGCCTGTCCTCGTCAACAATATTAAGATTTAAAAAAGAGTGACAATGGATATACTTTAATATAAGATGTTATGTAACATTAACAGTCGCGCAACGTAATATCAACGACAAATTTACTATAACATACAATTTCGAAGTGTGTACGAAAGCAACGATACATATATGTTATACAAATTTAAAGATATAGTCTTTCGTAGCACAATGTTTGTTTTAGACAAGTAATCATAAAATCCATGTGTTTAAATTAATTATTTCGCTAAAATTTATAACATTAGTAAAAGAGTTATTGAGTAGTTAAATTACTATATGAGTTGAGTAGCGTATTAGATTAATGTAACTTTTCATATGAGCATGAATGCCACAAAGTAATTGTTTTTTTTATGTCTTGGTTATTATGCAAATGCCATTTTTAGTTTCTGAGGTTTACAAACTGTTATCCTGTTCCAAGTGGTTAACATATGTTTATTCAGTTTCCCATAGCTATTTTATTTTAATAACTGTACAAATTTTATAAATTACACCCATCGGTATACATATAATTTAGCATTTCCTGATAATACATGAGCGAGTGTTTCAGTGAAAACAATTTCAGCTATCCGTCGCACACATTACTGAAACGTGGCACGTGTTCACCCAGTGGTAGTCCTTCGATGTAAACATATGTCTCTTCTCCTTGTGACGGAGTTCTTTACGCTTCCTCAGGGGCTTTTTTTTTTTTGCCTTTTCTTAGGAATTCCAAAAATGTATTATTTGCTTACGCTTATTTACAAAGATGCTCTTTCAGTTGCCCTATTTATCTGCACGCGTAAAGTTTAACGTGAGCCTCGTTATCACGTGCTAAAAACGCACTTTGGTCCCCTCCTCTCTTTTGTGTATTAGTTGTCTTGTTGGTTCAGAATGGTCGCGCTGTGCCATCGCATCAGAGACACTCACTCAGAACACGTCAAACTGTTTTTTTTTTCAGTATGGATATTACCGTAGCCACATCTCTTCTGCATCCTTCTCCCCACACCGCGACTGAAATAGCTACCATGAGATGTGACATACTCTATGACATGAATAACGTGATCATGAACAATCTTGTAATAGTTTGGCCACCCAGGAAATCTTTATTTCTGTATTGTTTATACTTTTTTGACTTTTACTCTTTTATGGCTATGGTTACTCATTGTGTTAAAAGTCTGTGTTACTAATTTATATATGCATATAAATTAAAACTAAAGGTACGATTGGTATTCCTCCTAGTGTTATTACTAGACGGATCATTTTTTGAATGTTTTATGCAAATTAGCTTCACCAAAATATATTTTGAAGCAGTCATGACACATAATTCGCTGTTTCCTATTTCCACTAAACCATATATCCCAGTGAGGCAGCACTCACAAGATGCTAGGTGAACGCAAAATTCTACAAAGATGCTGCACCTACGCCTAATTTTGTACAGAAATTCAAGTGCAAGGCATATCACGTACATTATTTGCAAGTGGCAGCGATAAGCAAAGCTACTGGCACTCGCAACGTGACGCGTAGTATCTCAAACACGTAGGTAAGAATCAACACGAGCTATTCATCACACAGACACCAGTTGCTGAAATCAACCATAATTGCCATCGTCTTATTTTTCTCAAATGAACTGAGATGGGAAGCCTTACTTTCGCTATACTCAAGCATCTAAAAGCGGCCAACTGTTCCGTTTGTGCAGAAACACATTTATATAGAGGTTAGTGGCTTAGAGCCGTATATTATCTTGAATTTTAGATTCGTGGCTGCTTAAAATATGCATATGCAATCAACCGATTTTCTGCGCCGACTACTTTGCTTGCAAATTCTGGCAAATGCATGTATTGAGGCATTAGTTTTTATGCAAGGAACATTACTTCTGTGGCGTACGGCAGTTTTATTCCTACGAGTCGGTTTTATCACCGGGTATTAAGGGACCCGCTTGCCTGGAGCTTTTTTCCGCGTTTGAGGCCGAGCGGTAAGAACAACATTGCCGCACGCATCCAATGTACCATCGCCTCTCCGCGCAAGGCAGTGTTCTCGTCGTGCTGCGTGTACTTAAGCTTCTTCAAGTAGTGACCCTACCATTTTGATGGTGGGAAGTCTGTATTAACGTTCAGTGTATGTTCCTCAAGTACTTTTGTATGTATCTGATACAAGTATTTTGAGATGCAGCGCTCTGAAAAAGCCGTTTTTAGCTTTGATGGAGTGCCCCGAAATAGTGTTTCTAATGTGCGTGATGTCCTGAAAATAACCGACAGTCATAGTTTGAAATGTGTTTTCTCTTCGTAGATTAGCACTTTGGAAGCACATTTAATTGTTTAGTTTAAAACAAAAATGGATTTCAAACCCTCTTCCCTTAATCAGNTAAAAACAAAAATGGATTTCAAACCCTCTTCCCTTAATCAGATTTATAGTTAATTTATTATTCGTGCACATGCATTTATTAGAGATCATCAACTCGCCCTTCAGCTCAGAGTGTTAATTTACTTATCGGTAGTCTATAAAACGATAAAGGAATTGTTAACGGCGTACATGGGTCATGGGTCACACTCGGCTTNTAACCGACAGTCATAGTTTGAAATGTGTTTTCTCTTCGTAGATTAGCACTTTGGAAGCACATTTAATTGTTTAGTTTAAAACAAAAATGGATTTCAAACCCTCTTCCCTTAATCAGATTTATAGTTAATTTATTATTCGTGCACATGCATTTATTAGAGATCATCAACTCGCCCTTCAGCTCAGAGTGTTATTTTACTTATCGGTAGTCTATAAAACGATAAAGGAATTGTTAACGGCGTACATGGGTCATGGGTCACACTCGGCTTTCCAGGGCTTTAAAGTTCCGGAAACGCGCAGAACACGTCAAGCAAATTCGCGGCAACGTACGGGAAAGCAGTGCGGCCACGTGCCGAAAGTCCCTGGTACATATCACACGGCGACGTTAATTCCCCACGCGAAGGACGCACCACGCAAATTGCTGCTACCACCCGGGTCGCGCGTGGAGAGGGGGAGGGATGAATCGGCGCGGAAGAAGGGTCACCTCCCTCCGGCTGGCTGACGTGAGTTCACCAGTCGCGCCTCGGCAGGCCATCCAGCCGCGACGACGCTGGTGGACGGGCCAGGTGCCCCGGCCGATGAACGCCGACGATCGCCGTCGACCGCACTGTGGCGTGTTTCGCACTGCACGCGCGTCTATATGCCGAGTACAGTCCACTCTCGGTTACTTCCAACTTTCCTGAAGCGCTCGTTAAGTCCTTCTTTCAGGATATTCCTCCGTCCTATGCAAACGAAGCTTGACCGAGTCTAGAAAATCACACCAAACGGACATTGGACCGCACGCGTGGGCACTAAGTGTAATAATATTTCGCATAAGAACTATTTTTTACTAGGCATTACACACTTATTTTCTACCTTTTTTATTCATGTTAATTATAAATGAAATATTATAGTTCCTAGAGAATATGTAAATGATATTTAAATAAAACCATAAATAAGGTACTTTTACGTTAATACAAGTATAAAAAGCTTGTGACATGAATAACATTATTCGGAAACAACCGGACACGTCAGGCATGGTGTGATTTTTCAAAGGTTTATTTCAAAAAGTGTGAAGAAACCGCGAATAGACAATAGTCAGTTGTTTACCGGATCCACCTGCCTGGCGCTTCAACTGCGTTGCAGAGAATTTGAAATACTGGTTTTCTGGCGATTCTATTAAACGTGCCCCCCAGTATGTTTACCCACGAAGGGACATCATACCCCAGAAGAGGACGGAATGGAGTTACCACACATGCTGGAGCCCTTCAATATAGCCAACATAGCTTTTTCAGACTGCCGTACCTTAAAACACATTAGCCGGACACGTGCTAAACTACGATAGGAGCCTATGTTGAACTATGCTACAGACTTTTCGTCAATGAAATGATAGGGTCGTCTCCGAAAGTCGTATACGTATGCGCAGCATTACGAGAAAACTGCACGCCAGTTCAGAGCCCTGCGCGTAGTGGCGATGGCGCTCTTGTAGTTATAAGACTGTCACACTGTTATAGCTCCTGCGATTCTCAGCCGCGGAAGGAGAAAAATTATGCAGGCAGACGGGTCCCTTAAGAGGCCTCCCGAATATAAAAAATTTAGACGCCTCATGGTTTGTAAGGAAGCATTCCCACGGCGATGGGAAACAGCGTATACAAGCCTCGCGTGTGTTGTGTTTCCTCAGAATTGTAAGCGGTGCTTGTAGGGTTTCAATATAACAATCTGCTCATAGAAGATACAGCTATGTCTCTGTAGTTTACATAAAACACTGTTTTACAGAAGAAAAAATATCGCAAACACAGGGCTATTCACAACCAATTTGACTGACTCTGACATTTCTGAACGACTACATTTATGTTTCAATAACATTACTGATAATTTAATATCAAAATGTTCATTTCCATTTCTGTCCTGAAAAAAAAAATTATTTACATTGAAATATTCTATAATACTTTATAGAATAAAATCGGCACAACAGCTTATTATGAGTCTCATGTATCAACTAGGGAGGTTATTTAAGGTGGTGTGTCCTCTTCATTTTATGTTTATTTACATCTCTTTATAACTTATTGTTAAGATTTAAGATTAAAATTGAAACGTACGGAACTAATTTACAGAATTCCCGAAACAAGAAGAAAGTGATTTCAGACTTTATTTCCCCATGTCAGAAAAGGAATACAGGTGCATTGAATTATTTTTTTATTACTTTTACAGATGCAGCCAATACAACATGAGCAAAATATCGTAGACTTAAAATCATATTTTAAGATATGCCATATGCCCTTGCAGCCCCCGTTTCAAAATATTAGAATTGGAAAAGTTAGCTACTGCGAAATAAAAATAAGACCCTCTTTGCCAGAATGCTGACAAGTGCTGTGCTGTACCCCATTTTAATATAGTTTCTACATATGCTAAATATTTCGCTAGAGATATGAAAACTGCTTTAATAAGAGGCTATATATAGCGCATATTAATTTGGGAAATCTTGTTAATATACTGGAAAAAAAAGTTTTATTGAATAAAACTAAGTTTATTTGGCGCAACTAAATTAATTGTTTGTTTAGGGGTCATAGGATATTTTGTTTTTAAAACCAATTAAATTTGTTGTTCTTATTTGGTTGCCTAAAACAAATGTTTGGTCTGCGCAATTAAAGATTTATTTGGCTTTACTTAAATTAAACAGTTTCGCACAATATATAAGAATTGGAATCCCAAACGAGATTCGTACCTACACCCTGTTGAACATGTTTTATTAGTATATATGCCACTTTTACGCACCAATAAATGCACTGACAAACACGGTTACTATCCTAATTATAAAAAAAAATACAAACAAACTCTCGAGATGTATTTTCGAACGAAGGCAGGCAAATGGGTTGCCAAACAAATACATATAGTTGATTCAACTAAATATTATGTTTACAGTATAATTTCTTTTGGCCCAACATAGAGGTTTTGTTAATTCAGTAGCATAGTTGGTTAGATGAACAAAATTATTTTGTTGCTTTTTGAGTTTTATTTACTCAACAAAATATTTTGTTGGGGCAACAGAATATTTTTCTGTCCCCATATAGACAAATATTTCTTTGGCTTTTCTCTCAGTGTATGTGCACACACCGACTTTTAAAATACTACACTGATAACAAAAATATCAAAACACTTAAATAGTACTGAAAAGATTGTGCTATAGCAAATATCGCGATGTGCAGCATATTCATTTGCATTTTTGGACCATGTTGTAGATGAAGACATTAAAAAAGTCAGTGTATCGCGATATCGCTTAAGTAGATGGAATATACGGTGAAGTGCACATGCCAGCAATGAAGTAACCAATTATTGAGCTACCAAAACGATCGGCTATACTCCAGGTAATTATCATCCTGTCCAACCTGAACGGCTTGGTTTCTTGGTTTCAATATATTTTCACTTAAATACGGTCTCTGAAAGTATATTACACTTATTCGGAGCGAGTTTTAATGCAACGCAGTCATATTTTAATACAAAATATGCTTAAATATATCAAATAGTTACCGATGATACTAATTACCCTACATTCCTCTGAGCATGCATACGAGTAAATTCTATGATTTAGGTTTTGCAATAAGACTGATTAAAAGGAACATATGTGATAAAATAAGATATTAAATTGCCATCATTTTGAAAATAACTGGCCGTCCCACTTAAAACACATTAGTTTACTTAGCCCACCGTAGTATAACTTCTCAAATAACCGATTATTTTACCTGTCACAGCAATTTCAGTTTACTTCTGCAATGTCTGTGTTGACGTAATATTTATTTGTTTATTTTTAATATATTTGTTGCAGATAAATTTTATTTACTCCAGATTTGATTAATTTCGCAAGTTGTTTTAACGTCTGAAAACTTGTTTCAGTTTAATTATGTTCGTAAGTCTTTATGTTTTCAACCACAAATATATTTTTATGTGAGCCGTTTTGTAACGAGGAATTTGTTGTTTGATAGTCATAATAACGCACGACGTAATGTGTAACGTATGACGTAGCGTCTCGTGATTAGCGCGATGTTTGAAGGCGTCTTTAAATATGCAGTTTGAGGGTTTTCTAGCCATCTTTTTTTTTTTAGGCAGGGTGACCCCTAGGTGGTCATTGTCATGATATGCAATTTTAATTTTTTAGTTAGATTTGCCGAGCCACATACCGCAATGCAGACTTCCGACAGGGCGAAGACGCACTGCACTGAAAAGTAATAATCGCGTCTGCACGCGCTACCGACGTGGGCTAGAAATTAAAGTTGAGTTAGAGCTACAGCGATATGCGCGCGGTACGGTAAATACATTACTAACGTACCTCAGGTCTTTGAGCATTGTGAGGGAAGATTATAGCCAATGATCAGCTGAACCAGCTTAAGAATATTCTACGAGATGTTACTGCTATTAAGATTTCCCAGCTAAGTTTTCTGATTTTCAACGCAGACATATCGTCAAGTAAAATAATATTTTTTTTTTTTTGAGATTTAATTTAGCTTACGTTTACGTCATCTTGGATCTTCAGTGTGATAAAGTGGCTCTGCCCATTTGCATACGAACCCCCGGAACATATGTACAGTGTTCTCCCAACCAAGATGGTGTGAGAAAAACTATAAATTAATTTGATTTGCATATTTTTGGAATAGTTTAAAGAACCTAAAAAACAAATTTATTTTTGAATATCTAATAAGAGATACGTACGAGAAGGCTACACTCATACTTAAGGCCACAAAAAATTAATTTAATTTTGAAGCTAATAATGAATTTCTTCACTATGTTTGCCAAGATATTAATTTATTTCATGTTGTTCAGATCAAAATATTTGTTTGAATTAAATACTATCTATTGTCACTCAAGGCTCTGTGTATATTTATGGGTCAGTAGCTTGTGGTAGTTTTGAATAGTGTTTCTTCCTTGTGTCTCCTGTATGTTTCTTGTAGTCTATGGAGACTGGCTGCTACAAATGTTCCTGACACAAAGATCTTTGGTAATATTCAAAATCTGTAGTAAGNAGTGTTTCTTCCTTGTGTCTCCTGTATGTTTCTTGTAGTCTATGGAGACTGGCTGCTACAAATGTTCCTGACACAAAAAAATCTTTGGTAATATTCAAAATATGTAGTAAGATTTATCTGCTGCATGTGGGTTACGCTTGCTGCAAAGTTTTTACTGTCCTGTGGAGTCGGCCAAGCTTAAAGCCCCAGGTCAGCATTCCGCTGTTAGAGACGAAAAAATTATTAGATGCAAAATTATTTTTTTCTACATTTTTTAATAATCTGTCGCTGCCTTACCAAAATATTCGGCTTTGACGAGGGGCCGCCTATTCTCTGCCGACTTCTCGCACCACATTACAGTAGTCATACACGTTTGTCACAATTTGGTGGGAACCCCTGATTGTTTCCACAGATATTGCATAAAAATGGATACATGTAAAAAAATTGTGAAATTAAAGGGGCTTTGCGTTGGCGTATTTAATGGTTGCAATGTACACTGTAGGCTATTACTTGCTTACAAACTGTGGTTAAACTTTGTTTCATGGTTTCACAGATCCGTATAGCATTGTAATAAAAAATTGTAATATGGCCGCAATTAAAAAAATTACTGTTGCCCCACTTAAACATATCAGTTTACATGGAACCCTAGTGTATATTGTCTGCAAAAGTAGGTAAGAATCGGTTGATTCTTTCCCGAGATATGACACAAAAACTTAATTTTTAATGTAACACTATCCTACAAAATAGTGGTCAAAATGGTATGTTAGCATATTTAATGGGTGTAGTTGATGCTTTCATGATACAAAATGTGATCAATATTGGTCAAACTTTATGGCATATATAAACCAAATTAAACTAAAATATGTATGTAGCCACTATATATAAATTATTTTGTTGTATTTTTAAATCGCATTTGATAACATGCCATAATATATTATTAGATACCTATCAGAAGACACAGCTTGGTAGAGTTTCGTTTTATTGTTTTATAGATATAACATTGTAATAAAAGTGATTATATGGCCTTTTTTTATAAGTGTCTTACTCAATTTAAAGCTATCAGTTTACATAGCGTCCTGTATTATTTTTTGTTTGGCAGATATTGTAGTTATAAATTGATTGTTTCCAGAGATACGATAAAAAATATTTATTTTTTCATGTGGCGCTCTCTTACAAATTGGTGGANTTTGTTGTATTTTTAAATCGCATTTGATAACATGCCATAATATATTATTAGATACCTATCAGAAGACACAGCTTGGGAGAGTTTCGTTTTATTGTTTTATAGATATAACATTGTAATAAAAGTGATTATATGGCCTTTTTTTATAAGTGTCTTACTCAATTTAAAGCTATCAGTTTACATAGCGTCCTGTATTATTTTTTGTTTGGCAGATATTGTAGTCNTACATAGCGTCCTGTATTATTTTTTGTTTGGCAGATATTGTAGTCATAAATTGATTGTTTCCAGAGATACGATAAAAAATATTTATTTTTTCATGTGGCGCTCTCTTACAAATTGGTGGACAAAATAAGGCTACGTATAAGCTTTTAAATGATACTCTTGGCATCCCACGTTCATATAAATTGGTTAAACGATATGGAATACATGCCTAATCAACCTAAACTTTTAATGTCCACTATATTGAAAAAAGTGCTTAATCATTTGAAGTCGTATATGATAATACTGTATGGCATACCATAGTATTAGTTTCCTGCGAAATTTGGAGGAAATCAATTGTGCAGTTTCCGAGGTATGTGTAAAAGTATGACTATTTAATGTAAAGCTATCTTCCAAAATGATATATGAATAATAACATACCTTCCTTAATTAAAAACTGGTGTTTTTAACTATAAAATTCAGAAATTGGTTTTAATTGGTTAAATGGTTCCTGGGATACATTCCAGTCAGGCATTTGCATGATTGGATGTCCGCATCTTTCCAAGGAATGTAAGCTAATAACTACAGTGTAAGATACGTGAACAGTCTAGCACCATAACCAAACATCAGTATTCCCTACAAAATGTATAACGTCAAAGTATAAACGTTACAATTTTTATTTTTATTTAAAAAATTAGTTAATATTTTGCACTTTGGATTTTTAATATAAACCTCAAGGTAAATATGAATTTACTGTTTAAATGGTACACATAACCAAATGAAATACGTAGACCTATCCTTATGCTTGCTTTCTTAATGAGACATTTTAGAGGTCACGCTTAAAGAAGACTTTATAAATAAGGTCACAAAATAATATCACGCTCTCACACTTCTACATTTATTAGGTTATTTGTGAAGGTTTGTGGTGGTGCTTATAAAAACGTGTGAAATTCTCACATTTTGAACGTAAATATTAGGAATGATTAAAATAGCCTTGTTCTTTCTGCGCGAAGAAAGTAAAAACGCTTCAGTAGCTTGTGTATAATCATTTTGAAGAAAAAAAAAGTGCCTTGAATATTAATTTAAGGCGTCATATTTACGGTATTAATAATACTTTTACGCAATTGGTGCATATTATTAGTTTACTTTTAGCATTCTCCACTGATTCCCTTAAATGTTTGCACACGCGTGCTGAACCTTACTTGTATTATAAAACGTCAAATTATTGTATTCCTTGTCTGGTATAGTGAACTTAAAAACTCAAAACACGTATGATTGCGCCTTTGCACGTTACGACGTTTAAAAAAGATAGTTCTTAAGTTTACTTCCAGACTTTCAGGTTACGTTTTGGAACATTGTGGCAAATGATTGTTAGTATAATTATTTTCAGTAGTTCTTCATTCGTTTTAATAACTACTAATGAAAATACGACGCTAGTGCACAGAAATTGTCGGACTTCCTTTTTCTGAAGTGTTCTAACAGTAATACACACTAATAAAATAATATTTGCAAATAATGCACTAGCTAAGTGCTGTATATGTGTGAATATATGCGTACTTATGTTTAAATGTGTATAAATGCATATTTATGGATAGTTATACTAACTAAAATTACGTGGATCTGGTAAATTTTTTTGGACATAATAGGGTATTCATTAAATGATCTGACCACAATGTTTTAGAAACGCCCTGTTAAATTCTTCAGGCAGTAGCTAAAATTTAATAAATTAAGAAACCGTATCACGTGCAACCATGCCGAATAAAAAACAATTTGAGTAACCAATGGATAAATTGTCGTGGCCCGAATATGCAACAGACTGAGTAGTTTAAGCTGCTGCCAAACGACTTGGCAGGATTCACCTACGACTAATGATAACCTGCGGTGTGCTGAACCTGGACTATCATCGCCTACCGCAAGGCTACTGTACACTGTTTGCGGCGCGCATGTGGCCAGGACGAAACCCCTCAGTCCGTAACCTCGACTTCCTGGACCAAGGCAGCTACAGCCAATTCGCAGTGTCGTCAAACTTTTTGAATCAAACATTTGAAAAATCACACCACGTATGACGAGTTTCTTTCTTTCCCAAACGGTTATTACAAACAAGCATACAAGTTACGTTTAAATTAGACTTATTTTTATATCATTTCTATTAGTGATAATATTTAATTTATAATTAAAACAAATAAAAACAGAGAGAAATGTGTGTGTTGGTAATGCTTGGTAAGAAATAGTTCTCACGTAGTATAAACCTGAGTGAGTGCAAACACGTGCGTTGTCCCTTCAAAGCAATTTTCTAACCTTAGGCAAACTTTGCTTGCATGACGAGAAGGAGGAATAGTAGGAGAGCCAAACTTTCGCAGGGCTTGCGGAATGTTGGAAGTAAATATGAAAGGCCTTTACCTCCTCGCATTCAAGCAGCGCCGCAAATGTCCTCATGAGGCTGGGCAAACCCGGTACAAGTATGTCGCATATAAAACATCCCCCTCCCCTACCGGCACATAGGTTTGGAAAAAATTAGTAGGTTGGACGACGGGAATCGGACCTTTGTCCTCTGTGTAGAAAGTAACCTACGGTAACCACTACAGGGGGGATACGGATGTGTATATATATTGTATATGTATACAAATATATACACTATATATATACACATACAATTTAGATTACTGAAGATGTAAGCGTTTTAGGTGACATAAAAAATATGCACTTTGAACTGGAATTAAAAATCATGTTAAATGTATTACCCATTAACCTAGGCATCATGTAATAAAACATTGTATTTATAGATAAAAATGTAACACAAAAAGTTTCTGTTGGCCAGGGAGTAAAGTTAATCATTGATATAGGACGTTAAAGGGAAGTTAAAACAGCAGCTCTATTAGAACAATATCAACCATGATACCAGTTACCAGAGAAGTAAATGGAAAATGGTACACTTTGTAATAAATAGATCCCTCCTTAGAGTTTGTCAAAATTTTCTAATTGTTCTTTAGTAGAATGCCACCCCACTCTTTACGGTGCAATCCTGTCTTCACAAGGCGATATTAGTCAATATTTTATAATTTCTGCCATATTCTTTTTGATAAAAGCCTCTAAAAGGTAACCACTGTAATTTTTTTTTGTATTTGTACAATGAATCCTTTGGTATATAGTTCCCAAAGAAATTTTTGTAATAATACAAATAAATTAGAGTAAATTTTACAAAACCTAGGCGGAATGTATAAAAATGATCATTAGTTTTAACAACATAGTGTTTGAGACTTTAAGTTTATTATAATAATTGAGCTACAAAAATTTTTGTTGGGTTTCCTATAATAATTTGTTGTAAATATACAATATTTCATCTGCAGAGTTACAAAACAAGCTTTGACAACTAGATTACAAGTAACGGTTTGTAACAAGTACAGATACTTTTTCCTGTGTAGCATCAAAACGTATATACCAGCTACTATGCCAGCTGACTTGCAAGATCCGTACTAGACTACAGTTCCAAAAGGTATGGTAGGTGTGTAACAGAAATAAACAGCTGGTCAACGCACGCGTTAAAATTACTTAATTGTGTACATGTAAATTAGTATGATATTGGGGCAATTTATGGATTTTGATATCAAAATAAATATCGATATTATTTATTTTGGGTATTTATAAATTTATCGTTTTAAAAAACAATATATATAAAAATTAATATCGATTTTCAGTGCATCGAAATCCGATATTTTATGTATCAAAGGAATCGACAAATGTAAAATTGTTTGGAATATATCACATATTGAGGACACGAGGCATTGCGGAAAGATATAGCGCCTGCTTTGGTGCATAATACCAAAGTAAACATAGCAATTTTTTATTATATTTTGGTAATCAAAATAGTGTTTATTAAAAGAGCATTTTAAAAATATTTATTTCTGTTACCTGGAAAAATATATTGATTTAGATAAAAAAAATCGTTGAAATATATCGACTATAGATATACATGTATATATGCCGTTAAAATAATATCGTAATTTTGAAATATCGATTTTTTTCCAATATCCTTAGGGCAGTTTATGTGGTACTGGTGTAATATAAACCTACTAAAATGATGCAGTAAGGATGTTAAGAAAATAAACTTTTTATAATTGATTTAATTGTTTATAATGTTTCGTATAACGTACACTGTAAAAAAGTTTCAGTTAACTTCCTAAAGTGTAATGGTAGTTTTTAGCCTATATATTGTTTGGAAATGCGACCCAGATTGATAATATAGGATCGTTTAGCACTGCCATGATACATAATTGGTAACTTCTCCTACGCATTTGACTGTTTCTTGAGCAAATGTAGGAACACTACCGTGGATGTATGGTAAGATACTTTACCACCCACTCTTTCTCACTATACACAGACACTGGTTTCGTATTTTGTGAACAATTTCTTAGAGTGTAGTTATTTCATGGCATAAAAAAGATGGGCTAAAAATTTAATCAAATCTTTTTAGTGGATATTTGAATTAGCGGCAACGAAACAATAACCTATTTAAATAGAAAAACCAACATTTTAACCCTTTCGAGGAATGCTGAATGTGCGGTTAATAGGACCGGTCTGTGTAGGAAACGTGCAAATTACTTTCCATGTGTGCGCAGTTGCGGGTGTTTTTTTTCAAATAGTAGTTCAATTCTCGAACTGTCAATATTATTATTCGTTATTTAGAGTAACTTTCATGAATTTCAAAGTTATGCGAGCGCCATCTCATGTAATAAAGATGGGGTCAGGGTTGCATGGAAAAAAAAAATATGTTGGTGCACTGATCGAACGGCGTTGTCCAAACGCTCCAAGTTCTGTAAATGCGACGTGACTGGCTGAGCTGCGAAAGATAGTATGAAACATGGTACAGAAATCGGCGCCAAATGCTGTTAAGTGCTGTTGCGGTTTTCGTGAATTAACTAGTTCTCGTCTGTTTTTTAAAGAACTGTTTTTTTTTAACATTGTGATGATTGTTCATGTTTATGCTGTATCTATAAAATATAAGATTGTCATTAATATATAAGTCAGTTTCTTTATCTCAATCAAGTAACAGTATGAATTTTTAGCCTAATTCTCACTTTGCAATCTACAAAAAAAAAAAAAAAAGGAAAACGTTTTCACGTAATCGCTTTGAACGTTGTGCGATTGATAAGTTGTATGTATGGAACTTGTTTCGAGTGATCGCCACCAACATTATGTCGGTCAGCGCGTACTTTTAAAATGTGTGTTATTATGGACTGGGAATTTTTCTCAAGGATTGGTTGGTTGAATATTGCTTTACTAACTTCAAATGATCTGCAATATGCTGGTAAGATTTATGGTAATTTTTTAGCTTCAATTTATTTTCTTCTAGATTTATTGTTAGTTATTTTTGTCGCTTTTGTTTCCTTTTGTTTGTTTAAATTTAACTAAATTCCTTATTGGATTTTTCATTAATTTATTTATTGTTAAACTGTTTTTCTCTCATTTCGTGAGTTTAATTTACAGTAAATTCCTCGTAGGATTTTTAAATTAATTTTTGTTTATTATTCTGTTATGTTTTCCTTTTTGGTTTTTTTTTTGTTTCTTTCGTCTCATTTCTCTTGTTAAATTTAGACAAAATTCTTTTGGAATTTTCTACCAATTTTTATAATACCTTTTGTCTATGGCACATCATGGCTTGTTTTCAGTACACGTTTTCATGTTATCATATGGATTTTATTTGACGACACGCCCCTACATTGGGGTTATGTCCACAATAATAATTTTTAATTTAAATGTTGAACTAGATTTTAGGTAGTATTCTGTGAAATTTCGCTTTCAGTTATTACTGCCACGTAAAAAATTAGAGTAGTTCCCCGTTCCTAATGCTGTATCGCTGCTTTATTCGAAGGGGCAGCCATTTTCCAGTATTTTCACGAGCAGCGCAACGTTTTTAATAACGCGTCCTCGTGGTTTTGCTCGCTTTTCCCCGGCGAACCGGGGCTCCAGCCCGCACGCTTCCGCGGCCGGGAACTTAGTGCCATAATATATTTACAGGCAGAGAGTGAGGCTTTTTCAGGGCGGGGAAGTTCGCGATTTATAACAAATTACACCATCTGCTCCACCTGAGACCCAAAGAGCCGCAGCACTCTCCACGCCCCTCCACCCCCCGCCCAAACCAGCCTCCGCTTTCTCCCACGGATGTACAGTAGCGATCCCGGGACGCAGACTTCTTCAATAAGCCGTATCAAAGAGCGGAGATGAAGCGATGTGACGTTTATAAAGAGCTAGTCTAATACACTTGAATCGCCGTGTTACCGCTCGATGCAAGGAAAACTTAAAGAAAAAAGTAAAGAAGCATAAGCGAATTTATAAAGAAACTATCCTACTAAATAAATGTGCATGTCTGTGTAACGCACGTTGCAGGGATGTGTTTTCCCGTAATTGCAATATTTCTGATAGTCTTAGGTTACTGAAACACGCATTTTCCTTGAGTTCAAACGCAACGCATTGCCACTAGACTGTCTAGGGTTGCGGCTCGAATTTCTGAAACACAGAAAAATTAGCAAAAATTTGGCATTTGTAGAATTCAAGAAATTCTTCAAAAGTTGTGCCGTGGTTGAGGAGAAAAAAATTGGGGAGGGAGGGTGTAGTCTTAAAACACAGGAACTCTGAAATGTCAGTGAAATTCGTCTGTATGTGGGTTTTTGTAAACGAAGTCGCAATTTTCTGTCGAATAACAACAGCCGGGTGGTAAAGTTAGGGACCCTTCATTTGAGACTGGAAATTTTACTAAATTTGTTTACAAAACTTACGGAAAAACTTTTAATAACGGATATTTATTTAATTATTCGAAAATTCACAAAAAGGAAAATAACTGCATAAAGTAACTACATTAAATGTCTTTGTGAAGTGCTAGCAGACTAGAAAGGAGAATGCAAGAAAATAAACTACATTTAATCGTGTGCTTTATTATGTAGAAGCATCCATATCTGTCGTTAGTAACATCAGAAATTCAGCACTTGAATAGGTTATACGTGTGTCGCAATGCCATTTTTGTTTCTTTTTAAGCTAGCTGTAGTTAAGTTTCATTTCCACCCTCGAAGTAAAGTTGACCATGTACAAGCTATCATATATAACTACACCTGTGCGGTGTATTCATTGTAAAAGTAAAACTTTGAAAGAAATAGGAACGAAAAGAATGTACGTAATGACCATACCCTCGTACTTCCTTGGAATCACTCACAGCGCCAATTTACATTGTGGTAGGTTCACATTATTCAACCCCAGGGGGCTTATTCTAAGGTTTTCATGACGATTAAATTTGTTGTTGCGTTTCAATTCTCATTCGGTCTCGACATTTACGTATTTTAAGTTTTTCTCTGTTGCCACACTCTATATCAACAATCTTTGCTACTATCGTTTCGTAACGACAGGAGCGAGAGCTGTCTAAGCAAATAAAGAGAGAAATAAGAGAGTGCAAAATGAGCGACGCGTGAACGCTCTGTTCCCTACACGTCGGCGTCGGGGCTGGGTGATTATTTAAAGACGGAACAAGCAATTATTTATCTATAAAAAAATATTTTAAGTGGAAAGAAAGTTTTCATAATTAAATTACAGCTGGCAGTCATCTCGCAATTAATAGGCATGCAGTTTGCGACCAAACCGTAGAATTCTTTATGTGGCCAAAAGATAATTGCTGGTTCAAGTACGGCGATGTTTACGCGGCGTCAAATACGTCTGGTGCGCGATTACTGACAGTTTTAAATACTTATTAAACTAAACCGCCAACTCGTACATTGATATACATACCTTTTCAGAACGAAAACTAAAAACAGTTTACATAATATCGACTGCTGTGTGTTGCGGGCAACGCCCTTTAACTTAAAAATGGTGGATGTTTACGTGATATATCTTAAAATACAATAAATAAAATATCTGTAATTGTTTGCGGCAGCAAATAAGAAAAACCTCTTATTAGAGAAATGTAATCAATTTGGATTATTGCATTTTTACGAATAGCAATTAGATATGATCATATATCTAGAAAATGTAAACTTAATGCAATACATAAATAAGCGATAAATTGTAATTTAAAAAAATGTGTTTTTCTTACGAGGTTTTGAACATACAATTTTATTTCATCTTAAATATCACCACAAGCATAAAAGCACTCCACCTAACCTATGCACTACCAGCCTGACCCAATTTTCCTTGTGACATTCTGTTTGGAGTCTACTGCCTCTGTGAAGCGTACATTTATATTTTAAATTTATTTCTTGAAATAAGGCTATCCAGGTTATTCAGTGGTTTTAAAACAGCTTTAGATTTCGTTTGCAATTAAATCGTTTTTCTCCAAATTGCATAATTTTCCCTTACACGATTATCTGTAGGTTTATAATGTTCATAATCCTGTGTCCGTTTTTCAATATACTTATGCAATGTTATGAATATTGTATTTTATTTCCAAAACCTAACACTATTATAGCTGTAATTTTTAGTTGAACTTTGAAGTCATTTGGAGGGGGGTCTAAAAAGAGGGGAAGTAATCGAAATAGCCAAAGATGCTTGAGTGACAGTGGTTCCGTAACGAACAAACATCTAGAACACGCTTATTTGTCATGTTTTCTTTTCTGTCCTAATGTTTGAGTACGAAAGAACTTGACGTCGAAATGCCTCAGTGGATGAAATGATGAACTTATGATAAACCCGCATTTGCCGCAGCGAGTGCAGATCAAGGAATGTCTTATTTGTCAGAAGAGCAATTTTAAACTTTTCGCATTTTCTTTTAATGGGTTCCCATCTTCCAGGCATTTGAAATGTGCCCGTAGTATGGATTTCGCTGCAGCATCTCTATTCAGTATCATGTTTTGGGTTAGCTGAACTTTCCCACTGCCTTGAAAACTATCAAGAAAATCGTTAATTTGTTAACCCTAATCCCATAAATTATGTTCAGGTTTCTGAGTGCTGATTTCTTTTTGTGCCATCGCTTAATTATTTGTAATTTGAGATCAAAGGGACAGCAGAACTTTGCGATTTATACTATACGTACACTAGAACCTCAATGACAGCCGCCATGCTGAGTAGCCAATTGTATATTTCATAAAGTAGTACAATATTCGGTGCTTGTTTCTATGCAGATTTTATATTGGCCCAGATTCTAATACTGCGTTTCTAAAAAATTTAGCAAATCGCAGAAGTGTCTCATATATATGCATGTTTGAAGTATAATTTGACCTGAAATAAATTCGCGAAATTTACTGTTTCTGGAAATTATCATTTTGTTTGGGAAACTGGCGTTACAGCAACGTTAATAATTGTAGGTGTCACGCTCAAAATAAACAGATTCGAATTATTGATTTTATTCCTAAAAAAATCTTAAATTTAACTAAACAATTTTTCTAGTTTTACCTGGAAGTTAATATTATAAATTAAAATCTATTAACGCCTATTGTTTTATACATAAGTAAAATTTTTAACCCATTTATTAAATGATTTGCATAGTGATGTGCAACATAATAATGTTTGACTAACATGTAATGTGTGTTCTATTTAGCAAATATCATTTAAACATTAATTATAAGAATAATCATGATTTAATTACTTTCATTGGTACAAACAAATTTTATTCAATGTTTTATTGACAATTATTGCGTTATATGAAGTAAAATTTCCTTTTTCAATACCTACAGATTACTGGCAAATTTGTAATGTTTAAGAAAGTATATATCGCAGATATTAAAAATAACAAATTTATTTAAATGAGTTAAATGACATAATAACTATACTTTGGGTGTTAAGTGTTATTTAAATAAATGTTACATATATTTCGTATAAAATTGTAATTTTAGCAAGACATATTTTATCGTATTAATTATGTACGATCTTACACTTTTTTTAAATTTTTAATCATAACTTTTACACATTTCTGTTTAGTAAGAATAGTTCCTCTCTATTTGATTTTATCATACTCAAGTGTTTCACAGGAAACAATGTCTCGCAAATCAAGTTTTTTGTATTACATTCATCGACTGGACACTTTATTTTAAGTAGTGTTAATATTTTCTTCCAAGTTTCAAAAGAATTTATATTTCGACGAATTATCTGTAACGGTCATAAAGAACTGAATTTATATGTGCATAATATTTCTATACATGTATGATCAAAGCCCACAGTTCCTCAAAATCTACTTAAATGTACGACTGTAAAATGATAAAAACTTAGGTGTTTTAAAAAATGCCGTAGTTTTTTATACTAAAATCCTTTTAATACTGTAGTGTTTATTGTGAATTTTCCATTTACCTCCCCACCGATGACAAGGCATTGCAAGCTTCTTATGAGTGTATATAAATGATGCAATTACACAACTTATGCGTGCGAAAAGTAGAAGAATGAAAATGACAAAAACTGCCCATTTAGCTTTAATCAAATCGTAACGCAATTATAAAATTAAAATTTAAACTTTATCGCCGTCAATTTTAAGTTCTATATCTGAGTGTGATCGACAGATTACTGAAGTTAAAAAACAATTAATAACACAATTTTCACGGTGGTTGAATTCAAATAATACAATAGGCTTTATTTTATTTCCAATTATAAACTTTCATAATGATAACTGCGGGAGATTGTAAACACTTTTGAAATTTAGTCGGAATATTGTAGAAATTAATGGAAGTACATGATTTGCATTCGGCGGCGCCTTTTGGATAGTTGAATGATGATCTGGACATTTCTCCGAACTATTCAGATTGTCTTTATACCTTCCGTAACCGTATCTGAAAACATAATTTAGCAATTGAAATGACAGTATTTATGAAATATTTCTGGGTCATATTAATTATAATATGTTCAGAACATTCCAGCAGTATGGATATCCTTTTGCAAATGCCTACGAATAAAGTAGCAAATATAAGAAGTACTCGTTCTCCTTAATCAGCGGTCGCTGTTTTTAAGCACAACTCGCTATTATTAAAAAATTTGTGATTTTAATGCACGTATCACAAAAACAGTAGGCCTACTTTGATTTATCTTCTAATTTCGTAGTTTTTTTATTTACTCAAAGATTTCTATAGTTATTTTGTTTAAAAGCTGTTCACAGTTAATTAAGCAATTTTGAAATCAACCTTTCAAAAATGTCACTGCCCATGGATGCACATATTTTAACAGAAATACTGACTGGCAAGGGCCCAGTTAAATTGGTAACCATGGAGTGCAAGAAGTTGCACATTTTAACGTTGAATTAAAATTGTTACGTAAACTTTTGTGAATACTGAAACTATTTATTTTGTTTCCTGCTGTTTTGAAATTCACACGAATGCAAGAATGAGCAAATATGTAAAACATTCACTTCCCAAAAATTGCGCTGTTTCACTTGGCTGACGCTTGAATAAAGCGATCAGGCCGACAATAATGTAAACTGTACGAATAATGTAAACTGTACGAATAATGTAAACTGTACGAATAATGGAATAATACACAGGTCAAAGTCTTATGTTGTTGAAACAGTATTAATGTAACTACTACAGCAATTTTTTTGTTTTCAGTGAGTCTTGAGTAACTAATGTCGCTGTTTATGTAATAAACTGTTGATCCGGTAATGCAGATGTAACATTACGAACTTCTGTAACAACGTTATCTCCTCACTGTACTGTCAACGTTAATGTGGTGATTATGTTGCGGCAAAACAAATTTTGTGTAGAATACACTTAAAAATTTGTGTTAAAAATTTTCTTGTATTTTCCCTGCTTTAAAAATACATTCCAATGTAAAAAATAAATTAAGTGCAATTATTTTGTCATTGGAATAAATAATACCAATGAAGGAAAAAATTACGACCAGTAGGTAATCAAACCCACGCCTTGAGTACTTCACGATCTCGAATCAATGAAACCTAGCATCCTACCAACTCCTCTATTTTAAAATATTTAACAGTGCTTCGTGGTATGGGCATTCAAAACAGTATAACAACAAACTGCAGTTCTCTTTCGTTATGCGGAAATACTTTGTGCTCTAGAAATATAGTTTGCATATTTGGCGGGCGTGAACTGCTTTGCAAGGCTTGAGAGATGGTCTAAGCTAAATGTTGTTATCACACTCTGATTTGCAATTAAAATAAAGTGGTTTTATTTTACAAGTTTATTGCTGTTCGCCAGTATCCTCCATTTAACAACGTCAAGTCAGCGTAAACATGCGATGGCTGGACATTTCTTTAATGTCACAGTAACACAAATATTTTGTTCGTCCTGTTATTTTAGCGTAATACAACATTTGGTTTCAGCAAATTTGCATTGATGCTTTACTAACGTTAACACTTCAACAGTATAATTGCATTATATTAATATAAGACTTTTAAATGGTTAACGTAATTAACTTTGTCATAAGATTATTCATTTGACTACAGCATAAATGTTTAAAGAAATGCCTCACAAGTAATTTTTTGTTGCAGTAACATTAAACTTGTTTTCTGTGATATCCACACAGAATAAGTACAAGTGTATTTTAAGCAGGGCTTTCAAAGGTACTCAGTTTACCGTAAACAGCATTTATAATGAATGAACGGCACGAAATTTTTGGCACAGATTTGAAGTTCCATATTTCAAAGCATTCTCGTTCAAGTCAGGAAAATCACTTTCGGAAAAAAGAATGTAGGCTTTTTGCAGGTCGCAAAAAATGAGCATGTGTACTTCAGATTCGTGGGCAAAGGAAAGTGTGTTCGGCATTCTATTCGTGGTGCTTANGAGGGGGGGGGGGGGGTCATTCCTCCTGTGCGCGGCTTGCAAGCGGGGTCTTTTCAAGCCGGACGCGGCGTGCCGGCTGAATGCGGCCGAATGGAGTGAAAGCAGTCTTGGAAGGCGTGCGCTGGCACACACTGCAGCGCCAGGAATCCAATAAGAGATGAGGCATTCGGCTCGAGGCAGAATGCGATTGCTCGAAATACCCGGAACGCCACATCCATTCTATCCACTCTGCGATATTTCTTGGATGTAAACTAAGTTGTGTGTTCATTATTCCACCTATGTAGATCACACGACCACCATACTCTGCTTAAACATCTACTAACTCCTAACGCTACATAACCAACAAAATTATTCTAACTAGTATACAATTTAATATTTCACGTAAATTCTATAACAACTATTACAATACCATCAGTTAGTCATTCTAATCCAAGGCATTGAATTTGTTTTTTGGCAATAACGTGTCGAATGACTCCCGAGCCTTGCGCATCACTGCGGTTAAAATAAAATCCAGTGGTTTACGAGTAAAAGTTCTTTACTCTGGGTAAGACTTGGAATTCACGACCTTAATACTATGGGAATTAGGAGCTGACACATGCGATAGCGAGGCAAGCGCTTGTTTACAAAAGTAGATTTTGATATAGTTCCTAGTAATTGGGGAGGTGCAGGGGTTTGGTGGTATCGGAATGACTGGTAGACAGCAAATGACGAAGCACTGGTTTTCAATTCGTGAACATGCCAGCCGTCTGTCACACTATCATATTTTAGTAGTCATATAGTTGAAAGGGGATTATTTAAGGAACACTGCTACATTTACCAAAAATGTTATGAAGATGTTCAGACAATTTCAAATATATCTGAAAATGTATCAAATTTAAAAGTTATTTTGGTTTGTCAAGGAATATGGTATCTTATAAAAAATTTATTTTTCAATTTGAATATAACGATGCTGTGCCAACATTCAAACTAGAGCAAGAGGAATGTTACAATATTGTTTTGATTTTATTTTGCATTTATAAACAGAATTTGGACTTTACATTGTTGCTGCGAAATATAATTTAATTAACCCAGAAACATAAAAATTGTACTGTTCTTATTACGTCTCTTTCAAAACGTATGTGAGCACGGACTTGACACAAACTAATAACATGACAAATAATTACTGGCTCACCTGGCTCACTGTGATTATATCAGTAGGAGTGATAATATTTCTGTAAGATTAAATTAACAGTATTTTTTATTTTGCATCTACAAGTTGCCTTTAATAAAAAATAGAGCAAATTCATAGATATTCATATGTGTAAATTAGCTGTACTCTTAGTCTGCGTTTCTGTGAAACATATGTTTACGAATTGCTGAAGCTATCTGTGTATTCGTCGGTTGTACACAGCTAATATCTATTGATTGTTGATATCAAAATACACGTAACATCAAACTTGAAACTAAAAGAGCTGGCTTTCTACCGAGAACGCCGATACAAGTGAATATTCTGACAAATCTTATACATCTCAGCGATTTTCCATTATTTTAACCTGAACTGCCATAATCCATTACAATTTTTAACTTTGTGGTTCTTAGTGAGGGCTTAAATTATTTAAAGTGTTTTGAATTTTCTTATATCACTGAGCGTTACTTATTGATGCCCAAACAATATTTGGAAAATTCGAAACGTCGATACAAGTACATTGAAGGACACCAAATTCACATAGCATAAGCCTATGGGTTCTTAAGAAAATTTCTACTATTTAAGAAAAACTGCACCGTTCTAAATAATTACGTGGTATTTGCACTATAGTTTAGGGAAGTTTAGGCAGGATACTACGATAGAGTGGTTATGAAGTTGAAATGGTTCTATGTTTCATAAAGTTGAAACGTTCAATTTTGGGTGAAAGAATGAGGAAAATTTACACTTGAGACAATGCATTTCTGTAGAGACGATCTTTACTTCGACTGCTGTTATTCGCATCCGCCACATACAACTGGTCAGTTGTGGAGGGTGAATGTTTGTCACTGCCTTACTGTGTTCCAAACCTTGAACGATTTACTTATTTGCCTAAACAAAAGACGATATTTAACAAGCGATTTTCGAGCCAGCTTATTTTTTTCAGTCTCATTTTACTTTGAGGTACTGTCGTTTTCGCCCTTGGGTAGTATTTTTAAAGCTATAGTTTTCATTTTACATTCTTTGCTTACAGAAACAACAAGGACAATTTAATATACCTTTATGGAAGTTTTAAAAGTGAAGATATTCCCATAAAGCGGTCTTAGTGTTGACAATGTTAATATATCGTTAATTTCTGTACCAAATATAACAATTTTAACTAAATGGGACATTTACACAGTGAGTATGAAACATTTAAAATGGTGTACTTGATCACAGATACTTCTAGATAGTGAATTTTCCAAATCACATTATCGAAATGTGTCTCATAATTAGTCTGAAGAATGCAGAAATTATTTACACTAGGTAATTATATTAAATAAAATACATAATTCAACAGCTACGCACATTGTTCTGAACGGCAGCGTGTATTCTCAATCAAAAACGCGACGGTTAGTCACATTTCTCCTGCCAAAAGTTAGTCCGCATTAATGTGCGCCGAAATTACCTTACCTAGTCATACCGAAGAAATGGCGTGCCTCGCCTACACCCGCCCCAGCAGACGACTTTCGGTCACGTGGCGAGGTGGCGTTATGAACAGACCAGTGAAATGGCATGACAGAAACAAGTGCTTCGAGAACCCAGCATTTTAGTACAAATATATTTTTTTTCGGGTTTTAAGAAGGCAGAGAGAGCCAGACACAATGGAACAGACATTAAGAGGTAATTGTCCTCCATTTTATTATAGTTATGGAGGATTGGTGAAGTAGGAGACGAGAAAAAGCGAAGTTACGTAATTTTTTCTAACATTTGTAATGTTTAATATATTGTGTGTTTAACTTTATTTTATGGTTTTTTTATATGCTATCAGAGATGATTTAAGGTATTTCCAGAATTGCTGCAAGAATTTATGATGACCCTGTTGGTCGTATATAAAAATATTTTGTAGAACCACATAATAATATAAAAAGTTTTACGCTAAGAGTTTTTTCGGTGTTTTACCCTCCTACAACACACAATGCCTTTATGATCCTTGAATTTTTCATACCGCCTCCTATAGATTTTGTTTTTCCTCTTCTATGTGTAAAACCAAAAAGGTTAAGTATTTTAAAAACAAGTACTGAATGGACTGAAGGACGTATCGACTGTGTCATGTTTCGGAAAGTAAAGTGTTGTAAAAGTAACGATAAGTTTGGTAAGGGAATTTTCACTCTCGTAGTTGCCATGCCTAGTACTAACAGCCTTGTTCAGTTTCTTATATTTAGGGAGAGAGAGTAACTTCAAAACGTAAAAAATCACATTCTTACACAAATCTGATGTATTTTCACAATTTAACTGTGTTTCACACTGTTACGCGCTGTCGGTCACCTCCGCGTCATTCCCCTCCTCGAGCGTCAGTTTACCCCAGAATGACGTCATAGATGTTGGATGGAGGGGAGGAGGGAGGGCTTATACTGATCACGTGAGCCGCGATAACGCCAACGGGACTGACGTCACTCCCGTCCCTCGAGCATTGAATGACGCAACAGCCATTGAGCGAATTTTATGGTCATCACCTGCATCGGCGCGACTCAGGGTGCGAAGAATCTTCTGGAACAGGTAATCTCAGCCATATAAGTCGCGACATGCCTCTGTGTCGGCAGTTTTGAATGGCCGTTAGTGCCGGGCGTGTGCGATCATTGGGACGATGGGCGATGGCACGGTAACCAGCGAGTAGAGTGCGGCAGAAGGCAGAGTCTGGGAATGGCGGGCCGGCTGGACTGTAAGAAAGTTGGACTTGTTTCGGTGAATGATGGGCATTTTGAATGACGTCAATGTACGGCAATGAAAGATCTGGATCGTGTATGTGTATCTAAGAGTTGTATATTAAGTGATTTTTGGTAGTATAAATTCAGCGATAGTTGAGACTGGCATTAATATTTCGGTCACCAATACTAAAAATACGTTTTAATAGTAGGGAGAAGTAGTGGATTTCATAAAATATATGTAAGTATGTATATTTATGCTATTGTAAATACATAGGAAAATTAAATTTTGTTCTTTTATTTTATTAAGACTTGCATCCCTTACAAATGCGGACACGCCCTAGG
This sequence comes from Clitarchus hookeri, assembly GCA_002778355.1. Lineage (NCBI taxonomy): Eukaryota > Metazoa > Arthropoda > Insecta > Phasmatodea > Phasmatidae > Clitarchus > Clitarchus hookeri. The sequence goes on along the minus strand of NQII01001920.1, from coordinate 136,975 downwards.
CAACTTGTAACAATATTTTACTGCTCGTCTTAAGGCACTTTAGAAAACGGATTTGTAGCTATGGTTATTACATTTGTATTGCAGGTTCACAGTTTCAGGCACATAATTACGTGGAAATTGAGTAAATTTACGAAACCGAAAGAAATTTTTGAAAGTGGACTGAAATAACACAATTGATGCCACAAATTTAATTTGTTCAGTTGCGAAGTAGGAAATGATGTTCACTAATATAAGTTCGAATATATGTTGCGTTCAATAAAACCTAACCTACAAAAAGTGTTGACGATTAACAAATTATTTCCAAGCTTCTAATTAAGGAAAGATAATGCCGTAATTACTACAACCAGCATCCAAGCATGATATATTATTAAAAATGTTAAATTTATTGCAAGATGATTAATATTAAATATGTAAACTACAATTCCGTCCACACCCAGAAATGCAAACACAAATATTAAACATTTTTCTTAAGATAATAGTGCGTTTTGTACTGCTGGATTAATCTGTACCCACAGTCTTCTAACCACCACATTTAAACTCTACGCTCCACTGAGCAGGACATTTTGCAATCTTGAACTCATTACAAAACGTTTGTTTGCTGAGATGAATAACTTTCAACCATAGCGTTCATTCAACCATTGATGCTTTCACCACTCGTCTCTCTTCATAACGTCTACGTTCTTGTACTGATCACTGATATTATAATTTATTTTATTGAACGTAACTATACTAGATAGAGAGTAAACTGAGACATTATTCATACTAAAGCTTCAGCTCTCAAGATCTCTATGTTAAGAACCGCCCGAATATCCCCATTACCACACACTAAAGTAGTGCTCCAGTGTTTTTTTGGAATGGAGACGCGAGACAACATTACTGAAGCCACTCTTGGTACAGCAATCAGGCCCAAGAACTTCAGAATGAAAATCTGATACGCTATCGCATTTGTGCAACCCAACGCAAGTAAGCCCGATAAACAGGTGGGGTAATCCCGCTATGCACAATGCTTGTTCATTACCTTCGTGTAGACAAATACTAAGGCAGTAAACCCTCCCAAATATTTCTTCAATAACTGCAGTGAATGACTCGTTACCTTTACATCCTTCTCTTCGGTAAACGCAGGTAGCGTAAACAACCGTGTTTCAGTCGCCGGACTAAATGTTTCAGAAGTTCAGAGCTTGGGACTCACGGGAATCGGGTTGCTCAGTTCCGAGCTGAAAGCACATGGAAAATCGCGAGTGTCGATAGTGGTCGGCGCGGTTCGCTATCCGCGGTTTCGAACGAGGGAAAGGTTCCCGGTGATTTCCCGCGAGGACTCCCCAAGAACAATACGTCTCGATCAGCGCGCCAGCGGGTCGTTACGCTTTAACGCCGCGCGCGCCGAGATTGCCATTGTCGC
>NQII01001920.1:110785-135543 GCA_002778355.1 Clitarchus hookeri | reverse complement strand
ACCCTGCAGCACCGAGATGCTACCGCTGAGCTACCGGGGGCTGGAGGCCGGTGATTGTTCCCCACTCGCCTGATCCCGAAGAGAGATGGAGTGCGTGAGAGAGAGAGAGAGAGAGAGCTTTGTTTCTGCCTCGGAGGTGTGACGTCTTCACTTCCTCGGAGAATACCAGGGAGATCCAGCCTCCCTCGCCGTTACGTCCTTTTGTTTGCGCAACGCAAATCCTTCCCCGGCCCCTTGCACATATACTACCCGGCGTACGCCCGCGCACTGCGAGCTCTCATCAGAGCGGGGCAGGCGAGGAGTTGCCAGTAGGGGGAGAGGGCTGTTCTGGGAAGACCCCGCGAGACATGCAAGCTCGGTAGTAAACAGGGATCACCGGTATTTGCAGCCCGGATATAAACAAGGGGAGGAAAAGCGTGGATCGGCGCAGCGAGGGAAAGTGCGGGGAACGTCGGCTCACCTCTCCGGCCTCATGAACACCGAGGAGAACTGCCGCAACTGTTGTTCACGCCCGTACGAGAACACTTCCAACTTGAGTTTTTATCCGCTCTCCGTTCTGGGTCGCGCCGAGAGAAATATCTCTGGGAAACCTCAGCAACACTCGCATCGAATAGATCCTGTCGGCGGTAACCTAGTTTGGGAAAAAAAAGTGCTCGGAGTTTTTCTTTTACCGAACATGCGTGAAACTACGCATGGGTTTTAGGTTAGGATGCATCAGTGTCCAATACACCTCCAACGAATTCAAACGAAACTTTATACAAATAATGCATAAAACTTATTCTATTTTATTTTCTCAAAATCGTATGCTATGTAGGAATATCCCATATAGATAATACCGAAAACAATAGCGCAACTTAAAACCATTCATGAAATTAGAATAAAAAAGTTTGATTACTTGAATATATGTCAAGATGTCAGAAATATATTCCCCCACTTGCCAAAATCATGAATACGCATTTTACATGTTTTAAGGAAATTGCAAGTGGAACTTCAAAGCCAATTAAGTATTCGCTATTTTCAAATAGTATAATTTTTGTCATTCTAGGAATTATATCAATACTTAGTGTTCTAAATGTAAATTTGTTTAAATGCCACTACACATCCACTCCCTGAATACTTTTGTTGTGTTGTGACACACTTGTGATTCTGGCAATAAAATTAATGAAATTCCGTGTTTTTATTATTTGGAAAAATTTGATTACTACATAACTTTATAGTTAATATGTTCTTAAGAATTAAATAATCTAATATGGCGTTCATCAACAATTGGTTAGACAATTTTACTGTGGAAAAGCAGAATACTTAGCAGAAAATCATGACAAGTCTTCTTCTGATTCATCATTGTCTGGTTCTGGAAGTGCATCGTGCATGCATTCATCGCTCTCTGGTTCTAGTCATTTGTATGGTGTTCTCTCAGAATCACCAATCTGTCACATATGGTACACACATCTTTGTACTTTTATACATAAATTATGAATTTATATTTGTATGTATTTGTTTCTGCCTGGTTTGTTGAGCGTTGGCCTGCTGTTCTCTTTATTTGCAATTCATGAAATGGTAGGTTGAAATCTGTTTTATAAAACAGTGATTGAGTCTTACCGTTTTCGTCATGTAACAGGCATATGAATCTTATACAAATTAATTTGAGTTTTTTTCCCTGCCTTAAAGTTAATAAAATCGTCATTTGACGTTGTTGCCATAAGAAATGGACGAGGATTGTTCAAGCACGTTTAAATGGTATGAGTTCAGAATTCATGAAATTAAAAAGAAACATTTTTGAACTTTTGTTCAATTTTCCAGCATATGGAGTCACACACTCTTTCTGTATGTCCCATTTCAAAGTATGTTTGTTTAATACTTTCGAGTCCTGGATGAGCTGACAAAAAGGAATGCACACGGATCAAGAAATCATATTATATTGCTCTGCACCATATCCATATGACACCATTGGAACTTCATTGAAGTTCGGTTGATTCATTACATAATCATAAATGCAGAATCCTTTTTCAATAACTTCTCTTCTGTCTGCCCAAGTTCACCTCATTAATAACACACTCGACCATGATTTTCCTAATTGTAACATGTCAGTTTATACGCTGCTAACTTTCTCAAGTAAAATATTAGTCAATACATTTATTTAGGAGTGTTTAAAACAATCGGCAAATAATATTAAATGCCCGAATATTTGCATTATTCTTTGCTGCCAATTTGTATTTGTTTCTCATTTCGCGGGCTATTTATGCTTTCTATTTATGTCTGTTATATACAGTTCTACATTTTCCTCTTACCGAGGCAGGTGGCATAGTGGTAATACACAGGACTTGCATTCGGGAGGACCTAGGTTTGATTCCCGGTCCGGCCATCCCAATTAAGGTTTTTTCGTGGTTTTCCAAAATAATTCCAGGAAAATGCTGGGATGGGTCCTTCATACAATATATTGCCGATTCCTTCACTGTTCCTATACTTCTGAGCAACTAGCTCCATCTCTAACGACCTCGCTGTCGACGAGATATTAAGCCCAACTTACTTAACTAACTACCGATATTTGCTTTTTCTCCTCTGTAAGTGAATAATAAGCTAGGCATATCAAACCCTGATTCTTCTTTGATGCTATAACATTTAATTATATAATTATAAATTGTTCAATATTTTACGAAGGACAGTGACACAAGATTTCCATAATTCTACCTGGATTTCGAGGTGAATTATTAAAAATTTTAAACTACATTTTAAATATTTCTTTGTGGTCTTCTGTCTATAATAATAGGATTCGTTTCCAGGATATCCAAGAAGGTGAAGTTTTATATTATTCTCCCTTACTTCCGAAAGCATATTATGAGGGGTGTATCTTCCTACTTCTGTAGTTCGGTGATACGATCTTCCATTTTGCAAGATAACGTCTCATAAAAGCAACTGTGAAACTAAGAGTCGCCATAAAACTACGACATACGCATAATTTTTCATGGTCTATTTTAAAGGTAAACATTTATTCCAGTTTTTTTCTGTTGTATTGTTCGACTTCTCTTTTCTATAATACTTGCAATAAATTGCAGTTTACTGTCTGAGATTTTCATATTACGAAAGGCAATTTACATGCAAGTCCTATTTTTCCCATTTACTGATTCCGAACACATATGTTTACGTATACCTACATCGGGTACTGGTAATATTGGCCAACCTGAGGCCTATGACACATCTCCTGCAAGTCCACTAGTCTACAACATGTTGATTTGTAGACTTGTAGCAACAAGTCACGTAACATAAGCTGGAAGACAAAATTTGTACAAATCCATACTAATTCTATGATTATAGACGTATTCTACAAGACCAGTCAACAACTGTAACAAGTGTAACTACATGGTTTTGTAATTACTAATGATTTGTTTTTGTTTTGCTATTGGACGATACTGTCCATTGTTTGAGAGCTAATATAATCCAATATGAAGAGCTAGTTCAGATGACAAACTGCAATATCTGAAACTTTGGTTTTTAAGGAAGTCGGCTATTTCGCCCAAAAAATTTGGAAAATGTTTAGTACTTAACCTGAATTTACCATTCAATTCGTAGTCCTTCCCTGCGACAAACTGGTTCCTTGGTAAATACCTGTGTTACACCTGCAGTATTGTCTTTGTTATTCACAAATATCCACATAATTCAATACTATGTGGAGCTACCATAACCACAAAAAACATGTGAACACCAATAAAAGTTCAAAACTACATTAAAGTTCACTACAGATGCACAATTAACAACGTCTACCTACGGTCTTAGACTTTTAGTGTGAATTTTTCTGTAACACAACATACGTTTGTAAGTTTGAGTTACTGATCTTGTCTACAAGGATGGAACTTCACTTGTGTACATTTGTACTTATTATTTGTAGGATTTGTGTAATAATCGCATATTAGTTCTACCACAGAGGTTCCATTGTATGAATGCTCATAGACTCTTTTAATTTCCTCACATTCTTTTTACACTAGCTTCTATCGCCTTTTCTTTTAGTATTGAATCACGTAGAAGAAGAAATATTACAAGGACCTAGGGTTATTTTGCAATTAATTCGATACAACCATATTTCCTGCTATTTATGCAACACTGCTTTTGGTTTCTTTGGTTCCGTGCAATATTTCAACCGTCATGATTGCCACTGTTTCGCTCTGTTGCTAACCTGTTATTAATATCCAATTCCTCTCTTCTTTCAGATATTCTTGTTTCCTTTATTTTCAACTTATAAAATATAATAGTTATCATAAAAATTAAAGTAATATTCACACAAGTGCAAGCACCAATAACTAATCTAATTGATTTAAAACACACCATGGGAATAATTTATCTCCACTTTGTGTTCGACGACGTTTGGTTCCAGTGTTGATGTCGCAACATTGAATAATAGAATTTGTCGACGATGACGTACATATGTTGATGTTTTAATAGAATACACCAGGTTGTCTGTTTCTGTACAATCTATAAATGTTATAAACCATATTCATTTTTTTCAAATTTTGTATGCCTTCTTAATCCACATGTAAATTCATAACATAATTATGAAACCAAACATTAGTCTGCATTTGTAGATGTGCTAGCGGTTGTGCTACTGGACAAAAGCATAGATAGTAAACTGTTTGGCGACGTCGTTGTGTCAATAATATCAGTGAACGTTCTCCCAGCCATACTGATCATTCTTCGCATACATAAGCTGAGCTGATCAACAACACTGGGTATTAATGAAGCAAACAGGTCGATTGTAACCGTTGTTTTGGTGGAACGAGCGTAGTGGGCCTTCTTGCGGAGTATGATTTATATTTGTTTAAATTTATTCAGTATTGCCAACGTAACATTTGTGATGTGTCAAAGAAAAACTTTTAAGAGCGGCATGTTTTAACTACGTACATCACCGCTTGCAATGTTTTCCCTCATGATACCATCTGCAACTGCTTTGTAGAACCACTAATTCATGAATGTTAATCGCACTTGCACTATAGTGTTTTAATGAAATATAAATGTATAATGCCAAATTAACAATATGATACATTCGAGTTCTCTGTTTACATAATTCGCTTGTATCGAAGCACCGTAATCGTGAATGTTCCACATTCGTAATTTTCACATGTTAATAAACATAAATTGGACACATTTACACGAATGTGCCTCATTAATTTTCTGCGCAAAACAAACAAAACAAATGATACAGTTTAGTGGAAAATGAATTGCCATTTCCAAAGAAATTAAGTTGGGGCATTCGCGGTTATAGCAGAACGTAAATCATCTCAAAAATATGTTTCTTGGACTTCTCTAAAATTAATCTCAAAAATATGTCACCTATGAACTTGTCTCAAAATTTCAATATACTGAAATATAAATAGTCACACTATCGACAAGAAATATAGTCAAACGAACAAGTTATATTACTGTAAATATTTAAAAATTTAAAAAAAATTGTCGAAAATTGGAACAACCGCATGTAACGTGAAATAACACCTACCCAAATTATCTGAAATGCTCTGAAGAGCGTGAAAAAAATATATCAGCAGGGCAAAACCAATGTCTTATATAAACTGAAAAATTGCGTATTTTTAGTTTAACGAATTTAATTCAGGAAACTTGAAACCCATGTATACCATGGTAACAAATTCGTGTTCGCTATTTCTTCGAGTGGTATTTTCTGTAAATAATTAATTTGTAATGCATTGCAATTATTTTCTAACAAGTGTCCTACATATTTATCAGAAATGTTTACCATTAAAAGGTTTACAGGTGTACGTATCGTCAGCCAGTTTAATATTATTTTTTTGCAAACATCAGGAAATTTAACAACATATACTCTTAATATGCGGACCTAAAAAGTCCTATAAATATTCAAAGTTTTAACTTATCAGAACTTAACCAACCACATTAGAAAAGCATGAGCTTGACTAAGTCCCTTTAATTTTATACACTTAATTCTGAAGAGAAATTAGAACACGCTTTTCCCTGTAAGAATCATAAATTTGCACATGAGAGAGTACAGCGACTATAACTGTGATTTAAGATAAAATACAAAAACTAAAATAAAACGTTCCTGTACATATAGAAAATAAATTAAATAGCCTCATTTCTAAAACATATGAATTTTTATTCGAAATTTAAACATTTTGAACAAACATTTCAATAATTTGAAATATTCACTTATACTTCAAGATAAATTAAATTCTTAATAGCTGAAACCTTACGCAAAAAATAAAAACCAGGGACTTTTGAAAATAATTGACATTAAAAATATTTTTATTGCGTATTAATATGCATTTTCATCTTCAAATAGGACGAAACATAAAAACAAAAATATGCTACATTTCTCAACAGTTTTCTGAATCGTTTCAGAGATGAAAGTTACAGGCATTACCTGTTTATGTAACAGCGCCCTTCGCCGTTCATAAATACAAGAAATTCAAATGCTTATACTGTGGACTGACTGGCGCCCCGAGTGTAGGCTGCCACGCATCATGGCGTTCACAAGCTTATTGACTGTACTATGCATGTCCACACCAGGCGTTTCCTGTATCAGAATACTTATCTAATCTTGCAATTGGTTCCTGAAATATAAAAGACATCATGAAATTCGGAGCAATAGCCGTTTTGAAAATCATAAAATCACACTTGAAATGTGTGACATCCTTCTCTAATAATAACGTCCTTTATACTAATTTATGAAGCATATAGGCTTTTACCCATGCTAATTATACATATTTCTAATGGCGAGGAGGGTAACAACTTATGCCACTAAAGAAAATTCTAAATTCTGAACGTAAAATCGCTTAGTTGAAAAATGTATAATGAGATAGTTGGTTCTCACAAAGCCATAGGATTTTTCTTGCAGGATAACTGCTTGCTCAACTGCGTGCTTATATGTCCAGTTCGAAGCGATTTTCAGCTACTGTCCCAAGGCATCCTAGGCATCCATGAGAGAGAGAGAGAGAGAGAGAGAGAGAGTTATTAGCTTATTTGACACATAATTTCTAGCTTTGATAACACCCGTGGCGTCAAATGAGTGACAGTTGTAAGACTGAAAACTTTCTTGGATTCATTTTGGGACAAGCCAGAATTCAAAAAACTGTTACGTTTATATTACTTTAGCATTTGATCGACGCATTGTTTGAGACCTCTTGGATATCTCTAAGTCAATAATAAACATGCAGGCAAAATGTAGGCCCAACCGTCGCCTTCCACTGCGACAAGCAACAAGTGCGTGATTAATATATGCAAGATGGCGCATAGAACTATGAAGTCTAGTTTACAGATCATATAAATGCCAATTATGTTTTTTATAGCAACATTAACAACAAGTTATGGAAATAAGTGCTCATAAAACCTCTCATTGGAATACTTTTGCTCCAAAAGTTAAAATAAAAAAGTTGTTTAGTGTCTGACGAAAACGCACTTAACCTGAATAACCGTTTGTAAAATGTTCTGTTGTAACGGTTACTTTACATGTTTATGTAATAAAATTGTTCAGTAGCCATTGAAATATCTTCACATTTTACTCGTTACGTGGTTACAGAAACAATAGGCACTCGATTATAATAATAAGAAAGAAAAACATTTCAGTAATAAATAGCACACTATAACAAATGTATTTAGGAGTCTTTATTTCAAATAAATGTACATATTTCTTTGCAATTGTTCGTAAAGTGTTGCTTTACGGTTTAGGACTATACATAGTTTTTCGTGCACTGTTAGACAATTCTGTAGATTTACGGAGTTTTTTACGGAGATGTAGAGTTCAAAGGCACTGCGTAATGACTAATAACGGAAATGAGCTTCGTGAGTATAAAATACGGAAGGTCTTCGTATTCTTATGGCTTCGATTTTAAGAAACGAACAATGCCGATGATACCTAAAGCGTATAAACTCCCATCTTCAGAATACTACTTCGTGTAAAATAGTAGTAGGTGAGTGGCAAACCAATCATGGAGTGCAAATTCTTTGATTCTTTTTCAAATTTGGCTACAGGATTAGACCTTCTGTGTACACCGTGAAATACGCACACAATGAAAATATAATTATTTTTTAGTAACCTCGTTTTATAAACCGCAAATGAAACAAAATAGCTAGCGCTCTAACACGACTTGAAACTGAAAGATGTGCGTTCGTCACTTTCGTGTAAAATTCATTTACGAAATACAGTACTTCGTGTGGTAGGTGAGTGGTTCGAGTTATTGAGTGTTAATTATTTCTATTGGTGTTAACATTTCCCTACAGAACAAACATTTTTTTAAAATTTCTTTTTTATAAACTGCGAAAATTACGAAAAAAAAACCCTCTTTTTCTTACCCATGTTTGTAAACTTGAAATACAAAAACTAACTCGCAAACACACTAACATGACTAGAAACTAACAGAGATACATACATCATTCTATATGAATCGCTTATTTAGAAACCTACATTTTGAAGAGGTGTCGTAGGTGAGTGAATGAGATGTTCCACTGTCAATTTTTTTTCTCAAAGTTCAAATTCCGCTACCAAACAAAATTTTTTAAACTTTTTATGGTCATTTGCATACATTGTGAAACACCCACACTACGAAAGTGAACCGTTTTTTTGCTACCCCCTTTTATAAAGAGCAGATTTAAAAAACTAACTTGCAAGTTTATGGACACGTTCCGTTAATTCACGGAGATTTATGTTAAATTTACGGAGATAAAGCTGTCGAAAAAAAACGAAGAGTCCGTAATTTCAGGAAGATGTCTGAAGAATTCGTAACCGGTACTTTCCGTAATTTTACGGACAATTTTTCTGACAGTGTGGCAAACATTCAACTTTTTTTCCCTCGAGTACCAAATTCGTAGGACGGAAGCGAGATAAAATCAGATATCTGTATCTGTTTACAAGAACATTTATTAAAAGAAGTACTGAAACTCTGGCTTACATTAAAGTCTGTGTTTTGATAAACGGAAGAATCCCATACAAACGTTCTGCTCCTAAATGGTAACTTCAAACCCTGAGCTGGGCCGCGGGCGTACAGCATTCATTTCTTGGCTTCTTACCCTTATGAATTATAAATAAAAAAGAATTCTGTCCGAAACATTAAGATATTCATTTCAGTCACTCTCCGTTTGCATTCGGACCTGAGTTTCTACTTTGGCGCACAAGCGGCCAAATATACAGACAGGGCAAATAAAAATTTGCATCAGTCGAACTATATTCTCTCGAGNAAAAAAAAAAAAACAGCCAGCGCGAACACAGGTCTCCGCACTTTTCCTTCGCGAGGAAACACGCAGTCGGTTTGCCTTAAGGGAATCAAGGCTCCCACATTTGGAGGTGGTGTACAACAAATAAGAAAAAGGGGCGGGGGAGAGAGTGCGTCGTGCATCACGGAACGTGTCTACTGGCCAATCAGCACGCGTAAAAAATAGCGTGCCTGCACAGCGTCATATCAGGCGGCAGTTTTATGACTACACTGTAAAAAATATATGTATTTTTCCAAAGATATTTTTGGAAACTTGTAGTCAAGATAATTTTTTAACACTGCGAGTGCATGAAACCAAAATTTTAAGAAACGTTGTTGTGGAATGTATAAAAAAAATGTTGAATTTAAACAATCAACTACTGGATGCTTTAAGTTTTTAATAAATATGTAGCTGCATAAACATATTTGTTTGTTTCATAAATGAGTGAGTTGTATAGTTTCACTACAATTATAAAGTTAATTACAAGAAATACTTGGGAGCTGGTTTTAAAAAAATTGTTTGCAAAGCGTATAGGCTTTGCACGGTAAACTGAGCACTTTTGACAGGCCCGGCTTAAAATCTACTTGTATATACATTATATATACTACCACCATTTAAAAAATCAAAATTGCCATGGGCTCTTTATTCATGCTTAGGTCAAAAGAAACTGTGGAATTATCAGAGAGGTGTATATTTTACGGATTTACTAATTCTTAAACTTAACATGCATTAACTCAGAAAGAAAATTAAATAATTTTATCTTCAACTCTTCTAATTCAACGCAAGGACATGGAAATCCCCCCTTCCCCGCCGTTTTCAACAAATTCACTGTGCATATGCTAATAATTGTTGTGTGTTAACATACATCCAGGCAGGCGGCAGTGACATTCGTCGAAGGTTTATTTCAAAAGTCCTCAGTTAACAGTGAACAGACCATACAAAAATGGTTTACTGTGTATGCTCCACACCGACGCACTTCCGGGCCGTAACGTGCGTGCACGCGGTTTAATTACCGGACGTCGGGCCTCTTGCAGGCTTATTTCCCCCTGAAGCGGCACATGAGTGGCTGGGGGAGCGGATACCGCTTCTAACTCCAGCACACCGCGTGCTCGCCCGCTGCAGCATGTCACGTCTTATCACTATCCTCCATCAACATATCGCAAAGCAAAAAATATTACCCTTTTTGTGATACTTCCCATAATATTATGCTATACTGTACGGCAGGCTGGGCTGACCAAATTAAATAAATTTATACATAAGTTTCTTTTTATGTACTTATACATTGTAATGACGAAGTGTTATTAATTTTCGGTATACGCGGTTCATTTTCTTTCGCTTCGCCAGGTGTCGTAATTTGTTATCGGATTTGAAATTAAAGCCAAGAGAGAGAGAGAGAGAGAGAGAGAGAGAGGGGGGGGGGGGGGAGAGAGAGAGAGTTAAACAGGCATCCGCTTGCCATTTCGGAAGTCGTAGTTTTCGCGTCAGCATTAGATTAGAAACGTTTCGACTGCGTCATCAGGTTTTGTTCGAGAAGTTGGATTATCTTTTAACTGACGATGCAGTTTGAATGGTAACGTAGTTCGGCGAGCTCGGCGAGCTTGGGAAAAGGAAGCTGGCCTACGCCAGGCCCTTATTAGGGTAGAGGGGGGGGGGGGTGGATAGGCACGCGACAAGAACCGAGTGTGCCTATCATCTGTAGAGCAGTCGTCACCCAGTGATTCAGCAGTTGACAACCAGCGACTCGCCGAGGCCGCGTCGGGCGTGGCAAAGAACCCCCACACCGGCAACTTTGGTCTACTCATTTAATTCTAAGCCGATGTGGGAGGTCGCTGCCTCTGTTTTTCTTCGGGCAATGAAAATTCTCAAGACGTAAATAATCAATTAACCACTCTGACGCAGTTCTCTACATGCCCGTTTATCTGTGAACCAGTTCGTACTCGGCATACACCTGAGGATCGTATGTGAACTGTTTCAATTGATTAGTAAATACAAGTATAGAACAAATAAACAGGAACTTGACTTCTTTATTTAATACTAAACTGGAGGTTTTTTTTTTAACTAACCGAGTGGTAACTTTCAGCCGTCAATAACGCGTCGGGCACATTACAAATATGGCGCGTAATGCGAGGATGCCACGTTACAACATGAACGAATGTATTTATTCTCTTATCATTATGTTTTTTATTTGTAGGTATATGTTAAATACATAATATACACGCAACGTTTCTGAAATAGTTTTAATGATCTCCGGAATTAATGTCCTTGACCGAAATAAACTGTCCATATTATATTTTCGGAAAAGAGATGTTTTTGTGTCCAACGAAAAAAATTGATGTATTTCGTATTAACCATTCCCTTACAACACGCCTCAGTAATGAAGATAGGTGTTCAAAGCATTAATACGAACAACACAGAAACCTATAGCGCACAGAATAACGCTTTGTGTAATCACAGTAGCGAGAACTTTAATAACTTTAATTCTGAATAGCGCAGATAATACGTGAACGGATCGTACACGCCACATTTGTAGTATTTAGTAGGATCAACTCATTTACCATTGGTTTTCTGCCATGTCGAAGAGGACATACGCAGCCAAAGCTTCAACGTCATGATTACTGTCGAGACCCAGGACAACGCACATCCACAGTGCGTTATCGTGATTAATTAACATATTTATAACATAATTTTCCTTGGCAATTAAGCGTTTCACAGCCATGCAGCTTGCACGGCCAGATCAATCTTCCTACAGATGTTCCGTTCCACAGATACTTAATCAGGCCTATTTAACAAGCAAGAAAAGCTTCGCTTTCGAATGTCTTGTAATGCTTGCCGCCAAATCGTATTTATTTCCTTCTCGGCAAATATCGTTTTATTTTTTACTGTAAAGTATGCTCCATATGTCACCTCACCAGAGTTCGTTTAAGAAATGGTAATGAATGTGGGACCACAAAGATGTTACACGTTTTTGAGACCGTGGTCAAATTAAACCCAGTAGAGATAGTTTTTCTGCCGGCTGTGGCGTCTCTCAGTACAACTTAAACTTTTTTTAATTTCACAGTTAAACATACGGAGATACTAAATGTCCTTCGTAAGTAAATAAAATGAGCTTACTGTGCTGTGCTTACTTGTATACTTGCAGCAGAAGGTCATTGCAGATATTTCAATGTTGTGTGCTGATATTGAATCACATCGAAGAACTGTAAATTGATTAAAAAACTATATATTGAAATATCAACAATATTATTCAGTTATTGATAAATTAATTTACAAAACAGCAAATTTTTCTTCATCATAAAATGTGGTATTCTTTCGATAAACCGTGCAATGATAGAGATTATAGATAAACTCAAAGCAATGAGAATTGTTCGAAAGAGTGTGTAATTGGCCAACCTTACTCGAAAGAAGCCTGAAAACTAACAACAGCGTCTTATTTGGTTGTTTATGTTATTTAGGTCCGGATTTTAGTAATCACTAAATATTTTGGAGTTTGTCAAACATATCCAGACCAAATTATTTTCTAAACAGGAGTTATGTAAAAAAAATCACAGTAGTCTGCTGCAACACATGTGAAATGAATTTGCAGTTAAATTAACATACTCGAAATTTTATTCTCTGTTTCATATAATATCAATTAAATATGACAGGCGTTGTGACTAAACTAAACAGCATGTAAACAGTAAACGCCCACACTGGCAATGCACTGTGCCATCTGATAGTACTTGCGGGATGCGTGTTATTATGTTGGCGATCTTTGCAACATTTATGGAAGAAAATAGCACTGGGTATTAAAAATTATAATATAAATATTTAATGATAATTACAATATTAATGGTTAAATTTATTCTCATAGATTAATGTACAATATTTCTGAGTTATAGAGCAAGGTATTTACAATCATTTAGAAATATTATGGTAGAGCAAGCAAACATTAAAGTTATGTGCAAGGTTCCCACCAATCTCCATTGTATATGGTCTCCATCCGCCCAGTGAAATGCCATATTATCATTGTCATTGAGCTCTCTTCCGTATATATATGCGAGAATTCCTTGTTGGTGGTGTCGGAATATTATATATACAGTTATTTAATTCTATATTTGCGTATTTCATTCAATGTAGTTCTTCGTAGGTGCCTTTCAAGAACAGTCTCATAAGTGAGATGAATTATCGACACGTATCTGCCGCTTTGTAAAAGGGTTTGTTGTGTGCTGTGGTCCGCCATTTTCTGTGACCATCGCAGAAGAGCGAGCGAAAAAAGTATTTACGTTGACAAGTTTAAATTTGTTGGTTTCAAGAAATAGCGCAAGTATATTGTTAATCGAATAAGGCAGCAAAAAAATTTATTTCGGATGAGTGGCTGACAAAAGTGATTTTTAGTGAAGCAATCATCCAAATCTCACCACGTATATAGGTATTACGAAGTGAACAGTTAATTAGTGTATTTTGTAAGTCATGTTTTCTTATATGGTTGTTAGAATATTTGAAATGTATTTGGGCTTTTAAAATCCTTGTTTAACCCTTATTTATTTTATTTAAACACTAACGGTTTTTACGTGGGAAGTTAGTTAAATTTGTTGCAAACGTTTTACATTGTGCATTTCACACATCGGTGTGAAGAGCGACGTATTTATAGCGTTTTGTTCTAGCGGGAGGTTTTTAAATATACGTGGCTAAAATAAGCACTCTTCCAAAATAATTTATTATATAAAAAATACAACAATATTTGTGTGTTGATTATTTCTCGCATCGGTACTAACAGTAAAAAATTTATCGCATTTAGTTATTTCGATGAAGTTCAAACTTTAGAGTTATAGTAAGTCGAATGTTGTTTCGTACGAACAAAATTTTCCACTTCATCATAAAAATCTTTTTACTTTCCAATTACCACTCTGTTATAAGAATAGCCGCAAAACAATTACTTCTCACGAAAAACGTTAAATGAGTGTTCCCTACACCACCAATAAAACAAACAGAGACCTACCTAGTATATTATGTGGTCATAACAACGATAAAACAGTTGGGAATGGCAACCAGCTATAGTAGCCTAAGTGCTGGACCGAAGTTGTCAGTCTTTCAATGCCTCGCATTTGATTCGTAATTTGTTTACAAAGATCGTTTTCTACACCGACATAACAGCTGTGGCGGAGGGATACATCGTGGCCACGCTTCTTTTCGAGAACTGTCAAAATTTACTGAAGTTATATGAAACAGATAATAATACACATTCATGCCAACAAATGTTTATATTTTAGATTCATTTTGCTTGAATTATTTTTAATGATAATGCAGCGTCATTATGAAATTGTTCTTTATTCTTATATATTATATTATAAATTTAAAATGTAAATTAGTTGCTGTTTGTGATGTGCACATCACTGTAAGATATGGGGTGATTCAGTTTGATTATACATTTTCCAAAGTGATTCTTTTGTACGGTACACCTTTTTATAAATTATTTTTATCTACAAAAATATTAACAATTTTTTTTTTTTTAGTTTTTTGGCTGCATATCTGTTTGTTACATTATCACAAAATTATAGGCCTGGTGAACGGTGTTTTGGAATTTTCGTTCCTGTGATGTTGGCCCTGAATCAGTATATTACTGACGCATATATTGTGGAGGGCGAGAAATAACTTTCTGGCATAATCAATTTCCATACGGGGACACGAAATAAGGATCATCTAAAATCATTGCTGATTTTTTCGCGTACATCCTATCGGCACTTAATTCGGTGCAGATCAAACCAGGAATTTATCAACGGGTCCATACAAACACAGTTTTTGCAAACTGTGCATTGAATACGCTAGACATGATGTAACCCTCCCTTTCTTCCATTCTTCCGTCAGCATTATAGCTTGAACTTCTGTATTACTTGTTACTTTGGTTAGAGCTGTTGGATTTATACATTACTTTGATGCGTGGCGGCTACAGAGGATAGGAATTGCGCTGTATTCACACCCTGAGAAATAATCCCCGGGGATGTCCCGAGGTATAAGAATACGCTGGGATGTACCGCAGCCGAAGGAAACAGGGAAAGTCCAGAAAATTAGCTGATATAAGCCCTCGGCGAAGGAAACAGGGTAACCCCCTGGACGAGATATTGCAGACACAGCTCCCAGGAACCCCCGACACGGTTGCCGCACCCCTCCCTCCATACATCGTTTGAGCGCGAGAGTCGCTGACGAGACCGAAAGCCTATACAAAAAACGTACGAGTTACGCCGGGGAAGTCCCTGTTTCTCTCGACACAAATCGCTGACAGCCAATTTGAATATATCGAGAGATGGGTTAAATTAAGGAGCAGCCAAGGTTCGTGGTCATTCAGTCGCGAGAGGTATTTTCACTAGTTGTAGGGCAGTTGTGATCATTCAGTTGTCGTCAGTCGTGGGCGATACAGAGAACGCAGTTAGGCGAGAGGCAGTAGTATCGACGGGCCGGGGTTCGGGACCGGCCCAGGCAATCAGTAGTAATCAGTTGTTCGCAGTCAGTTGTTCAACCGAGACGGGAGTTGTTCTGCAGTACAGCCGAAGAGACGAGATAGATGTAACCAAAACGGGAGAAGCCAGTTGTGTAACGAGAACAGTGCCGAGAATATGGGTAAATTCCCAACACTAGTGGTAGCCCCAGTTCGAGTGGTGCCATTCCCCGAGAGACGTAGTCAGGCGCCGTATGGCGACGTCAGTCAGTCAGTGAGTCCATAGTAACATCACCGAGGAGAGAACCCAGAGCCACAGCCGAGAATTCATGTGTAAATTTCCGAGACAAACCGAGTAAAAGTGCCGAGAACCTATGAGTTCATTTCCAAAACGTAGTGGCAGTTTACGTGGTTAGGAATGCAGACAGAAACGCGATGGCCGGAAGAAAGACGAGGAGGAAGCAGTCTCCAACCAGAACGCCCGCCGGAATCGCAAGGAAAGTGCAAGTCACGGGAGAACCCTAATCCCGGGCTTCATTGAGAGACCGTCAAAACCACAGGAAACAGCCAACTTCGTACCGCACATCAACGAGAGCCAGTCCGAGGGCCCGAAGCAGGACCACCCAACTCACCATGCCTCAGTTACCAACGAAGATAATTCACCAAAAGCCGCAGTCACAGATAAGTAGAGAAACGTCTTCCTTCAACAACCTTCCCCGACACATAGTATTCAGCCCAACAGCCCGTCAGGCAAACGACTTGCAGGGGGGCTCAGTCTCGCCAGGGTGTGTAATAACTATGTTACCTTCTGATAAATAAAATCCTGGTGTGTTAAATAACTGAGAATACGGGTATTTGTTTACCCCTAAAGTTACATCCTCAGGTGCCCTTCGTCTGCACCAACAAAATTTAACTATTTTTAACTACTGGCCACCCTCTGTATAACTAAGGTGGCCGAGTAGCAACAAGTTAACCTATTTATATGAACTTCTGCTCTGGTGTTAACTTTCTATAAGACTGTTATGCATCCACTGCTTTGTTATAATTCCAGTAGGAGAAAATACAACCATATGCTAAGGCCAGTCATGTCATATTTGATGTGGCTACCTTGCAAAATTGAAAAATACGGCAACAGTTCTCACATTTGTATGCCTTCACACATAGTTCTACACTATCAAGAGCAGTAAAAGAAAAACTCTTTTTAAAAACTGCTTCCTCAATGTCACGTACACCTGTGATTTGTTCAAAGACAAGGATGCTGTAACAATGCACATATAAGATTGTAACATTGGCAGCTACAGTTACACCGGCTATAAGTTGCCGACTTTCACTCGAATAGCTCAGAGGTGGTACACAAGACTCTGTACAATGGACGCAAATTAATGATGAAACAACACGTTAACGAAACTTCGCCGTAGGAACTAAAACTGTCGACGCAGTCTGAACAAAGCCAATCTAATGTTGACGGTACTGAAACTGAAAACTACGACGTTCGACACGAATCAGCAAACGTCTGCCCGATAAACGTACCATAACGATAATTTTAACTACCACGGCTTTAATTTTGAATACCTATAAAAATATTACGAAGCTTGGAAAAACGAACGAAATAGAAACACGTGACCCAGTCCCGAAAATTAATAATACTGCGTCATTACACGATAAAGACAGAGGGAAAAATTGGCTTATAATTTTGTCAGAGACTAGCTTAAGCAATTCAAGAAGTGTGACAGCAGCAAGCTGTAGGCTGACTGAAGTGGCAGGTAAATTATGTTCAGTTATATTGAATGATAAAATTTAGCTTTTGAAAATGGTTTACAAAGTTTCGCGGTTTGACATTTTGCGAAGTGGCTTTCAGCAGGCGACATTTAGCAAGTTTCGAGATAAATTTCCTTTCATTTCAACGTTTCCTGAAAATCAAGTGGTTACTTAAAGATTATCACAGAAACGTGTTTAAAATAGGCATTTAAAATATACAAACGCAACTTTCATAAGCATATATTTATTGATAAAAACAAATTTGACTGTACAGTAATACGGGGCGTTGAAATGTGCATGAAGTTGATCAAACACAATTTTTTCAATAAAGAAATACATTTGGAAAATAGGTATTTATAATCTTGTGTTGCCAAATTCAACGTTTTGGCTAATACGCGTAAATGTCAGCAACGTTTATGTTTAATGAATTTTGAATAGAACATATCAGTATAGACAATATAAATATATATTTTATACCTAATCAAGTCAGTTTACTTGAAATAAAGGCCTGAGCCAGTCAGTGTATTATGCAATCGTCCTTCATTCATAAAATTTAGGTGACTAGGAACTCTCAGCCTCAGACCATTAACTGCCTACTTTTTAATTTGTGTGATAATTTTCACCTGTCTGTATTGGTGCAAACTCTTTTAAATCCTTTGTAATATAATATTTTTAGATTCACAGATGCACTACAGTTACTTTTGACCCGAGTATGAAATTCAGTATGCCTTAAATGGCAGACTATATTAAGGTAACCACATTCGAGACTACAAAATTATCCAGTACATACCGGAACCTTCAAATATGTTTAAGTGTGTTTACTGCTGACGTTGCAGTGAAAACAACAGAGCACAATTTATGTGATTTATTCTGTAAATCAAGGCTATAAAACAAATTATTCAAATATTAATTAGGCCTACTCTCAAAATGCAAAAAAGATGAGTATATGGGTCGTCTTAGACACGTGTTTGAAATATGCTTCCACCATTTTAACATCCACGCGTTATTCACATAGATTCACAACGCAATCAAAATTTACTGTGGGATATTGTACGGTGTCCTAAAGTCTTGTTGACTAAGCAAGAGAAACATGGCAGTTAAAGCGATGTTACTGTGCAGCTGTTAATTTCGCTCACGAGTGTTGTTGTAATTCGAAACTGTTGGGAAAATACCGTGACAGTATCTTTTATACAGGATTATCAGATGAAAAAAATCTCTAATAGCATTGAAAATTTTGAACAAACCCCATGAACAGCTCTTGCAAAAGTTAAGTTACGGTGAATGTTTTATGACTCCGCGGGAATTCCGCGCGCCATTAAAACTATGGAAACGCATAAATACTTTTGAAAAATCGATGTTAATCATATAAAAACCTTATACGGTGTGGGCATCTTATTTGTATAGCAAAGGAAAGGGCTGCGGGTATATTGACACACAGAAAGCTCTACCATGTGCATGGTGCTTCTATAATGGCCAGATTCATGCGAACGGATACAGCTTGTAAAAATTACTTTTGTGAAATCAAGAGATGAAAAATAAGAAAAAATTAAACTTTTTTTAGCTAACAACATTCCAATACTAATAAGTATATTGATATTTGTTCCAATAAAATTTGTTTACAAAACATTATTTACTTAAAGCATTTTCATAGGGCAATACAGTAACAGAAGCTGTAATTATATTAAAAATATATGACATATAGGAGTTATTTGTAGTATAGACATTTGATAAAATTATAGTCACATTAATTATTTCTCAATTGTTGATGGATAGTTTACTTTCGAAAGCTTGGATCACGGTATTTGATTTTTTTTCTCTTTAATTTTCTATGTTAAAGTAGTATAGTGTTCATTTCACGCTCTGTAATTCTGCATATATAATGATATACACAGACTATTTAATGATGCATACTAAATTCCCATTAATAATACTGGGAGACCGCTCTAACATGAAGCTAGGGGAGTGAGTGGAAACATCTGCATCGGAGACCTGAACATGGAAAGTCATTATTCTTCATCAAGTTTGAAGACGCGAGTGTTTGAACTAAACGACTGTTAATGACTGAAGTCGCTTTGAAATCAAACAAAATGACGGTTTCAAATTCCTTACACCCTCGTCTTTAAGCTCGCTGGAACCCCTTAGCCAAGAGGTGACACGAGGCAAAGACACGTGTGTCCTTTTACGATGCGACAGACACGTGTCTTAGGGTCTGTCTGGTGATTTATTGTTCTAGCAAGCCCTCCTCCTTATAAACGCGACTTCAGAAAGAAGACAGCAGTTTTCCCACGCAAATCACTAGACATTTACTTAAAACTCTGTGGAAATTAAAACCACACATTTTAGAACTTTATATTCTAAACTCTGGGGCGAGAAACGCGACTGTTCAAGGTTTCATCAAATTAAACATCAGTTAATTGCATTGCGTGCTTTCAGTTAATACAGTAAAAAAACACCCAAAAAGATAACGGGGTTAAAAATTGGCAACGTCGATCACATGACTTGACTTGGAAGAACCTGTTACGGTTATTACAATCATATTCAAAGATAAAAAGTAAAAATAAATAAGCGTAATTAACTTTATAATTAAAAAATAAAGAAACTCTGTGATCAAATTCCACTGTTTTATTTACGTTTTCCCTTAGGAGTTCGTATTTCCCCCACTTTCCCCTATAGGAAGCTGGCATTCAACCAACTTCATCATGGAGGTAAGATTCTGAACATCAACTTCGATTGTAATCAGTCTAAGGTTTTGGTAGACTAGGATCATCAATTTCAGATATTTGCAGGTAACATCATTTTGAAAGCAAGTGTGTGTGTTAATTAAATCATGTAAGTTTTGATAGCTAACCGTAACACTACTTGTGTGCAGAATTTGGTGGAAATAGCTTGACCTGTTTCCGAGATATGACATAAAAACTTTAGATTATCATTTGGCGCCATCGTACAATGTATCATAAAAAAAGGCTCTGTATAGGCATATCTGATACTTAAATAGATGTGGTAAACTTATCTACATTATTTATATTGTAGCCATACAGCAAATAAAACAAGACATTTTTTATCATGGACAGTGGAGCACTACTAGTGTGAAAAATTCAGTCTGAATAGGTTTATTGGTACCAGACATATGACAAATAAGCTCAATTTTACCATATGGTGTTATCTTTAATACTAGAGAACAATAAAGTGTTTTATTGGCACATTCTACTGTTACATTTTAATTCTGTTGGAATTGTTTGGGGCGTGTGGCCTTCTGACGTAAAATATTTACATTAGTGTGAGCTTGACTATATGAGAATATCCCCTTAAGATGGACTACAACAATAGTATAAATTGTCACCTGCATTTGGTGGATATCATTAAATATTTTCCCGAAACAGGACACAAAATATTACATTTTCATGTGTTGTTATCTTCTAAAACTGCGAACAAATGAGTTTTTGCATTCGCTCATTTGATACATGCGTATATACAGTCAGCATACAAAGTTTTGTTGAAATTGGTTTCGTAGATATAACTTGCTATGCTAAATTGTTTGCATGGGCGCTATTTCGAAAATAAGCACCTGGCCGTCTTAAAACACAGCCAATCAATTTATATGACCTACTAAATCATTACGTTTCTGCCAAATTTGGAAGGAATTAATTGATTTTTTCCCGAGATATTACAAAACTTTACTTATTCATGTGACACTTTCTAACAAAACGAAGGACAAAACAGGCTCTCAGTAAACAAATTTGATGACTGTAATATAGACTGTCAGCATTCACAGTTAAGATGAAATTGGTTGCATGGTTTCGTAGATACGTACAGAATAGTATTCGTGATTGTTTATATGCCAACCAATTCGAAAATAATAGTATGACCCACTAAAACATGTATGTTTACATGACCTACCATAGTTTTTCTTGAGTACCAAATTTGGTAGGAATCTGTTAATTGTTTTCCAAGATATAACGTAAATAATTTATTTTCATGTGGCGCTATTGAACAGAATGGCGTTCAAAAGAGGCTATGTATTGCCACATTTGATGCTTTTAAATGATAAGAGTATAGCAAGTTTGGTTTAAATTACGAAACAGTATGGTAGGTATTGCAAATAAACCTAAAATATTTATATAACATAACAACCTTATTTTTCATGTTACACTTTCTTCCAAAATGGCCGATTGATGACATTAGCACAATTTAATGTACTATCTATTTACTAAGTTTGGTTTAAATAGTTCAAATGGTTCTCGAGATATAACATCAGAGCTATATTATTTTCAGTCTGCACGATATTACAAAATGGCGAACCAATAACATGATAACACAACACAATGGAAAATACATTCTAAAATAATAAACTACATATTTCATCAGCTGAATGTATTGTGCACCGTAGAGCCAAAAATACATGTAAAGTAATGCCAGTGTTCCCAAAATGTCTTTTGTTGAAATTCGTTTAACTAACAAGCTACCGCCAAGTTATTTAGTTATAATAAATTCCTCCGCGAGAGTATTAAAATTCGAACATTGAAATATTAACAATAACTGCCTTAAATTGACGAACCGGAGAATGTTCTCAGACGCAAGGTGATATAAATGGTTAACTCCAGCTATCATTTTGAATAACTAATTTGATTGCGATTGTTTATTTTAAGCCCATTTAGTCTAACAGGACTTTTATGTTAAAAGAAATTTAAATTTTGACTTCAGTGAATTATTTTTACACTTTTATTATAGATAAATTGTTATATTGAATTCCGGAGTTTCCATAATTTGGAATGAAATCGCATTACGAATATTTATGAAACTTAAGTGATACAGATTTGCAGAAATGATACCTCTATAACGTGACGTTTACAAAAGCTAGCTCCTAGATATAATTTGTTATTTTTATCAGCAGATCAGGAAGTGTCCAACATATTTTCACTTATTATATTTAACACATAAAATAGAAAACTTTTTTATCACTAACACAGTGATTTATATACTTTTCAAAATGCGCTCTTGACAATCACGGCAGAAAACATATCATAGGGTTAAGGACTTTTCAAAGTTTATTTCAATATTTAATAATATGTACCCATCATCATCTTGTTAAGTTGAAAAGTTTACCAGGAGGTGGACTATAAATACAACTAAAACTAAATGTACACGTAGACGTGGTACGTATAATGCATGACTTACACGAGGATCGAAACTAGGACCTCTCGTACCATAGTATGGCCCCTTTATGGTACTATGGCAGCTACGAACAAAGTACCAAACATACTACCTTCTAACAAATGACACGGTACGGTAAGTGACCAGTCCAGCTGAGGTTGTTGGACAAAACAGTTGACAATCGCGTGGAAGAAATATTCTGCAAGTGCGCGATCTGCAGATGTCTCAGTAAATTGTGTTGCGTTTGATGCAAACGTATTCAGTTTACACTCTACGGCTGAACGTATTTGGCCATACGGTACTGTTTTATTTGCATTTGAGAAACAGTTGTCTCGATCCCAATCGGAGGCATTAGAGTGGTCTTCCACCATCAGAAAACATTTTCCTTCAATACAATTTTTTTTTCTTTCCTTGCCCATCGGTTAAAGATACTGTAAAGACTCTCTGTGTAAAACCAAACTGTTATCACAATCAACCACACCGGTTGCAGCCGTGTAGGAACTTATGACATAAGATCATAATATCCGGTACCAATTTTTCCGTAACTTCAATCAGCAGAAAGATGAAGAATTTTTTTAAAAATATACTTATTTTCCGAGCTGAGGTTGCGTATCGCGTGTGTGTAAATAGCTGTCATCGCGTACTCATTTAAAGCACGGCAATTATTTAATGCTACCGTGGAGCACTTTAGAGATAAGGTAAACGAGTTTTGTGCATTTGGTACCACAAAAGTTAGGGATAATTTTTCTTTGCAGAAGCGGCGTTTATCATCTTATTTTAACAAGGCATGCTGCAACTATGAATATTGATTTTCTTTCGCTTCTGTACCAGGCCATATTTCCATTTGGTCGTTTTTTCTTACCCCATTATCAGTCTTGCCGGTCTGGTGGGTTGGGCACGCACATGACTATGACATACTCCTTTTGTTTGACCTCGTCCTTTGAGAATTGTTCTTGTTGTGTGAGGTGAAGGACCATGTGAATGCGTCCTCTGTGTTACAGTATTTATCAGAACACTGAATTATAATTATTTTGAAGCAGCCTCTATTATTGACTTCGAAATGTTCCTGTTGTATCACAGGAATGACGTCCGCCGCGTCATCAGGACTGGGTGTATTTGGCACTTATAAAATATGACACAGACTTGGAGAGTTATTCTGTGTGTTGAGGTACTCCTTTCTGCTGTGTCCTCTTTTGACTAATGTAATTCCAGACACACTTATGACTATTAATGTTAAACAATCAATTTTGTAATGCACTGTGGCAGTCATGTAGAATTTTGAAAATTCAATAAAAAAATTAGAAATAATTTTTTTTTTTTTTCGTATTTGTAATAAACGTTAATTTTCCATTCGAAAAAATTAATTAATTACTATTCAGAAAAAGTTACTGTGCTGTATATAAAATAAAATTTTTTTCTGGAAAGATGGAAAAATTTTCGTAGTCTTAATTATAATAACGTCTCGTATTATTCCAATACTCAAATATTTTCTAATCTATATTAACTTTAATTAGGCAGGTATAAAGTACATCTAAATCTTTTAAATGTTGGTTAAGCATTTATTTTGTAACGAACAACTTCTACTTCTTTTTTTTACTCCTTATCTCCAGTTTACCTACTATTGATGGCTAAGTTTATATCCACACAGGTGTAACAGCGAGAGGATTTAAACAATTGATAAAGTAGTAAAGTTTGTTTTTAAATCTAATACCAGTTGTCATTAGGGGAATAATAAAATATTCTTGCAAGTTAAGTTTGGTTTTTACATTTTAATATTATTTTTCATTTAACTTAACTCACTGTCTCGTACAGTGTCCTTCTTCGGCATCACAGCGTCACAGTAAATGTTCCAGCGTTTCTTTCTCTTTCCTCGTAATACGTTCCCCTGTGAATGAATAGCAGAACGTGGAACTGCGAAGACGGAGGGTCATTTTAAAAGACCGCGATAAATCACATCACATTTCACTGCGCCTTTGTGAAGTCTGCAGCCTCGCTTCAGTCCCGAGAGTGCACCGTCGGCCGAGCGGTTGAACGCGGTGCAAGGGAATCGTCCGGAGCCCTCTTTTGAACACGTCTTGTCTTGAGGCGAGCCCAAGTGTGCGGGTGCGGGTCCGAGATGTTCAATCACATGAGGACAGTCCCCCCCTCCCACTTCGTCCCCGCACAAGGTAGTTCAAAGGGAAGCTGCGGTGCGGTGGTCGAGATGTGAGGGGTTGCGATGGAAGGTCCGTGC
>NQII01001920.1:78331-110594 GCA_002778355.1 Clitarchus hookeri | reverse complement strand
GGCTCGTGACATGTGTTCCACGGGGGCTTTGCCTTGGCAAAGCGCGGGGTGGGGGGGTTACTGATAGGGAGGGAGAGACGTCCCGCTCATGATGAAGTGCCCCCCGGGTCACAAAGACTCTCGCCAGAGACGACACATGGTGATGAATGGCCTTGGTCGCCCTCCGTCGTCCTCCGGGTCGGCTGCACAAGGACGACTTGACTCGGGCGGGAGGACGAGGATCTGTTATCTGTTTAGATATTAATGCGGTCGGTGCGCCGCCTTGGAAAGGCCCCGGGAAAACGCAGCCCGCCACACGACGCACTATTTCATCATTAGCGGTCGAATCTATATTGATTCGTTGCACAGTAGGATCACCCGAAGGCTGCTTTCGTATGTTTTCCAGAAAACAAAACGTAACTACAATGATTTACATAAACAATTGCGTACTTTGTGACCGTGAAGGATGCTTAATAAGCAAAGTATGTAAACCACTGGAGTTTCACGTGATGACACATGCATAAATGTCGTAAGCGGGAGCTGTCGTCTCTCTGTGTGCAATGCTTAAACAGTCCTCAGAACAACGGCTAGGATGTGACACGCATATACTGGCAGTATGCATGCCGAAAAGACGTATGAGACAGCCGTACGAACAAATAACAGACTTTGAGAGAGGCTAGACAGTAGGGCTACTAGATGCATGTTCGACGGCAACGTAATTTCTCGTATTTTGGAGCGTTTAGATTTCATAGTCGGGCTGCGGTCGAAGCAATATATAAGTGAACATAGTTCTAATTGCGGACCGGTTCTGCGTGGCCTTGAAAGACCACAAGGATGGAGGAGCACGTGGTTGCGTGGACAAGAACAGAGCCAGTGGCTTCCTTGTCCACCATCCAGCGACATTTGGCAGCTCTATAGCTACCATAATCACTCCAGGGCTCCTAGCGCAGGCAAATCTGTTATCTCAACGGCCTCTCCTTGTTCTACAGTTATCTCCTCAGCGTGGTCACCTGAGTTTGCATTTGTGTCAGCAACGTGAAATAGCAACGTGGAACGAAAATCCTGCGGGCTGGAAATGCATTGTCTTATGCGAGGAAATCACGCTCTTCTTTGAAAATCGATAGCCGCCGTGCAATATTTTTGAGGGCCGCAAGTGAGTGCTACAAACTACAGTAGGTCTCGCCTTACAGCGGCCGTAGACGTATATGCTATTAGAGTGAATCATTGCTATTTGTTACTGTTAGCAACTGTCACTGATGTGAGAGTCGCTGAATGTAAACCGCTACGTTCGAGACTTCCCTGCTGCCCCATGTGCTAAACTATTACGCTAAGTGCTTAACCGCCAGTTCATAGTAAGGTAATGCCTCCCGGCAGACAGCTCTGATTTCCGAAGATCGCTTGTGTCGTGTTTCAACATTGCTCTGGTTTTCCTGGCCACTTATTTTATAACTCGTCGAATATTTGTGCGATCAGATGGGACACCAGCTTCCTTCACACCGAGGTGTTCGTGATTCTGAGCATGATTTTCAACAACTGTATGTGAATATGCCGTACGATTACATAGAGCATTTGTCTAATTCCATGGTTGATCTTATCGACGGACAAATCCAGCACATGGCTCTCCGAGAAGTAACTAGAAGTTTCTTTTTCAGGCCCAAAGGAGGCTGGACCGTGGCCTCGATTCAGTTATATCGTAATCACTTTTCGTGCTTGTGTTATAAAAATAATAGCTTCTCAATTATAGCTGCTTTCTTGGCGTGGAAATTTTTATGGAATTGAGTGTAATATGATCATTTAAAACCTCTATTGGTTTTCACAGTAATAAATAAATTATAATTATCTTGCGTGGTGTGCTGATGATTGCATAATGCTTTAATGTATGTAGCTATCAAGACATTATGCAGCATTCTCTGTAGTGACAAGAGCTTGCATCCTTTGAACTTGGTTATCAGAATCTTTTTTCAGCTTTACAGCAATAATGCATTGGTTTGTGCAATATTAATTACTGCGCCACGGAAATTATGTCGTTACAACTGACAGCACATTAGCGATACATCTTTCGTAGATTTTCCCTATTATAAAAATGTTTGTATCTGAGCAAACTCTCTGAATAACTGAACGATTGAAATACGTGGATATAAATTAATCGTACTGCAATTTGAATACGTGGATCTTATATCCTGTACTACTGCCAGATACTACTGATTGAAATTCTTTTTAACATGATACATTTACTTCTCCCTGTTGCCCACGCGTGCCAATAGAGAGAGCAACAACCAGGTAAGTTCCAGGTAAATATAATGACATGTTAAGTCATGCCACGCAAGGGGAGTGAGTAAGAGCGGAAATGAAAAAAAAATATGATGAAGGACAGAAGGACTAAGCACTCCCGTATAATATTGTTGTGGTAAGTAACGCGTGTTATTATACTTCAATTGAAAACAATTCTCGACGTACAAGTATATGCTACTAGCGAACCGGCCCGGCTTTGCCCGGGTACAATTGAGTTTTACTGTGATACACAATTAAATAAATTGGGAAAAGACAATTCATTAAAGTGAAAACAGAATTTAAAAATTATGCTATGTTGGCCTAGGTTTTTAACTGATTACGGCAACCCAAAAGGAAGGAAATATTTTTTACCCGTAAGCCAAGAAGTAGGGTATTGTTTTTGGAGTGTATCTGCGAAACTATCGCGTAGTTACCACATTTCCGCTTTCCAGCGTCGATGTATGAAAAGCAAAACGTGATTTTCATCAAGTTGTGACTTTAGAAATAAGTGTACCTAGGTACTACTTTTTGCGCTTGGCTGAGGGATCTTAATCGATCACCAAAATTAAGCAACGTTGCCAGAGGCACACATTTGGATGGGTGACCGTTTATTGGCTGAGCGCTTCCGGGCTTCAGAGGGCACGTTGAATATTCGGTCCCGGTTGTTTTCAATTGATAGCAGTCGTTAAGCCATTTCAGAGGTCCTTGGGCGGCCTGATAAACTCTGACACCAGAGGAAAAAATATTTCGTTCAAGTTCCCAGTCGTTGCGGAATTAAGTTATGTTGTTATTGCACAGGAACCGTACAATTTTCCGGGATAAAAAGTATAATTTGTCCTATTAAAGGATCTAAAGTACCTACATACCAAATTTTATCAAAATTTTTTTGCCGTTTTAGAGCTGAGTGGTAACAAACATACACACACATACTTTCGCATTTATAATATTAGTAGGATCCCTTCCCAAAAATTTCATAAGATCGGTTTCTACCAAACAAATAACATTATTATGTTTTTGTCTAACTCTTTGTAAATTATGCGTTCCGTGGGCAAATTGGATCAGATGTTCTATTTAATCGAGTAGTTGACGTATTTCGCCATTTTTCCTAATGAAAATGAGTTTTGCAATAATTTCACGCAAACCCTTGTTAGTGTCTTCTTGTAAACAGAAAGGGAAAAGAATGTGGAATATTAGCCTACTTTCCGAATGAAAGATAAACTTATGCAATCACCTGGTTGTCTGTCAAGAATGTATTTCGCCCCCCCACCCCCCAAAACGCTTATAACTTTTAAACACGAAAACAGAATTTAACCTGACTACGCCAACATATAGTATTTAGTAAGGACACCAAAACTTTTAATTTCACATCACGACGGGTACTTATTTTGAAAATGGCGAAAATGTTTTTAATTTAGGCCAGTATGTTATATGTATCTTGGGAACCAAATATCCAATATGAACCAAAATTGGACGATTAACAGTGCATTACATAATAATTGCATTTTGCAAGTTATAAACTCATTTATCCGACATCTTGAAAAAAAGGGCAAAGCGAAAAAATTTAATTTTTCCATTGTCTCTCTCAGACCATTTAGACGATTTAAAGAAAATTTGGTACATTGACAGTGCATTATGTATGCATTGAATTTAGAAACCGATCATGGAATTTTCCTGCCATTTTGGAAGATAACACAAATTGATAAAATAAAGCTTTCTCATTCTATTTCGGAAACCATTTAACCGATTTATACGCTGACATGCATAATGTAAGCATAGAATTAAAAAAAAATATCATGTTATTGGTTCGCCATTTTGTAATATCGTGCAGACTGAAAATAATATAGCTCTGATGTTATATCTCGAGAACCATTTGAACTATTTAAACCAAACTTAGTAAATAGATAGTACATTAAATTGTGCTAATGTCATCAATCGGCCATTTTGGAAGAAAGTGTAACATGAAAAATAAGGTTGTTATGTTATATAAATATTTTAGGTTTATTTGCAATACCTACCATACTGTTTCGTAATTTAAACCAAACTTGCTATACTCTTATCATTTAAAAGCATCAAATGTGGCAATACATAGCCTCTTTTGAACGCCATTCTGTTCAATAGCGCCACATGAAAATAAATTATTTACGTTATATCTTGGAAAACAATTAACAGATTCCTACCAAATTTGGTACTCAAGAAAAACTATGGTAGGTCATGTAAACATACATGTTTTAGTGGGTCATACTATTATTTTCGAATTGGTTGGCATATAAACAATCACGAATACTATTCTGTACGTATCTACGAAACCATGCAACCAATTTCATCTTAACTGTGAATGCTGACAGTCTCTATTACAGTCATCAAATTTGTTTACTGAGAGCCTGTTTTGTCCTTCGTTTTGTTAGAAAGTGTCACATGAATAAGTGAAGTTTTGTAATATCTCGGGAAAAAATCAATTAATTCCTTCCAAATTTGGCAGAAACGTAATGATTTAGTAGGCCATATAAATTGATTGACTGTGTTTTAAGACGGCCAGGTGCTTATTTTCGAAATAGCGCCCATGCAAACAATTTAGCATAGCAAGTTATATCTACGAAACCAATTTCAACAAAACTTTGTATGCTGACTGTATATACGCATGTATCAAATGAGCGAATACATCAACTCATTTTTTCGCAAGTTTAGAAAATAACACCACATGAAAATGTAAGATTTTGTGTCCTGTCTCGGGAAAATATTTAATGATATCCACCAAATGCAGGTGACAATTTATACTATTGTTGTAGTCCATCTTAAGGGGATATTCTCATATAGTCAAACCTCACACTAATGTAAATATTTTACGTCAGAAGGCCACACGCCCCAAACAATTCCAACAGAATTAAAATGTAACAGNCCTCACACTAATGTAAATATTTTACGTCAGAAGGCCACACGCCCCAAACAATTCCAACAGAATTAAAATGTAACAGTAGAATGTGCCAATAAAACACTTTATTGTTCTCTAGTATTAAAGATAACACCATATGGTAAAATTGAGCTTATTTGTCATATGTCTGGTACCAATAAACCTATTCAGACTGAATTTTTCACACTAGTAGTGCTCCACTGTCCATGATAAAAAATGTCTTGTTTTTTTTGCTGTATGGCTACAATATAAATAATGTAGATAAGTTTACCACATCTATTTAAGTATCAGATATGCCTATACAGAGCCTTTTTTTATGATACATTGTACGATGGCGCCAAATGATAATCTAAAGTTTTTATGTCATATCTCGGAAACAGGTCAAGCTATTTCCACCAAATTCTGCACACAAGTAGTGTTACGGTTAGCTATCAAAACTTACATGATTTAATAAACTCACACACTTGCTTTCAAAATGATGTTACCTGCAAATATCTGAAATTGATGATCCTAGTCTACCAAAACNAATAAACTCACACACTTGCTTTCAAAATGATGTTACCTGCAAATATCTGAAATTGATGATCCTAGTCTACCAAAACTTTAGACTGATTACAATCGAAGTTGATGTTCAGAATCTTACCTCCATGATGAAGTTGGTTGCATGCCAGCTTACTATAGGGGAAAGTGGGGGAAATACGAACACCTAAGGGAAAACGTAAATAAAACAGTGGAATTTGATCACAGAGTTTCTTTATTTTTTAATTATAAAGTTTACTTATCTGTCTAACGAATTCACTAATCAACATTTATATTTTATGAATAAATTGCAACATTATGAAAGAAAAACAAAACCCTTAGTGTTCGGTTTTACCCGACATTAGTCGGGTAAATACGAACACCAAGTGGGGTAATTACGAACTAACATTATTAACGACAGAGATCACATTTAAAACCCAACGATGTTGACTGTCCGTCAGTACAACTCTCGTGAGCCCATTTTTTGCACACGTAGCACATAATCCAGTCTTCAGCGGGGGGATCTATATATTTATCTCTACAAAATATACGAAAGTAGTCTTCATTTTCCTTTTCTCCCTTCTCTTTGTTTGAAGGTTTCTTCTTACTATATTTCAGTCTTTTTATGTGGGTTTCTTTTTTTGGCATTTTTTCCGTTTTTTTCTTGATTTCTTCTGCTTTAGCTCTTTTTCTTTTTTCCTTTTCCTCTAACTGATCTTTCATGGATGTGCTCGTAAGAATAGTAGATTGTTTCTTCCTAATATTGCGTTTTGATATTTTTGGAGAAATAATAGGCAATTCAGCGATCTCTGATAGGGAAACGGCATGCGTGCTTGCATCATCGCTTTGTGAATTAACAGGACCTATATCAGAAGATTTNCGATCTCTGATAGGGAAACGGCATGCGTGCTTGCATCATCGCTTTGTGAATTAACAGGACCTATATCAGAAGATTTGTCATCATGGTCTTCAACACGGTGATCTTGAGCTGCTGCGGTTACATCGGCATGATTGTGAGCGTCAGAAGCTTTATTAACATCAATTGCTTGGTTATCTGATGGTTGGGTTTTTATATGAATGTTTTGTGTCGGATTTATTGTTTCCTGTGCGGTATATGGCTGAATTGAATCTTCTCGGCAAATTGGTACGCGATTTGGCGAATTTGTTTTTATGGTTAGGCCATAATAGAGTTTACTGCATTTTATGATATAATCGACAAGTTGCGTTTCCTGATCGTCTATAAATAAAGGTTTTCTTCCAGACCTTGGCAGTTTTATCACTTCTTTCTTTAGGTGGTCAAAAATGGTTGTTTTTGGAACATTATAAGTTTCTGCTGCTTTGCCCAGGGTGAGTTTTTTTGTCTTAACATCGTCTATAGCCTTTTTGAGATCTTCTAAACTGTACTTCAGTTCGGCCTTTCTTTTGTAAGTACGAGGCGTCTGAAACAATAATAAAAAAAGGTTATGAAAAAAGGTTAGGGGTAATGCCGAACGTTCGCGATTGCCCAACACGGAGTGTTCGCATTTACCCCGCGGGATCGAAAATAATAAAATGGCACAAAACAAATTAGGTTATATTTCTTTTGCCAACTGCGTCATTGTCATTTAGCTGATTAATATGTGATTATTTCACAATGTAAAAGCTAAATTACTATTGTAGATAAAAATAAAGCTACACCTACTTGAATTTACCACAAAATTTNAAAGCTACACCTACTTGAATTTACCAAACAATTACATCATAAACATACAAAATATTGATAATTGCATACCTTGATAAGTACGTGCATCCGCGTCTCCCGTGTTGTTGACTGGCACTAGTGGTGGCGTGATCTCTGAACCGGCGGCAAGTAAAATGTGGCTATCTCATCCTAACATATTAGAACCATTGAATTCGGCATTACCCCGCGTTCGCGTTTCCCCCACTCTCCCCTACGGGATGTACTACCTTCGAGTCCCATCTAAGGCATTTGTTTATTTGTTTCACTAGTATTGCATTTGTTTCTGGATGCATCTCTAATGATATGGCTTTCAACGAGACGTCAAGACACCCCTACCATCATACCTATTAATAACCGCATTGAAATTATTTGCATACATAAGTAAGCTCATTTGTTATGTTGGTAACTACTTGTTATACAATGCTTTTATTTTCGTTTTCATAGTATTGGGAACGCTTCTTTATAACGAAAATTCTTGATTCTTGACATGTTCTCTAATTTTTGTGACTAGGCAAATTACATTTGTGTAACTACTTTGAAATTAATCGGATATAGGTATTTTAAGAGCGTGTAAGAAATATTGAGCACATTTATTTAAATCTGCAAGATTTTAGGGGTAAATTTTTTAAGTAAACCAATAAAAAAGGACAAAACTAGCATCTGCCCGCGAGAGTAGATATTTAGCTGAAGTGGCGCATTTGTGCAGATATTTTGCTTATCCTGTTAATGTGCACATTTCAGTGCACCGCAATAAATTATTACAAATCAATGTATCCCCCCTGGCAAAACACAAGTTACAAAGCAGAGAAAAAACAGCTATTTAGTATGATTTATGGAAAGCGAAATGTTTTAAACTTTTTCTGTTGAATAGAGGGGAGTGAGATGCTCGTGTGAAAAATGCGAACTGTTGATAGGAAACGTTTCTCACTATTTCTATTTTCTGTTCTTTCACTTAAACTATAACTTAACTACGTTAAAAAATGTATTTTAGATGCGAGCGAAGAAGGAGTGGCATCTGATTGAGTAAGTTGATTAAGAAATACAGTGATGAACATGAGAAAGGACATTTCAGTAGGTATCGATAGTGTGAGTATTTCCTGCAGATTACGAATGTGTAGAACAGAGAAAGCTTTGGTCTCCAGAATATGAAGAGCTGCAATCAGGCGGCGAGAGCAACAGAAAACCAACTTGTGAGGAAACACACTATGTTGTTGATTACAGTTGTGTTTGTTACGGGAACAATCTAAATATCGCTGAAGCTGTTCTGCTGAATAGTCTATAAGCTTTGGAGTAGGAACAGTGTATTATGTTGTAGAAACAATATGTACAGAAGGAGACAAAACAACATACAAGATCACAACAGTGAGGTCTACTGGCTTAACTCTCTAGGTTAACGGCAGTTACATGGTACCAAAAACCAGTCTTATTGCTAACTCTACGTTCGTAAACAGAATTAATTGGTTATTGGCATAAAACTTTTGCACCTGTATCAATAATATTTCTCTGTGTTATTAGTTAGTCAACTACTTTGCATATATTGACTCGGTTAAAATTATTCTCCCTTTTCCCATGGGTGGGAGCACGTTTAGTGATATAAATAATAATTTCACTGATTTTTTACTAACGTTAATTTTCCGTATGTTTTTATTCTGCTGGGAAGAAAAGGGATGTGAGAAATTATGTTCGAGATGTGTCGGAAGGAGTAGTGCTTAGGTAGTTTCAACTGCCCACCAAGTGAAATAAGTAGAACAAATTCTAGAATGTTCATGATTTATATTCTATAGATATAGCCTAAATCATCCTTCATGCAACTTACAACACAACGATGGTAGTTATAGTACAATGCACGTGAATAAATGTGTTTTAGTTATGCTGTTTTCACTGTATGTAAATTTTCCCCTCATTAGTTATTGAGAATTTTAGTTTTGAAGCACTTATTGTTATTAACATATTTTAATTTAATGATATTTTATGAAATACACATTAATAAAACTTCCAATTAGCAAAATAACGAAGGTCAATTAGGCATTTTTAAGGAAATTTAAACGAGCTGGTCTAATTTTGAGAGCCCCATAACATAACAAATTTCAGACTTTGGTATTTTTTATGATTTTGTACACATTTTATAATTAATAGCAATTATAATTAAATATGATAGTGCTTAATCTTCTCTTGAATTTTCTCAGTTAAAGAATGTGTGAAGTGAGCAGGAATGCTCGAATTATATCTTCCTTGAGGATATATTTAGGCTGCATTATTTGTGGATTATTTCTGAAGTATGCACTATTCTGGTTTTGTATCGCAAAAAGAAAATCCCATTTGTAAAGAACAGTAATAAATGTGAGTATATCTTATAATAGTAGAATCTTCCATTGTTGCCTAACGTAGGCAATCCAGTTCTGGTGCACTTCACAGCAAACTAGTAATAATAACTGGCACATTTTAAACATCAGCATCATAAAGAATTAATATTCTCTTCGTAAAGGAAAAAAATACACTTAAAGTTCTGGAGACGGAGAACGCAAACTGCAATTTTCGCGATGTTACCAATACTCTTATCAGAGGCAATACAAACCAGAGTTGATACATATCCAATTTGTCATTCAATTCCGTTCGCTCGGGATGAAAGCAAAAGTTGGTTGGAAAATTTTCCCGGCCGCGAGTGTACTCCGACTCGTTTGCTTATTAGAGCGGCAGGAGAGTGTACTCCGACTCGTTAGCTTATTAGAGCGGCAGGAGAGAGTGTACTCCGACTCGTTAGCTTATTAGAGCGGCAGGAGAGAGTGTACTCCGACTCGTTAGCTTATTAGAGCGGCAGGAGAGAGTGTACTCCGACTCGTTAGCTTATTAGAGCGGCAGGAGAGAGTGTACTCCGACTCGTTAGCTTATTAGAGCGGCAGGAGAGAGTGTACTCCGACTCGTTAGCTTATTAGAGCGGCAGGAGAGAGTGTACTCCGACTCGTTAGCTTATTAGAGCGGCAGGAGAGAGTGTACTCCGACTCGTTAGCTTATTAGAGCGGCAGGACAGAGTGTACTCCGACTCGTTAGCTTATTAGAGCGGCAGGACAGAGTGTACTCCGACTCGTTAGCTTATTAGAGCGGCAGGAGAGAGTGTACTCCGACTCGTTAGCTTATTAGAGCGGCAGGAGAGAGTGTACTCCGACTCGTTAGCTTATTAGAGCGGCAGGAGAGAGTGTACTCCGACTCGTTAGCTTATTAGAGCGGCAGGAGAGAGTGTACTCCGACTCGTTAGCTTATTAGAGCGGCAGGAGAGGGTATACTCCGACTCGTTAGCTTATAAGAGCGGCAGGAGAGAGTGTATTCCGACTCGTTAGCTTATTAGAGCGGTAGGAAAGAGTGTATTCCGACAAGTTAGCTA
The DNA here is from genome assembly GCA_002778355.1 of Clitarchus hookeri. Classification (NCBI taxonomy): domain Eukaryota; kingdom Metazoa; phylum Arthropoda; class Insecta; order Phasmatodea; family Phasmatidae; genus Clitarchus; species Clitarchus hookeri. The sequence continues at coordinate 99,818 of NQII01001920.1, read as the reverse complement.
ATTAGAGCGGCAGAGGAGAGTGTACTCCGACTCGTTAGCTTATTAGAGCGGCAGGAGAGAGTGTACTCCGACTCGTTAGCTTATTAGAGCGGCAGGAGAGAGTGTACTCCGACTCGTTAGCTTATTAGAGCGGCAGGAGAGAGTGTACTCCGACTCGTTAGCTTATTAGAGCGGCAGGAGAGAGTGTACTCCGACTCGTTAGCTTATTAGAGCGGCAGGAGAGAGTGTACTCCGACTCGTTAGCTTATTAGAGCGGCAGGAGAGAGTGTACTCCGACTCGTTAGCTTATTAGAGCGGCAGGAGAGAGTGTACTCCGACTCGTTAGCTTATTAGAGCGGCAGGAGAGAGTGTACTCCGACTCGTTAGCTTATTAGAGCGGCAGGAGAGAGTGTACTCCGACTCGTTAGCTTATTAGAGCGGCAGGAGAGAGTGTACTCCGACTCGTTAGCTTATTAGAGCGGCAGGAGAGAGTGTACACCGACTCGTTAGTTTATTAGAGCGGCAGGACAGAGTGTACTCCGACTCGTTAGCTTATTAGAGTGGCAGGAGAGATTGTACTCCGACTCGTTAGCTTATTAGAGCGGCAGGAGAGAGTGTACTCCGACTCGTTAGCTTATTAGAGCGGCAGGAGAGAGTGTACTCCGACTCGTTAGCTTATTAGAGCGGCAGGAGAGAGTGTACTCCGACTCGTTAGCTTATTAGAGCGGCAGGAGAGAGTTTACTCCGACTCGTTAGCTTATTAGAGCGGCAGGAGAGAGGGTCTGGGCGCATTGTGTGTTAACTGAAGGTCCCGTGACATTACCTGTCAGAAGAGGATGCAGGCCGGGGCACGGTTATAACCAGCGCGCTGTGAAATCAATAATGGTGTAGGGTGGGGGGTACAACGACACCTCAACCTCTATACCCCACCCCCGGGGTCCCTTGCCCAGCTGCCATGAATTCGGCATGTGAGAGAGAGAGGGCTCTCTTTCCCCCCACGGTAGCGACAACGGAAAGCGTTTCAGACGCTTAAAGCTTTAGATCTTTTTTCTGTTTCCCACGACTTACAACAAATGCCGCGTCCGCCCCCTCCACAACCGCGCTCCTTCCTCGCTCTAGAGACCAACCCCTAACTGTTCTGCCGCCGCTGCTGGGGGTTTAAACAAGTTAACTTGCCCTAGGGGCTAGCTGTCACTGCGCGCACACAAGAGGAATACTTCGCTGAAAGCAATTCGCTCCGCTGGGGATTCCTTTTAACGATTGTTCCAGTAGCTCATCGCCGGGGTAGCCGGCTGGGGCGTCTACACCAGTTCACGGCCTGGGTGGCATCGGCTTCGAAACCACGCACTCGTTCTTTCTTCAGCCCTTCCGCACGTGTGTCCGAGAAGCGCCGTGATAAGACGGCTTGTATCACTGTAGTTAGATGAAAAAAATATATATATATCCATAAAAACAATGTACAATAGCATGCAAATTATACCTTATTTATGACATCGAAAAAAGAAATAAATATACTGAAACTACACTTCTTTATGCAAAAACGTTGCGATAACATAGGTAATACAAAAATTCCAACGTACATACACACTATACAACTACATTCACACATGATGCCATAAAATAACGAATATTGTTTTACGCAAATATGACAAATATTAATACATATTAATTCACCACTTACGTACACAATCATACTTAAAATAAGCATACATGAATAAGTGTGCCAAATGTAAAAAAAAAAATGGAAATTGGGTGGGGAATATTTTCTGATGCCTTCGGTGTTAACTGATCACATAAGCTTAAGGAAAAAAAAGAGCTTCTTAAAACTGATTATTGAAGAGCAACAGTTTATATGGCTTGGAAGTTTATTCCAGGGCCGAACAGGTCCAACAAAAAACAGGCGGGAGAATAAATCTGACATATGGGGCGGAATTTAAAGGAGGAAGAAACTTCTGGACCAAGTTTTATACTGCAAGTGCAACGGCAGAATAATGGAATGCGGATATAATGACCGATGTTGCTTCATGACTTTAAGAAATAATAAAAATATATGTAGTACCCTTTACTAACTCAGCCGCAACCATGACAGTTTATTACGGTATGGAGTTAAATGATCACTTCCTCTTCAATAAAAAATTAATCGGATACATATTTTGTGACGTTTTTGAAGTTTGGCAGCTAGGAGATGTTCAAACCACCGTACACGACATCACAGTAATCAAAAGGCTGTTTACAAGACAACATTTTGTCGGTTTAGGTAGAAGGTTGTTATGCCTCCTGAGTGCATGAACAGAGTTGAACATTTTCTTACTTAGAACATTAATATTCTTAGACAAAGTCAAATTCTCGCTGAGCATAAACCCCAGAATTCGTTTTCCCGTTAATTTAAAATGAACAACATTTTAAATTTGAATAATACTGCCTGTCAACTATTGTTAATGTGTTTTTACACTGTCTGGTAACTTCATCCGGAGGTATAAGATTATTCCAATTATTGTCAACAGGTTCAATTAGGTTTCTGAAAGGGATAACGAAGCCAGGAAGCCGTATTTGCCTACGAAAGATAACTTTGTTCCTAAAAAATATTGTTCGATTTGCTGGTAGTATGGTGGTGCGACACGTTCTGAACACGTGCTTGTTAATTTGTGGTAAAAAAATTTGTAAACATTGTTGTAAAAAGAAGTGATTAAATTGAAAATAATTTTAATTAATTTGTTGAATATGTAAAAGCAAATGTAAAATTCTAACTGATATAGAAGGGCACACTATACGAAATGTTAACCCAATGTTGTATTATTATTTGTTTTAGTATTAGTGTTATATTTTGTCAACCCAATTGTCTACCCCACCTAACCAAATTTAAACTAACCTAGCCTAACCTAACTTAACTGAACAGAATCCTAATAGTAACTATATTGTTACAAGACGCCTGAGGGTCGTATCCTAGTTAGCGAGGGATGAAAGTCCTTATAAAAATAAAAGAACTACATTTCATTTTAAATTTATTCACACAGCTATTATTTACATCATTGATCTATCACCACCATTACTCTTTTTATTTCTCAGTGAGCGCTATATTTAATGTCTACTTTAGCTCTGATTAACGTCCTTCTCATTGTTTCTATAGTCAATTAACTCATACCCAACATTTACACACTTTCAGTCTGTCTGTTGTGATAATTTGTAATGTCTTTCACTCACGCATCCTGTTCAATATCCAGCCTGCCAGTCGTACTATTCGCTCTGCCGATGCTCACAGTCACAAATTTTCCTCCCAGCAGTCACTTGTCTCGCCGCTCGTTTCTCTTCTCGCTCGTTGTCTATCGCTAAAGTTCCAGCCCCTCATCCACTCATCAACTCCCGGCTCGGAGGTCCATCACACTTGTATACTCTCTTGCCTTGTCCTGGAAATTTTGATGCACCCCGAGCCATGTTGAGTGAAACTAGGGCAGTAAACCACTAGAAAGTTCTTCAAATAAACGCGAAAGTTCAATAAGCTGAAGGTCTGGAGGGCGCGCCGCAAAAGGGTTATCGTGGCGGCTCTCTTTTTGAAACAAAATACGCGCTTTGTGGATTATCGCTCGCCTGACCTTTATTTTTACATTCACACCGCCCAAAATAAAATCACTACTATCTGCTCCACACACTCTTCGCTCTCTCGCTCGCGCGGTGAAAAGGAGCTACACCTAATAATGTGGTATTTCAGATCCCACAATGGCGTGGATAAATAGAATTTACAGATTTAATGGCCGTAACAGGCGGTTCACTGGAAGGAAACAGTATTATCCTGCTCTTGATTTAGCTGATAATGCATTTTTGTCGAAAAAAGTGTTTCAAGCAGATGAAAATTTTGGATTTTTTTTAAACTTGTGAGTCAATGTTGGTGTTGCCCAGTCAGATACTTTGTAATGCACGTTTGTTTAGTTTCAAGATATTTTCAAAGACCACACTTAGGATAACAAATTTGAGTTTTATTTGACGTACAGTAACCTCATTATTTGTACTCCGACAACTTTTTCGTCACTGTCAATACTCGTATTTTTCTACTGTCGAGTGTTTGAATTCGAAAGAATGCATGGCCTCGGAATCGTAAGTAAGAATGTAATAAATTGAACTGAAGAAAATTACGTGTTTTTAAATTTTTCTTTAATTAAGCATTTACAATAAAATGTTTAACCATTTAGTTATAATGTACTTTTAATATAATATTGATACTGGTTAAATTTGATACACACATACAGTACACATTTCTTGTCAAAATGTTTAATCTCACTTCCAAAGATAACTCGGAATATTCTCACCTGATAAACTTTCCTCAACTTGAAACACGAATGTTTCAGGCCAGCAATTCTATATTACAATACAGATTATACTAAACATTGACGTTTACTGTACTTTAGGTCTTCAGCTGAGTTTGCAACGTCTGCAGTAAAGCATATCTATTTATATACACTAACGTTTGTGAAAAATGCAACATCAAGAAGAATACATGTGATCGAAATTATTTGAATACCACAGCTCTGGTAATTGAAAATTAACAATTGATTAGGATTACAGAACTGTACAAGATCTCTGCCCTTAAGAATTAAGTTTGGTGTGAAGCCCCCACGTGCTGCAATCAGAGCCCCTAAACCACGTGGCATGGAATCCAAGAGGACCTGGATAAGTTCCTGGGGAATCTCCCTCCACGCTGTTTGTATGCGAGTCCACAGAGAATCAACAGTGGTTGCTGGAGGATCATGGCGAACAAGTCGCTGACCAACCATATCCGCGACATGTTCTATGGGTGACATGACAGGCGAACGTGCAGGCCATGGAAGCAGTGGTGCCCGTCGGTTATGAAGAAGGCTTGCGCATTGCTTGCCACATGTGTACCGGCATTGTCCTGCTAAAATATCGCATGTGGAGTTTCCTGAAGGGGGAGAGAGGCATTACCTTGTGCCCAAAAATCCTCTCTGGTGTAGAGGTTGCTGTTCAGGTGATTTTTTTAAATGGCCAGGCATAGGTTGAACCACACATTTGTGACTTTCCACTCCTACAACTTTACCCTTTATGGGAAACGCAGAGGTAAAAGTTAGCCTTTGTTTTTACTGATTTTACCTTTTTTTTTCGCCTATGGTTTCCAATTGACCGATCATATTATTTTTTAGATTATTTTTCATTTATTACGTGCGTCTTACCACATAAGTAGCTTGTCATTTGTATCTATTTTCATCCTTTAGTGGTTGCCCATGGTGTCCAGAGTATGGATGTGGCACGTTTGACCTGCCATCCGCCACCATTCCCCATACATCAAGGGGATTCTAATTCTATATAATATGCACTCTATAGTGACACTAACAACTACAACTAATATATTAATGCACTAAATTACAACTCTTTTCATCAGTGTTAGCTTAGAAAGCAAAGTACTGCCATACTCGATCCACCTCCCCCCCTCCCCAGTCCAAGGTCCTTCCATTTGGAGTCATGTCCTTATGTTTCAAGTACTGTTTTCGTGCCGAGTCTTCTTCAACCAGGTTCGTTTCTCTTCTTCAAATACTATTTCCACATTAATCCCAGTGTTTTCTCCATATATATTTATCTAGATTCGTTATCCTTGACCATTGCTGGGTTTACATCACTGAGTTTTTTTTTCCCCTACACATGTGATGGTGGAGGGGGGTAACCCCTTTACTTTAATCAGTTGCCTACTGGCATTACGTTAATAAAGTTTTACTTTTATCAGTTGCCTACTGGCATTACGTTAATAAAGTTATTCTGGTTTTTCATCGGGAAACTACCAGTTTTTGTAGTGGGTCCACTTCCACTACTAGGTTTCTATAGCGGTTTTACCGTGTCACTTCCAGGATTATCTGTTTAATATGGGGCAACCATGTGTTGGCTGTGAGTTAACCCTTCATCGAACTTTTTCAACTTTTTGATGACTAGCCTTGCAATATCTGCAAATATCTTAAATACTTCTTTACTTTTCGTTATATTTCTAACGTCAATATTTTCACCCTGTTTTTGCTAGCTTCCTTTTCAGTTCGATTCATATAACTTCAATTTTGGGACACTCTTGAACCACTTGCGTGACATCATTTTCTGTTTAAAATATTACACAGTTAGGAGATTCCACCAAATTGAACTTGTATAAGTATACCTTGAATTTCCCATGTCCTGACAGGATCTATGGCATGTAATGTTCTGTAGCGATCCAGGGGTAATTCAGTCTTTCTTCTACAGTCGGATATACATTAAATGTGATTCTACCTTTGTCAGAATAATCTCATCTCTCCTACCGCAAAGGTACTTTTTCTTCTCTCTTCTCCTTCTTCAATGGAGTGATGCTTTGCTACCTTTGGTGACTTCCATTATCTCACTTCTTTCTTCAATCAAAAGGTCCGGAGGTATTGCCCCAGCCCAACAGCGCTGCCCTCTGTGTCTTTAAAATTAACTTTTTCATCTGTACCTGTGATGCTGTTCTGTACCACACTGCTGCTCCATACATTACAATTTCAGTGAAGACACATTTATATAGTGTCATCATAGTTTTGAAACCAAGTCCCCAGGAGAAGGTATACACCGATTTCATCTTGCTGTAGACAGATACAGCTCTATCCATTGAGTATCTGATGTGGTCTTGGAATCGTAATATACTATTTACAACTTCACCAAGATACTTGACCTTGTCTTTCAACTCGATGGGCCTTCCTTGTAATCTAATTATCGGTGCTCTCTTGAGTTTACCCTTCACAAGCATTGCATTTGTCTTATCTACTTAAAAGTTGAGTTACTCCGCATTCCCCCACTCTTCTATTTTATTTAGTATTTCCTCAGTTTTGGCTTCCACTTCTCTTCTGCTCCATGCTGGTATGATGATCAGGGCATCATCTGCATAGGTAAAAATCTCACATTCAGCTTGTGTGGTACTATGCAGTAAACTGTCGAAAAGGACGTTCCATAGATGAGGCTCTAAGACTGAGCCTTGCGGACATCCCCTCGTCAAAGTTTGCCGAACTTCTATCGATTTGTCTTTAAGTACACTTATTCTGGCTTCAAAGATGCTCAATATTAGTCCATATATGTTTCATGGACATTCTTTCTATTTTTGTTGCCATATTATTTCTGGCCACCATGTGTGGTAAAATGCTCCTCTTATGTCTAGGAAAATCCCTAGGACATACATCTGGGGTGATAGTTTTGACTTATTTATCACTTCAAGCACTGCTCGCTCTGTACCACTACATTTCCTGAAGCCATACGGTTACTGTTGTATTCCATTTGTAACATCTGTGAAGTTTATTAGTCGTTTGTTGACCAGTGTCTCCATCAGTTTGCCCATCGCTGGTAATAATGTCAATGGTAGATACGATTAGGGACTTGTAGGATATTTTTCTAAACATTTGTAGAGTACTATTAGAATACTTTTCTCCATATCCCTGGAAAATATCAGCTTTCCAATCCATCATTGATTCTGTTCAGCAGACCATGTCTTGTTCGAGGGTAAACTCTTTTAATAATTTCTGTTGTCACGTCCTGGAGCTTTCCTCAGTTTCATATTTTTGTTTACTTGGTCGAATTATTTTTTTTTAAACTTTGATGTCAATCAGAGTTGGCAGTATTTTCATGGTATTCATTTTTTCTTGATGCACTTCATTTTAATTTTCGATGATATCCTTTGGCAGAAGAAATGTTACTAGTTATTCTGAATTTTCTTGCATATCAGTAATAGTTCTGCCTGTAACCTTTAGGCTCTTCATAAATTGATTGACTTTCACTTTGCAGGTTAGTATCTTATATACAATCCACCATGGGTATTCATTCCCCTTCTCTGTTACAAACATTTTCCAGCAGTTCTTCTTTAATTGTATTACATTCTTATAACTCTGCCTTTTTATTCTGTATTCCTATGCTATTATTATTCTTCTGTCTTCGTCTCGTTGTCTTATAACATTTCTTCTTATCTTTCTGACCTGCTCTCTTAGTTTTTCGAATTCATCATCCCACCAGCTATTTAGTGGGAATCCTGGTACTGAGGTTCGTAGAACCTTGTCACATGTCTCCTGGATTAATCTTGTTAGATCTTCTGTTCCCTGGTGTAGATCTTCCGAAGTTACAGCTATGTATTTCTGGAGTTTCTCCATTAGCACTTCATCAAATATTCTCCAATTCGCGTAATGGTGTATATATCTTTTCATAGGAGTGTCTTTGCTTTTTATTCCACGATGTTGTTTGTTTACAGCTGTTAGTACAGGCCCACTCCCAATGCTACCAGCCCACTTAACTTAATCATATTTGCACATTATTTCTTTGCGTTTCTGTGTCACTTTCCATTGCATATGCTCTTCCAATGAATTCATCTTTGCGCGTACTTTCAGTTGCCGTTGAAATAAATGTATGTTTCCGGGGTAAAATTATATGTGGTTTAATTATTTCTGTCCACATGCGTGTTAGGGATAGTCAATATGCGGCAAATTGCCCCTCATACGTAATTTCATTTAGCGAAAACCACATTTCGTAATCTGCAACCGTTCCGAAAATGTTGTGGGTGTCCACGATAGGCGGACCATGCTGTATATAATATTTTGTGGATCAGGTCGTGATGATTTCAAAAGCGAAACGCTAGCGAATGGCTGGCGAGCACGAGCCCGGGGCCAAGATAGGAGGGCGGAAATAATTTATTCAGGGCGCGAAGATGGCTGGTGCCAGTTTCTTGGGTAGGTGCCCCCTCCCCCCTCCGCCAGCACAACGACAATGAATAGAGGGAGAGGGAGAGAGCTGTAGGGCTGGAAGCGGTCACAATGCGGGCGTGCTTGCTTGGCAGTCCTCCCGAGGTCCTGCCTGCCGCCCGCGGCCACGATACGTCCATGCCCTCATTTATTAGATATCCTCCCCCGACCGATGCCATTCACCCGAGACAGTGATTCGTCCTGGCTCCGGAGAACCGGTCCTCGGGAAAGTTATAACCTTCCTCTCACCCTCCACTCGTAGAATACTTTTCTGCTGCTCTGAATGGGTTCGTGGGGGTGGAATTCTTTTTGAGAAATTTTTTTTTTTATTCTCTTTCTATAGGAGGCCAGCCTTGCGGGTGAAGTTTGATTCGCCTGAGTAGTGGTGCAGTTTGCCCGAAACTTGTTGGCACCGAATGCAACGTAATGGTCAGTTTCGGCAACAAGAATGCAGACGGAATCCAGAAGCGAAGTTTTTTTTTATCAGCTGTCATTGCAGTCCGCGGAGTATTTAGCGCGTTTTATTTTTGAAGGAAAGGTTTTGGAGGTCACTTACCTGTCGATACGTCTGTGCGTGTTGCTATCCCCCTTTAAATTGCCTTAATATAAATTTTTAAATTGCTGCAACGTATCTCATGGTAACATCTTTCATATTTTTTGAAGAGTAGAGCTCTTATGTATTTTCAGTATTTCAGGTTAGAAACCTTTATGAATGATTGAACTGATCTGAAACAAACTTGGTATGCAGAAGTTCTAAACGTCAACTTATTATCGGCAGTTTTCACGATCCGGTTTAAAGATATTGCCGCCCCAAATAATATCAATATAATCAAGTAAAACACAGAAGCCGTTCAACGACAACCACAAAAGTTGGAGTACAAGTAGTATATATTTGGCGAATAACAAGTCTATAATTTTTAAATACCACACACTTACTATCAAAATTGCATCTTTGTAGAGTTTTTATATTTGTCTACCGATAGGAACAAAATTTTGTTTCTTGGAAATATTTGAAAGGTGTATTAAATAAATTCACTGATAAGTAGCTCTTCCACTGTCAGTAAAAGGTTTTAGATTTTCTTTTAAGTTTACTGTTGAATTAGTTATATTGCGATTTTTTTACCATTGTTAGGCATCGATAAATGCACTTATAATCACTCTTGCTATACTAATTGTCACAAAAGATGCAAACAAACTCTCGAGCTATATTTTCTAACGAAGGCAATCAAATGAGTGGCCAAACCAATATATACAGTTGATTCAACGAGATATTTTCTTGACAGTCTAATTTTTTTTCGCCCAACACAGATGTTTTGTTTATTCAAACGTGAATTTTGTTGGACAAAGAAAGTTAAGTTTATTGCTTTTCAAGTTTTACTTACTTGCCATAATATTTTCTTGTAACAAATAAATACATTTATGGCTTTATACAAACTAATATTTTCTTAGCTGAATAATTATTTCCCTCAAAGAATTTGCTGCTTCGAGAGATGAAGTCTCTCGAAAGCTCTATAGTGAGGAAATATTAAATCGATTCCTTCGAAATTTGTTATGCAAGTAGTTATGGAGTATAAACATGACAAGATGATAAATTTAAGTGAATTAGAAATTTATGATCAGTGTGGCAGCTTTGCTTTAAGTAGCATGGCTATCTCTACTAATGGACCGTAAGACAACCTATTTGCAAGCTGGCAGTGTAAAGAAGTTTAAACCCTGATTTTGCATAATAAATGAACCTCATCCGTCAGCCATTTTGGGCTGTAATGAGATGTTAAAAATGAATGCACGTAAAAAACTGAAATAAATAATTTATTTTGCAAAATGGTGACCGTAAACAATTAGGGTGTCTATTATTTCGGAAGTTTCAAAACAAATCCACACCAAACTTTATACAGCATATCTACTAGAAGTGCCTATTGAGAAAACTGAACTCGGTGAAAACATCTTTTATTATATAAGCCACACGACTGTGTCATCATAATATTTAATATTTTCATATTAAATTCCAGAAATTCTGACGACCACCTATTAAAAATACTCAAGGAACTGCGCTACGTTTCATATCATTTTCTTTTCAAGTAATTTAATTTGAGATGCTTGATTCCTGAGACAAATCAAACATCAATTAATCATAAGAATTTTTGTTAAAACAACCAACAAAAATATTTGCATTTCCGAAATTTTAAACTTCGTTTAGTAAATATTTAATCATTGTTAATATAAGATTAATTAATGGTTAAATAATTTAATGCCTAAGAAACGTGCGATTGTCAAACAGTTTTAAAAGTCATAAATTAAACTCAGATATCTATAAGCCCTTGAAAATGAATGTTTATGAAAACTTAGACCTAATAGAGGACAAATGATTCACCCAAGCATAAACCAGAATTTTACAGTCTTCTCATCATTTCTTCGCTTGCAAAATAAATTCGGCTGAAATCTCAAAATGCATTCAGTATTTTGTTATAATTAAATTAATGGTTTTGGACATATGATAATTTACAAACCAAAAAACAACCTAACTCCCCATTATTTTGAAAAAAAAATACTGACCTATCTGTTAACGAAACGCAAAGTGATTATGATATTTCAATGCATTATATATCTGCCGTTTAGGTAAAATTAGACTAATAATTGCAAGGTACAACCTCTTTTTCTCTTGGTATTATTAATCAGTGTGGCGGAAGGCAGGCAATATTATTCAAAAAATTTAAATAATTTATAATCACTACTAGCACAGCAAGTTTGTATTAAATCGTAATAGTAATTTCGTTTATATATTTATATATACTTATGTACATACATATAATATGTGTTTCGGAAACATGTAACCAAACTGTGGGAGGGGATTGCTGACCTAAAGAGAATAAATTTGAAATATGACACCCACTGTCCATCTCTAATAATGCGGGCTGTATAAGTTCTTAAAAACGGAGTCCGAAAAGCGTAATATGTGTGATAATATGAAAAGTACTTGCATAAGAGGAAGAAAATTTGGTATACGAATTAATTAAATCAATATCTTGAATAAAATGCAGGTATGGTACGTCATGCTCACCCCCAGAATGTAACAATTAGCACTTTTCGTCCTGTTATTGCATACATCTTTGTTAACTTGAGGTAAAATTGATGTTTGATGCCATTGTATTAAGCAGTACGTCGTAATTAGCCAAAAAGGCACTCTTGTTGCCACCCTCTACACTATTTACTGTAAAACGCACACAATGGTTTCCTTTTTAGCAATACTATGGCCTGGTAGGTAGGCAATACTTGCTACACCTTGAGGTAAATAGACGTAGGCTGTAATACGGCGTCGCACACTGCACAATTATCGCCAAGAACAAACAGGCAGCAAACAAATTACAATTAGTAAATATGCTACACCGACGTTTACTTGTGTTTGGTGGCACATTATGAAGCAAGGGGACAGAAACTAAGAAAAAACGTTTCTGTGCAACTGCCGAACCCTGGCCGTTCTGCAGATACTGTAACCACAAGTTTTAGCGGGTTATACTTAAGTTTGGGTAGTGATGAGGACATTAACACCCTACCGGAAAACATTAACTTTGAACTAATTAATGATTGGTGTACCTGAATCGGGCCAGCAATAGTGGTCTCGCGTTGTTAAATATCATAGCAGTTTCCTCCTCCTTCCCACCCCGCCAGGCAATTGTCATTCCACTACCTCGATGCCAGAGCAGCCTGTTATTAACTGCGTGTCATTGCGTAGCTTCACTACTGCAAGAGAGGTACACGGCATCGTATACTAATTCGGAGATGACAGACATGGTGTTGGTGTATGGAGAAGGGAGAGGAAGCAGAAGGGACGTTGCACGTTTTTACAGCCAAGGACGTCCTGCACGACGTCAGCCTAACAGTCACATGTTCGGAAACGTCACACAGCTACTACGAGAAACGGGCACTTTTTGGAGGCAAAGTGGACAAGGTCAACAAAGTAGAGTTCTAACCCTACGTTTTGAAGAGGTAGTCTTCTACTCACACGTGCAATTGATGTATCGAATGCGACAGTATGGCGTGTACTACATGAACAGCTGTTGAGATCGTACACTCTCCGAAAGGCGCAAGCATTACAGCCAGCGAAATATGCCTCTCGTCGAGATTTTTGCCAGTGGTTCCTGCATCAGTTTGATGTGATTCCTGATTTTCCTGCTATTGTTACGTTCACAGACGAAAACCACATTCACACAGGAAGGGTGTCTGAATAGTCGAAATAGCCACATCTGGGATGACTCTAACACATATGAAACTACAATTAGGGTCTACCAGCACCGATATTTGATCAACATGTGGTCTGGAATAATCGGCGACGATGATAATGGGCCATACTTGCTGCCAACCAATTTGACAGGCTTCCAGTATTGGTATTTTCTACAGTTCACGTTGCCTGACTTGCTGGAAGATGTTCCTCTCACCATCAGGTAACGGATGTAGCTACAACACGACGGCGCTCCCCTCCATTTCACTAGCATTGTGTGTCACCACGTAAGCGCAGCATATCCCTATCGCTGGATAGGAAGGGGAGCACCTTTGTTGCATGGCCATCACGCTCACTGGACCTTACCCCATTTGACTTTTGGCTGTGGGGATTCGTCAAGTTGTTGGTATACGAGACATCCATTGAATCAGAGGAAGACTTGTTCGCATGGGTCATGGCTGCCTGCAATAATGTGCGAAAAACGCCAGGAGTCTTTGAAAAGGGTATGTCAGTCTCTAATGCACTGATACACCTACTAAAATGAGGTTGGAGGTACGCATTTCTAACAGTTGCTAGTATGAAATGGTTTACTATTAATAAGCTGTAATGGCTGCAATGACTGTTTTTATGTGCTGTCAATTAGTGTCATCTGTGCCCATACCAACCACCACACATAAAAATTTTTTGAACACATATTGCCTAACCAAATATAGCAGAGCAGAGTGACTACAGAGTCACTCTGCTCGTACCATAATGTATCATTCCTACTCTCTTCTTATCACTTGAAACCAAGATTAATTCATTCACACATTTTGACTACCTGCCAAACACATGTGGTTACAGTATCTGCAGAACGGCCAGGGTTCGGCAGTTGCACAGAAATATTTTGTCTTCTTTTCTACCCTCTTGCTTTATAATGAGCCCCCAAAAACGCAACTAAGCGTTGGTGTAGTTGAAATTTGTTTGTTTCCCGTTTGTCCTTGGCGTTAATTATTCAGCATGCGATGCCGTATTACAGCCAGTATGTGTTTGCTATAGTATTGCTACAACTAAAACATATGTGTGCATTTTACACGAAAATGGTGGGTCCTAGAGAATTGCAACGACAGTGCATTTTTTTAATTAAAAAAACATACTACTTAATACGAAGGCTTCAAACATCAATTTTTCCTCAAGGTTAAAAAGTAGCATGCCATAACAAAGTACAAACTGCTATTTCTTACTTGATGGTGGTGAGTACGATATACCATACATTCATTTTATCCAAGATCTTAGATTAATTAATTAGTGCACCTAATTTTGTTCCTTTAATGCAAGTACTTTTCATAATATCCAACATAATATACTTTTCAGACTCGGCCTTTAAGGGCTTCTACAGTTATTACTATTTGAGTTGGAAAATGGGTGTCACGTTTCAAATTTCTTCTTTTCACGTTAGCAATCCCCTGGCACAATTTGGCCAAATGTTTCCAAAACACTTATTAATTCATGCATACATAACATATATATAAAGCTGTCATTTATCTCATTATTTTAAATATTATTATGTCTCTTCACATTAACACTAGATGTAGGCCTTTATAAAACTTGTTCTGAAGGAGTCAGTCAGTAGCAGTCAGTCGGGAGGAGTAAAACTTAGCAGGAGTCAACCTCAGCAGGAGTCAGTCTGCAGGAGTCAGTAGGCAGGAGTCGGTCGGCAGGATTCTCTGAAGGAGCCAGTATGCATGGAATTGTTGAAATATACAGTATGCTCGCTGTGTTATGTATGGACCAGCTAGCATGGGCATTTGGAATGGTCAGGTAGTACCGCAGTTTATATGGCTGTTGTTATGGTCGGACGGTATGGTTGCTTGGTATGGATGGCTCGTTCTGTCAATTGCTCGGTCTTGTCGATTGGTATGTCCAGTCTGCCTTAATGTGACAAAGAAAGGCTCTTATCCACTTCCAAGCATAGATGACACATTGAGAAACCTATCAGGTTCGCAATGGTTTTCTACTTGAGACATGAAGAGTTGGCTGCATTTTGTGTCCAAGAGAAAGGAACCTTGCAGTTCAGAGTTATGCTTTTCGGTTATGCAATGCCCCTGCCACCTTCGAATGACTTATGGAAAAAGTCCTGCCTTTAGATATCTGAAAAGTTTACATAGATGACATTGTTGTGGCTGGAAGGATATTTGAAGAGCACCTATCATGTTTAGATTCTGTATTCCAGAAAGTGGTCGAAGTCAACCTGAAACTGGTTCCTAAGAAGTGCCACCTGTTAAAAAAGAAAATAAATTTCTTGCGACATGTAGTGTCAGCCCACAGAATTGAAACAGATCCCGAGAAAACCTAGCGATAAGAAATTGGTGGACACAAATTGACAAAATGGAAGTGCGGAGTTTCCTAGGATTATGTTCCTATTGCCGTTGATTTGTACCTGGGTCCGTCGTTATTGCCAAACAACTACATTACCTGGTTGAGGTAAAAAGAAAATTTAATTGGACCACTGAGTGCGAAGATGCTTTTTGTAAGCTACAGAAAATTCTAATTTCTCCACCAGTTCTGGGTTTCCAGAAAAATGAGGGCATGTTTATTATCGACACTGATGCTAGTAATGTAGGCATTAGAGCTGTGTTATCTCAGGTTCAGGATGGGAAGGAAAGACAACTGTAAAATTCAGTGAGGTGTTGCATAAGTCTGAAATAAATTAATGTCTCACACAGGGAGCACCTGGCCATGGTAAATGCAATTTAACAATCCTACCACTACCGTAATGGCAGACACTTTATTTTAAGATTTTACCACGCTTCATGATGATGGCTACTTAATTTCGAGAAACCCGAAAGTCAAATAGCCTGGTGGATAGAGTATCTTAAAGAATATAACTTCGAAATACAACATAGATCTGGACACCATCACAGCAATGCAGATGAACTTTCTAGGAGGTCACGTGAGTCATTCTGTCCTCATTGTGAATGCCAGGAAGAAAAGAGTGGAAAATCACTAAAGGCACAGAGGACAATAGTTCAAGGTTCTTCATCTTGTGATGGTCACCTACCTGGAGTGATGACGGTATTAGAAAAGGTCAACTAAATCATCAAATTTTGCATTCGTTACTAGAATGAAAAGAAGATGGCTGTTGGCCAAACAGGGAAGCGATATTAAGTCTGAGTGCAGCAGTCAAAGCATACTGGACACAATGGAATTTCCCGGTTCTGAAGAATGGTAAAGTAATGATGGGAAACAAACATGCTTATATTGTGTTCTTCCAGAATACAGGGCTCCCAAGTGTTAAAGGAACTGCACAATGCAGCAACCAGTGGGCACTTTGTCATTAATAAGACACTTGACAGAGTTATACTGAGATCTACTGCCTTCATTGTCGGGAGGAATTTGAGAAGCGGTGCCGAACATGCGACACCTGCAGTGCGAGGAAAGGCCCAAGGAACTGGGCCACCTCCAGAAATACAATGTAGAATCCCCATTAGAGAGGATGGCAGTAGATAGTCTGGGTCTCCCTCCTGCCACCGAAAAAGTTAATCGGTATCTACTGGTGGCCCAAGATTACTTTACTAAGTTGCCTGAGGTCCCATAAAAATAATCATGTACTGTGGCTGATACACTCATAGAGCATGTCTTCTCGAGGTTTGGGGTGCCACTAGAACCCCATTTTGATAAGGGAAGGAACTTTGGAGCTGCTTTGTTTCAAAAAGTAACAAAAATTCTGGGGATGAAAAATACTAGCCTTACATCCCTTGTCAGATGGAATAATTAAGAGGCTTAACCGCACTCTTGAGCAGTACCTGTTGATCTTTGTGGCAGACAACCAAAAGGATTGGGATTATAAGGTGCCATTGTTTCTACTTGCACATCGCTCGGCAGTTCAGGAGTTCCACAAGGGTAACGCCATCAAGGATGTTGTTTAGAAGAGAGCTATGCCTTCCTAGTGGCCTGCTGTTATGCCGAAAGACAGAATCGTAAAAGGCAGTACCTGACTATGCCAGTTAATTGTTTAACAGACTATTTGGCATTCATGATTTTGCTCGACAGCACTTCCGAATAAATAGTGACAGGATAAAGACGCTGTATGATGGGAGAATGTCAGGTGAGGTATTTCAAGAAGAACAACTGGCGTGGCTGTATAACGCAAATAGGCGAAATTATTACTGCCTGAAGCTAGAGAAATGTTGGGAAGGCCCCTACAGGATCCTGAAGAAGATAAATAATATGATCCTTCGGATTTGTCTTCAAGACATTCGGGCAAAGCCGAAGGTTGTCCACGTCGATCAACTGGCACTCTTCGAAGTTCAGGTTGCAGAGTCTGTTCGGGACTAACAGACTTGAGGATGGGGCAGTGTGACGTGTCGCTCCTTTTCATAGAGCGAGCGAAAAGTGCTTGGAGGATATAGTAGTTAAATTATATCGGACGGTGAGAATGGAGGAATGAAAGTGAGGTGAACGATATTCCAAGAACCACATATTTTATTTCAAAAAACGAACTGCTGCGATAATCCTTTTGCATTCCGCGTTCCTGACCTTCAGATGATTGGAATTCGGTGTTTCTCTCATGGAATTTCTAATGGTTTATTACCCTATCTTATCTCAGCATTACTTGGGGTGTGTCGAACTTTCAATGTCAAGGCCAGCGAGTGTAAAAGTTCGTGAGGCTTCCGAGCCGGGAGATGATAAGTGGATGAGAGGCTGGAGTTTTAGCGATATAGGACGAGTGAGAAGAGTAACGAGAGGCAAGAGAAGTTACTGGCGGGAGTATAATCTGCGAATGCGAGCATCAGCGCAGCGAATAGTGTGACTGGGAGGCTGGACACATTGGACTGGAAAAAGAGACTGAAAGTGTGTAAATGATGATTATGAATTAATTGACTATAACCAAACCGTCAATAAGATGGACAATAATTACATTTCAAATATACATTTAATATTACGCTCACTAAGAAATGAAAATTGTAATAGCGGAGATAGATTAATGCTGTAAATAATTTCTGTGTGAAAAAATTCCAAATTTCAACTTGGTTCTTTTATTTTGTTCAGACCTGCATCCCTTACGAACTTGGATACGGGTAACAGTATGTTTTTGAGTTATGCATTTTAACGTCAGTTTTGGAGGTTTACTTTGGATGTATGTTTTTTAGGTATGTTGTTTAGGATGTTTTCTTATGCATGTTATTGAGGTATATTTTTAGATTTATGTGTTGTAGTTATGTTTTGAGGTGTGATATTAAGGCATATCTTTAAAGGTATATTTTTATGTATGTTTTTGATGTTTTGTTTTGAGATATATATTTGAGGTATGTTTCTGAAGTTATTTCTGGGGATTTTTTTATAATATGAATTTTGAGGTATGTTTTCGAAGTATGTATTTTGATACACGTGGCTGAGGTATATAATTTGAGGTGTTGTATTTTTTATGTATGTGTTTTAAGTTTCTAATTTATGGTTTCGAGGAATGCTTTTAGAACTATGTTTTTGAATTTTTTTTTTTAGGTATGTTTTTGATTTGAATTTGAAGGTTTGGTTTTTAGGTGAGTTTTTGTGTTGAAAGTATTAATTTTTTTAGGTATGTTTTCGAAGTATATTTTAGAAGTATTTTTTAAATTTAATTATTTGAATATGGTTTTTGGGTATGAGTTTTAAGGTATGATTCGAGGTTTGTATTTTAATTAATTAGTTGAGGTTTTTTTAGATGTGTTTTTGAAGGTATGCATTACGGGGAATATTATTGAGGTATGTTTATTGTGGTTTCATTCTGAAATTTCATTTTGATTATTTTTAGTTTTGTTTTTAGGTAGTTTTTTTAAGGCATGTTTGACATCTGGTTCATTGGTCTTGTCGGCTGACCTGGATTTTTGATCAGGGTATTTGGTTGGCCAGCTATTATTCTCAATTGATGTGGTCGGCCTTTCCAATTGATCGTTATTCAGCATACAGTACATTGATGTAAACTTATGTATAAGTACACGTACTGAGGACTGCATACACTACATTAATTCTGTCGCAAAGTACACATTTAGAGACATTTGGTGACTGAATATTTTTTCTATCCATATTTTTAGGGGACACGACAAATCGACGGACAGTCTATGAATTGACGTTTGGTTGAAAAATTGAGATATTGGTGAAAGATGGAAAGGTTGATCTAAAAGATTGAAAAAATAATCAGAAAATTGGGAGTTTGATTGATAGTTTAATTGAAAGATTAACATATTGATAAAAATGTTTGAAATATTCATAGGGAGATTTATTGAAAGAATGGATAATTGACTGAATGTTTGATCGGAAGACTGCTGGAAGTATTGATCAAATATTTGACAGAATTGGGTATTGAGGACCGAAAAGAGCATGGAATATAAGACTGCCTACCACCCAAGTTGGTCTAGCACACATTCTAAGTTTCATGGTCCGAATCCTAATGGCTTGCGAATGGCATCATTGACAAAGTAGGCAGTCAGGCTGGAGTCAACGATAGTACCACCAAAGATGAAGTTGGGAGGCTGGTCGCAGACACACCAGCAAACGAATTCTTCACCTTTGTATCTTACACTCAAGTAGCTCGCTGGTCGGTACAGATTCTTGAAATTTATACTTTATTTGGTAGGGAGATATATGTGTAATTCCGAGCATGTTCGCTAATACCTTGCACCTTGGAAGAGAGGAATATTAAAAAAAACAACCTGCCAGATTGAATGTTGGAAATTCTAGGGAAGAGAGAGAGAGCGATTTGTTACCTCATGAATCAGAAGAACTGTGACATAGTGGCCCTTTTGACTGCATTAATTATTGGCCTATGACGAGATATCACTCATGACAAACAACCAATCATGAGCGAGCAATATCACATCATTTTTAGTCACGAGCTCAGTCTAGTGATGGTAATGGTGGCTGTTCTTTAGTGGGTAAATTGGAGAGGGGGGGTGGTGTTAAAGGAGTGTGGGGGAGTCAAGCAAAGACATGAAGTAAGCGGTGTAACTCACAGCCAATGACCCGTTTGAGGTGGGCATTAAGATGTGTGGTGGTCGGCCAATGGTTATAGGGGTATGGGTAGAGGCTTGCCGACTAAATAACTAATGAAAAATAGTGATGAGTGTCAGCCATGTGCAGGTTATCGTGCCGGGAGCTTAGTCACCATCTTTACAGAGATCGAATCCTCTACTTCCAGCACATAAGCCTTTAAACAATAATTTATGTAGTGTTTAGATAATTTTCCAAATTTGCAGCAATTTCTTTCAAATTTGTTATTTATATAAATTTTTTATATAGTTTTTTTGATGGAGTATAAGATGTCCTTACTGGTCCAGCAAATAACACAGCTAATGGCAAAGGCAGCTCAGGAAGAGTCATTATAGGTGCTACCGAAGACAATGTTGGGGTGCCAGTCTTGGGCATGCCATCAAGATTTACATTTACTTGTGATACCTGCGGAGCAAATGAAAATGCAGAATTAGTAGCTAAAATATAATTTGTGGCCGATTAAAAATTATGAGCTGAAGATGCACATGTCGAAAAAAAAAGAAAATAAATGACACAGAAAAAATTTATTAAGGCTCAGGTTTGGTAAATTTAAAGCTATTTGGGGCCTGTGCCGTATTTCTAATGTAGATCCGTGGTTTGGAAAGGTACTCAAAATTAGTCAGATTTTTCTCTTTGGTGGGAAGGAAAATGTATGACTATCTTCTGTACGCGACTATGTCCGTGTGGAAGTCATGTTTTCGTTACAATATATTTTTATATAGCAAGTATGTCTGAAAATATAACACATATTTTAAAATATTTAGTGTAATGAAATATAAGTCCAAAAATAAGAGAAATGTTGCTGTTTAGTTTGAAGTTATTTGTAATCGGCCATTTAAACATGTAATTTAAGCTTTTCACAATACTTCTTTGTAAACAATTGACGCTACACCACTGTGGAATACAGTGTGGCTTCTAGGGTTGGAGTTAATTTCTCCAAGCACAGACTATAATGTGCCTTGAAGGTTGAGGGTAATTCAATAATATAGTCATTTGCTGTTTCATTTTGAAGGACGAATATATCGTCTCGAGTTATAAAAAACATACAGAAACACTTCCGAGGTGCGGTAATCTAATTTGGCTACGCGTATTAACTGGGGGTCACTTCGGGGTACAGGGGGGCTTCTCTGGATGGCGACTTGATACTCAACTCTGCTGTTGGCGCTGGTATGTGTCTGCGGTGGGTGAGCTCCGGCGATGTGGGCGGCCATGACAAAGGCCCGCATTTGCTGCAGTCCCACTGGACTGCTGTTCTACTGATGTACTGACATACTGAGGTACTTTTTGCCACCGGGGGTCCGATGTGTCCCCGGCCACACTGGCGCGGCTAGTCCCTCTGCGCGGCGAAATGAAACTGTTCTGCCCGAAGGTCTACTGATTACTCATCTAACATCTCTGCACGGTAACAATTGACTGGACCCACCTTCCTCGAAAGGAGGCTTATATGCTCCCTAGCTTCCCTCCCTAATCGTCGGCATGTGTCGCCTTGTTGGGGGAGTAGGTGAGGTGGTAGGAAGCAGAACAATGCAGCACTTAAAAACGTGCCCTGGTTCCTGAAGTTTGGGGGGGG
>NQII01001920.1:52676-73122 GCA_002778355.1 Clitarchus hookeri | reverse complement strand
TTAAACCCTCCTCGTCAATCCCAACAGTGGCTGCCGACCGAACCGTCTCCCGCGCGAAACAAAAGATGGCTCCGCCGAATTATAAATCTGCTCGGAGTTACGAAACGCCGGATGCCAGCGAAGAGCTGCGATGGCGCTGAGTGCATCAAGAATTTTTTTTCTTTTGTTTAAATCAGTATTTTTTCTTCTACAAGTCACTCCCTCGCCGAACATGCTAGCAGATCTGACCACATGTACACTTTTCAGCCACGGCGTCTAGGGTAGATGATACGTGAGCTTGCTAAAATAACAATGGCATTCAAGTTTTCTAATACTGCGTTACGCACTGGTTATCAAACTACTTTGAATTTGTTTCTGCTGATATCCGGTGTATAATAATATGTCTAATGAATGCATAGTACTACATCTCATTATTATATACAGTAAACCCAATCTAGAACACGCGAATGTTATTATTACCTTAGATAGTTTAGGTGCAGTGCACTACTCATCTAACAGAGTTTCCAGTATCTCGAGATTCAATCCTACACGTAAAATAGCTGTAAAAAGTGATATTTAAGTTATTTGAGGTAACCGTACTATATGGTGTTTATTCCTATATCGGGGCAAACATTTCCATCTCCTGTTCAATTCTATATTATTTACGTTGTTACTGAGATAGCTTTTCCTTGAAAATCGGTTTAGGCAGACGAATGATGATGATTTCAGTGCCAAGAAACATGACATGTTTTCGAACTTGTGTGCAAATAAGTGGAACATTCAGATTCGTAACTAAAATACGGCTGTTTGTAAACGTAAGTTCACAGCTCGCCATGACAAAATGAATGCAAAGACTTCAATGGAACTGCTAAAAACAACAAACCATACAGACTATCTCTTCCAAGGAAAACACGCTGTTATGACCATAGAACCGCGCTTACAAATATTCTAATATGTGTGGTACGACTTCCCTGTAATTTTTAGATAGGGCCTATATGTGGGGAAAAATATGTATTTTGTTGCGTTCTTCGAATTGCTTCTAGGTACGTGTTCGTGTTTCGTTGGTTTGTGCACTCTACCAGAGGAAAAAACCTGTTCTTTATTCTGCTCTTTTACCCATTTAATACCTCATTGTTAAGAGCCCCCACCTCCTTTTCCTATCTCTCCCTTCTTTCTTACTGCTCTGCTCTGATATTCTATAACCCATATCAGATACGTAACGCGTAACAACCTAAAAATCTAAACTACGTAAATTTTTTTTAAACTTTTTACAATTTTAAATAATATCTATCGGGCAGTTAGCGCAGTTCACATTATATTTTATGTTTTTTTTGTTATAAATAGGAAGCACATCAGTTAATACAAAAATTTTAATTTGGTATTTTATTTAATTTATAATAACTAATCTATTATGTTTCATGCAACAAGATATATTTAAAATATAACTCATCTCCTAATATTTATTAAAAATTATGCTGTGCCTTTTTTAAGAAGTAGACATATTTGCAACAATTTGTGCTCAGTTTACCTAGATAACTTCCAGCTCTATAGGTTGGAAGCATTACACTTCAATAAAAGCCTACGTAGATACCTATTTTGAGAAAGAGGAAATTTATTACGCACATTATAAAATTCTACGTATCTAATTAAAATATACGAGAATACCACAGCAAGACGCAGCTCCAGTTTCTAAAGCCAATATTACTTGGATTAATATATTTTAATTATGTTTTGACATGTTCCAATAAAACTTGACGTTTTTATTAATTTTAGGTGCTTAAGTGTTAAATACCTTTCAGGAGGAAGAGCAACTCCCTAAGAAGAACTGTTACCGACTCTAGAACATGCAGAACTAAAAAAAGTATTACAAGAACTACTAAAATTGTCAGAAAAGTACGATTGATATCGCAACTGTTAGAAAATTGCATATATTTTGGTACAAAGTAAAATATTTTGCTCGAATTTATTTCAATGTTTAACAAAAAGTTGCCGATATAAGTAATGAGCCTACCTTCCTCTATGGGTGCAAATAGTTACCATGAATTTCTTGAAAAGCGTTAATTGTATGAAGTCCTTAACAACTTGCTGACAAAGATATCTTTAGAGATGGAATCACAAAAATAAACAATACTATTGATACATTTACAAATTCATACATGCCTTAACCCAGGACTCGAAGCCAGAACCCTACATAATGAAAACTGGCAGGCAAACAACTCCATTACAAAGATAGGACTCGGGGTATCATCTTTGATATTAATCAACCTAATGTTTTGATAGACAGGGATTACTCAACAAAATTACTTATGGCGCAGCCACTTTTAAATACAGCATCTGAGTAAATTAAATCACACAAGCTTACATGTCCTATGGTAGCACTAATTGTGTGCATTATTTGGTGGCAATCGGTTAATTGCTCCCTGAGATATGACAAAAACTTTGTATTTATCATTGTATTATCACAAAATGGTGGAAAAAGGAAGCTCTGTGTTCACACATTTGATTTATGTAATAGAAAATGCCACCATAGCAAATTAGGTTGAAATTGGTTGTATAGTTTCATAGATAAAGCATACTAAGTTAAAATGATTATATGGCCGCCATTTAGACAATAGTGCCTGACTTATATAAAACATACCTGATTACATGGCCTTTCATTGTAATACTGTTTTGCAAAATTTGGTAGAATTGGTTGATTTGCACCGGAGAGATAATTTAAATTTTCTTTTTAATGGAGTGCTGTCTTATAAAATTAAGGATAAAGGTATATATTTACATATTTTATGATATTCATAGATACTTACAGTTTCCCAAGTTAAGTTCTAAATCAGTCAAACGATGTGGTAGGTATAGCCAATTAACATAAAATATTTATATAGCCACCATTTTAAAAATAAGTTCTTTATATAGTCAAATGGTATATGTATTATTTATGCGTCAATTTGGTGCGAATCGGTTGAGTAGTTTCCAAAATATGATGTAAAAACTTTGTTATCAATGTATTGATATCTTCCAAAAAGGCGGAACAATAACAATATCTGTCCTTAAGTTCAAGACATACATGATAAACTGTCAACATACCAAATATGGTTTAAATAGTTGGGATAGTTGCATAGCTATGACATAAAAGTGTTTTAAATTGTCGCCATTTTGAAAATAAGTGCTTTATCTATTCAATAAACATACGTTTAGTCTTTCAAAGTGTTAATTATATGTCAAATTTGGTAGGAAGAGGTTTAGTAGTTTCCGAGATATGCTGTAAAAGATCTATTTTTTCATGTAGTGCTAACTTCCAAAATGGCTTATAAATAACAATATCCGCTATAAATTTTAATGATTACATAAAAAACTGTAAAAAATACAATAAACGTAATTTTTGAAATCGGTTGAATCGTTGCCGAGATATGAAATAATGCTTTAAATAGTTAAATGACCACCATTTTAAAAATAAGCATCTGAAGTTGTAGAATAATTATGTGTGCACAATGGTGAAATTCGTATCACGGCTTCAATAATTATTAGGGAAACACACAGACACACACGCCTATATGCACACAGATACGAATATGATCTCATAAACCTATAATTTCTTCTGAAAGTAGGCAGCAAGGCGTTTAGCAGATCAAAATATGCGTACTGTACAACTCACATTAAGAATAAAGTATAAAGTAGTCATTAAATTACTTTTCAGGAAGATTTGATTGTCCTTGTGTTACCGACCGGGCTGATGATTTGTCACTAGAAGTGCCTAAGTTTGTTGTTTCAGCGATACATTTATTCATTGTAGCCAGAGACAAGACAAATGTTATTAAAAACAGAATACATTTACGTCCGACATAATGAATATATCCGACGTTATTATGGTTCCATTCGTCACATATAAATAAACACATTTTCAGAAAGAACAAAGTAAACTACGAAAGTACGTTATTTGTTGCGCGGAAATGTTTTTGCAGTTTGCTTTCAAGGTAAGCTATAGCAAATAATAAATTAAGTCAATGTCATTGGCGGTAAATAACCCGATACAAACCGCCATTGTTTATATACAACTGCTTATTTGCTTAATCTTCATATTTGACAAATATAAATGACTTTGTAGTATTAGTTAGTTTTCCTACTTTAACCAGACAAGCCAAATGTTGTTAAGATAACTTTGTACTGTTTTAACTATTCGACTCTCACATAATGCCATATGATGTCCGTTGTATTTTCGAGAGTATGGCTGCGGAGTGAAGTGCGTGAATGCGACACATTGGTACCGCGCATCAAGCAGGCCTGTGGGAAGTGACGTAGACTGAAGATGGTGTGGACCGATCTCGTGTCCCAACAATGAACTGCTTTTCTATCTATAAGATTTGAGGTGAGAATACTGTTTAGTATACAAGTGCTTTCATATGTTTTTGTACTTTCTCTAACCAATTTCTACTGTAGTTAGATTATATGCAAATTGATAAAGTTATTTTACTTATATAATAGTTCTTGCCTTTTAACAAGTAAGATGTATACAAACACTGTTCATCTTCGTTGACCTTTGACGGTTGTGTTCTTTTGGGGTAGGTCATAGTTGGGTACATGTGCAGAAGACGAATGAGAGCGGTCTACCTCGGCTTTAGTCTCTATGGGAGTGGGAGGAAGGCTCTGTCCAGGATTGCGAGGGAGTGGTGGTGGGGGAAGACGCGCGCATTGGCAGTTCGGGAGTTATCGCACGAGTGCTTGGCCGTTCTGATTTCGCTCAGTCATTGACCGGTCCATGACGAGCTAGGTGGGCTACGAGATACAGAAGCACGATGTATTGTTGCGCAGCATCACTTGGGCACTTACATAAGCGAATGCACACAGCGCAAACTGATAAATTTACGTTCTGAAGTGACGCATTCTGCGTACCTATATTTTATTCGTCAGAACACACGCTCTGGCGAAGCTCGCGGGCGTACGACCGCAATAAGGATTAAGGGTTTTGTGGACGTGCCGGCAGAGTGACGCCAGGAGCCTCGCAGCTGCAAAGGCACGCTACCAAAGGTTTCTGCACGTGCAACTGTTCCTGCACGTGCAGACGACATCCGGAGACAACGGAAGGCACCAGGGCGCGGACACAGCTACATTTTGCAGCTGCCCAAGGGACACCGAGATCCCACCACCAGCTGTGCCTGTCTCGGGCTTGTACCGCAATAAACCATGAGAGCTTTTAGTGGACGTGCGTGCAGAACGGGACAATAAACTTCCAGACCAGAACCAAGGGACGACGCCACGGCGGCTGCGAACCACACGAGCAGCGGCCACGTGTTTTATGACCCAGGGGGACGACAAGCACTCCGGACACGTGCAGAGATGGGGCAAGTTGAATATGGTGATGGACGCTACAAAACCACACGAAGGGAAGGGCAACAGGGCAGTTGGCCGACGGAAACGGAAGAGGACGGAGCGAATCCGCGAGCCAGCCGTCGTCAGGCGCAGAGTTCTGCGTGGACCCGAAAAGAAGGAACTTCGAAGCCAGGCTTCGAGACACCCACCAAGTTCGAGAGCAGTTCCAAGCCGCCAGCCGAGGGAATACAGCGCTGCAGTGTCAGATAAGTAGTTCTACACCAAGGGTGAAGAATCTTCCCCCCCTCCTGAAGCCAATCGCGGCATCAAACCATACATAGCCTACATAGAAAAAGGGGAGGGGAGCTAGTCTCGTGAGTTCATGTACCAGTTAACCTGTTCAAGCAACAATAAAACTCGATTGTGTGAACACACGTATAAAGTGTATGTTATTAGTAAATTGGACCTAGAGACAACAGTGTCGACGTATTTGTACGCCCTATCACTGAGGGCTAGCATCAAGTGCCGGTGCCTCACGCCGCAGAGCAGAATCAATACCTACTTCCAAACTTTAGCATTTGGCAGGTATCAGAAGTTTAAAGTTTAATAAATACAGAATATGTGCTCGTATTAAAGTTTGCGTCGTGATGGTTGTGACGACATATTCTTACAAACTTTTATCACAAACTGTTTAAGTATTAAAAAGTTGGTAGTTGGAGGGGGAATACATGCATCCAGGCAGTCCATCCGGGTGATTTTATAACCCTACATTACCAAAGGAAACTAGGCTAAGAAACAATTAAAGAGAGTCTATAATTAATAAAAAAATTTAAGCGTATTTCTACTTTGGAAGATTAACAAAGCACTTATTCAACCCTTCCCCCCCCCTCCCTTGATGATGCAAGACATTCACAATAATTAGTCTAGTTGTACATAATTAAAAATATGTAATAATTTTTAATATGGTATTTAATAGCTCATGTCATGTAGATTAATTTCAGTTAAAATAAATTAACATTGGTAGTGGTGGAAATGGGCGTGTAAAAGTCACGTATTAAAAATAATTGTAAACATTATTAACAATTTTATTACATTCAACAAGCATCAGTATTGTAATGGTATTGCTAAATAGTTTTAAATTGGGCTTCTGAAGCATTTAAAATGGAAATTCACTTAAATTTTTATCAAACATATACTTAAAAATATTTAATTGAGTAAATTTTAGCAAAATATTTTACATCTATATCTAAATTGCGTTGTGAAATCTCATTTTCACATTTATTTTTATGAACAATGAAAATTTAATTTATCTCAAAACGCCTGAAATATTAATATGAGCTGTACAGAATATTGTTCATGGTAAAGTGAGTACTTTTTAAGTCCATTCCAGAAAACATAATATAACCAAAAATTTATATTTTTTGTGGCCTTAGACGCTGACTTTTGAGAGCTGTGTTTATTACTAGGGAGACGGCAATTTTTATATTAACAACTGGTGACAGTATACAAATAACGTGAAAGAAACTTTTAAACACAGCCTAAAAAAGTGCTCACTTTACCGTGAAAGGCCTAAAACATCGGCTGCAGTCATATACACGAGTTTTAATATGCTTTGAAAATTTAGAGCTTAAATTTCGCAATTTCCCAGTTAAAGCCATTTAATAAACGTGGGTAATGTAACATCTAAATAGGAATAAAATATTACGGGACGCAGTTATTTTAAAAGTAAATGTTACGAATAGTACAACAATGGTTTCTTTCAAAGTGAAAATGTTCTCTGAGTGGTCGAAGACTTGAAAGGAACAATATTCCTGTGTTATTTTCTCACTTCGAATTCCAAGTGTATTCTCTGGAGAACTGCCAACGCAGACCTGTCCTGATTTTAAATTTATGAAGAAGGGCGAGGAGAATGTGGATGCACTCTGCCACGCGTCCTACATAGTGAAAGGTGCGACGGGGTAGAAATTAAAAACGAAAGCAACCTTTGAGGCTTATTAAAGTACTTGAAAACTACTACTGATGGCAGTTTAAAAAATGCAGCGATTAGAAATTGAATTTAAAATGTGCATTAAAAATGTGTATCAGCGAGAGGGGGCCCAAGCCCTGTTGTTAATCCCCCTGTTGTTAATCCCTGGCCCCAAGAAACCCCCAAACCTTATGTGGTAAATTAACCGAGCGAATCCTTATACCGCTATCCGAGTTTAAGTTCTAGCTAATGAGCTTCGGTGAGGTAAATTTGCGCGCTAACCTTTACACCATGAAAAGCGAAATTATATCGTTTGATATAGTAATTTAGATGTCAATTTCCCTGTAGCATTTTCTTTGAATTTGAAGAAAGCTATATTAAAATTAACGGCGCAAAACGGTTTCACTCCGAGAAAATTATATATTTACTCGCGAAGAAATAATATTTACATATTGTATTGCATGCGAAAAATGGATCATCAACGTAAGAGGTAGAAAAATCCTGATACTAATGTTTCATTATTTTGGGATTTTGTGATGTTCAGTATGAGAGGTTACTAAAAATTTACTGCGAAATACTGCAAAACTAAAAGTCACATGGCAATAGGAAAAGATTCTACAGTACTTGTTACATTATTGTACGCGTCTTGTTATGCTGAGGTTGATTACGTACCGTGTAGGCGGTATAGCCCAGCTGATGTTATGAATTTGATATGAATTTATGGCATTGCATTCACAGCTAGATTAATTTACATTCCTCTTTCTATCCTGTTGGATTTTCTGTTGCCTTCAGCGATGCTACAATTCCTCGTATTTAAGCGTCCGGGAAAGGAAATACGATATATAATAAATTGATGTTCGTCCATTATAGCCATCATTCTTCACACAATAAACGTAATGAACTTATGACGAGTAATTCAAATTGAAGTGACAGAAGATGAATCAGGGTCCAGGTGTTAAGATTCAATCGGAGGAAGAGCAGAGTTTACGGATGCAGTAACATAAAATAACTGAACACAAGCGAGTATTTTCTACTCCATTTTTGCTCATAAGATTTAAGTTTATAGTTCGCTTCGCATGCAGGACTAACATTAGTTTATCCGCTTGAAAACGATACTCATGATTGCTAATCACAGTTCGCTGTTTATTTATTTTTATTTCAGTTGGGCCGAAGAGGGCAGTGATGACAAAGTACGATATTACGTGCGTGAGTACTCTATCTGTAAACAAAGTTGATGGCCCATTGCCTATTCGTGAGTGAGATACTAGTTCCACAAATGCGGTGACTCGTACGAGCTAGACACTGAGGTTAAACGCTTACAAGATAACGAGTTGTGTAGTTGTACTCTTGATATTCCACTGGTATTATTCGTTGGCTATTTCAGACGTAATAAATTAGACAATTACTATTCAGAATAATAGCCTGGCACTTTGATTTATGCTATGCTCGTTAAGGCCATATTTCACGTTACCAGATTACGTAAAAGGTTGTGCGAGTTCCGCCGTAGCAGCCGTTATACCGGCTAGTACGGAACCCGTCATGGCATTTCCCGCTTTGTACGGCCAGATTTCATACCAGGTTTGGTAATAGGACACGTCCTGTTTTTTCGTGGCAGGTTCCACACAGGCTTTTGCACCTGGCCAATCCCATCGCAGTTTCAGAGCGTAGGGCGCTCTCCGTGGCTACTACT
This sequence comes from Clitarchus hookeri, assembly GCA_002778355.1. Classification (NCBI taxonomy): domain Eukaryota; kingdom Metazoa; phylum Arthropoda; class Insecta; order Phasmatodea; family Phasmatidae; genus Clitarchus; species Clitarchus hookeri. The sequence goes on along the minus strand of NQII01001920.1, from coordinate 64,186 downwards.
TAAAACTGGTAAATGAAGAAACAAAAAAAAAAAAAAAAAAGACGTCGCTCCATCTTGATTATACATCCGTGAGGTCGAAACTCTTTCAAATATATACAAAATACGACAAAGACGAATAATATGTGTGATTACAACATTTAATTACTGTTTAAAACCGTCCTAAAACTTAAAACATCGTCTACATAATGAAAATAATAATTCATGTTTTTTTATGTATATTTTACATTTTAAAAATTCTTAGTTTTCGTGTGAACTGGTAGTAAAGTGGTAAAGCTACAGAGCTTGTAATAAAAGTACTCCTTTTAGGCGTAAATTCGAAACTCCGTCGGATTTTTTTTTCCCCCATAAAATATAGCACGGCATATTACATGGTACGTAAAGAAAAAATATTCATTTTGCAAACGGTTAATAATTTTTGTCGAAATTAAAAATAATACTTTCTTACTCTCGTGACTTCACGTCATTTTCAACAAAATGAATAAAACTACAACAGTAAGCTAGAAATTTATGTAAATGCCAACAGTAATATAGCAATATTAAGATGTGCTAGCTAGTACTTTTTTATAGGCCTACGCAAATTACTGACTGTTAGCAGTTCCTCGAAAGGGGTTCACATTTACTACGAACCACACGCTGCGCGCCCACCGCGGGAGTCAAAAGTTAGTCGCAAACTGCTGTCGTGTAACAGCAATCTTCCACGGCAGCTCATATACCGCCTGGTACACCGGCTCGTGCACCAGGCCTTATAGAAGCTTGTACAAGAGTAAGAACGGCAGCAGGCATCGTGTAATACCGTTTTTAGGCTTTATCACCGCACGCGTGAATCGTGTACTTTCCCCTGATTGACTGCGCATAACGGCATTGTGTTTGATTGGCTGTGCATGCGGTTTCCTGCTGATTCACCGGGCAAAAGGCAGAGTCCTGTCTGATCGCTCTGGTCGCCAAATCACCCGCGCGTGAGGCAGTTGTCCCTTGTATGATGCACAATATGGAGTAATGTACACCTGTTTTCTTATCACACAGAATGCAGAGTGTGAGAGAAACGACTTGTTGGTAAGCCGAGCGTTAGTTGCGTTATGTTTGCTGAAATCATTTCATATAGGGCAGCGACAAAAATTGCAAGAATAACCAGATACATTTCACACGTACTGAAATGTCTCATAAAGAAGCTTTGTTAGATAAATTACGTTTGTAATGGTAATACACTCACGCATTTGTTACCTGAACACCAAGCAAACACGTTACGTCAGTACGAGTAATGATATTTTTGATAAATATCTTTTACCCGTTGAAATGATGCCTTTTATTAAATGTGTTCGCCGAAGCCATATAATTTTCTTCTTCGTCGCACCTATCAGTAAGTGAAAGTATCTCTCCTTTGTGAGTGCGTTACTTAGTTCTGTCGTGGTATTAGCCCATCCGTGTCCACTGTAGACAACTATGTACATGTTGAAAAGAGAAGTTATATTCAACAGGTACTTTTCAATACGACGCCTAGTGCCTAAGGATCTTCACTGGGGGCAGTGTTAGAGCTGAAGGAGTGAGGGGGTGAAGACAGGGAAATTTTGCCTCTTCCGGAATTTTCCTCACAATTTCTGGATTACTGTTCACATTCGCGACAGAGAAAATAAAATGTCATCCTCTTTGAATATATATTCTAATAACCTAAAATTGTATTTCATAAAATTTGCTTTTATTTCCTTTATTATGGTATATTTTGCAGCGTGCTGGGTCTGTACCGAGCTGCTAGTAATACGGTTACCTGTTATATGATCCGGCATTCATCGCTATGATAACTGATTCGTTTTGCCAACACAAAAACATAAATGTGCCTACGTTTTCTTCTATATTTTCCTTGATATTTCAATGCAAAATTTAAATTATAATCCTTTACTTTCAAAAAAATCTAATATTAAAACATTTTACAATGAGTAGTTTAAAGAACTGTGTCAGAAAAACTTTGCTGCCTTCATAAATGTATGTCACTAGCCTTGAGTTCATAATACGATTTTGTAACTGATCTGTGAAACATCTGGTATCTCTTAAGGCGTAAGGCAGGGCCAGAAATTATAAACACCATTTCTAAGTGCCACAGTAATTTTTTCGGATGTTATGAGAAGAATAATAATGCATAACTTGAAAATAATAATTATAAAAAAATCAATTATTCAAACAGTATATATATATATATATATATATATATATATATATATATATATATATNTATATATATATATATATATATATATATATATATATATATATGGCATGGGTATGCGAAGAAAAATTTTTTCCCCCTTCTACATTTTCATTAATTCAAACACTGCGTAACTGATTGGTAAACAGTGATACTGCTTTACGTAATGGCTGGTTAATATAAATGATCAGAGAAAACAAAGCATACAGTTTATTTGTTTTAAAGATGAAACAAATTATTTGTCATTTTAAGAACAGCACGCCTTAACTAATTTCTTATTTGCAACAACACCAGAAATTATAAGGTAACGTGGGAATGAAAGGGTTAATACGACAGCAGTAAACAACGTCGTCCCACATCGCTATTCCGTTTGGCCACAACTAAATTATTACAGCAAGTGAATGTAGTCCTACGGATGCATCGATTCATGTTTTCTATGAATTTACTTGTAGCTCGTCGCAAATTGTCCCTATTCCCTAAATTCGGGCGATAACTTCCCCAGTTCTCAGGTACATAGCGTTGGTAGCACTGTTCACATGTTATAAAAAACAATGTAGATATATCGGGTTGCCATCGTCATCCTTCCAGAGCTTGAAGCATATAATCCATTCACGGTTACCTCACACTTTTCTGAAGCCCTGCTAAATTTCTACTTTCAGGATAATCCTCCACCTCGTACAACCTAAGCTTAACTAAGTCTAGAAATGTGTACCAAAGGACAACGCACCGTATTCGAGTACACTCAGTTTTAATGATATTTAACATTATAACTATTTCTTACTATGCGCTACCAACACACGTATTTTCTCACTGTTTTTATTCATTTGTATTATAAATGTAATATTATAATTTATAAATTAAATGCAGGTAAAACTTAAAATTAACGAAAAAATTATGCTTTCGTGTTGACAGAGGGATAAAACGCTTATGATACATGGCATATTTAGGAAATAACCAAACACCTAATAAATGAGGTGATTTTTCAAAGGTTGATCCAAAAAGTGCGAAGAAACCGCGAATAGGCAATATGTAAAAGACTTCTCTGTTAAGAATCCATCAGTTCATCTTTTAAACAACTGCTAGGAAAGCAGTGACACTGCCCTGTTTGTAAGAATAACTCTCCTATCATTCAAACACAACTACACGACGGAGTAGATAAATACGCAGAGACGCAAAGGCGTGCCACGTGGGCGTACCAATTCTCTGATTAGCTGCGCGAGGCTCCACGAATGTGCCTTTTGTCTGACTGGCTACAGTGTGGTGCTTTAGGTTTCCGCCTACCTGGAGCTTTGATCTGCGTTCGTGGCCCGAGAGGAGCGGGTGCGATAAGGGCGACGCTGCCACGCGCATCAGGTGCGTCATCGCCGCTAAGCGCAATACGCCGAATGAGCGCGCAGTGTTCTAGTCGCAATGCGTCTACCTACGGAACTTTCAGCGGTGTGACCTTATTATCTTATTGGTGGGAAGTATGTAGGAAAGTTCAATGCAGGGCCCTTGAGTGGTTTTGTATGTGTGTGATGTGTATATTTTTAGCTACAACGCTTTCAAAAGGGCGTTTTCAGTTGTTTTGGAGTAGTCTGAAATTGTGTTCCTAACGTGAGAAACATTTTGAAAGTACCGAACAGCCCTCGTCCGAAGTGTGTTTTTCTTTTGGAGATCAGCTAATCGTACGCGCGTTTAATAGTTTCGTAGAAAAACATTTATTTTAAACAGTCTGCAACGCAGTTCAATGGCCAGGTAGGCGAGAGCCTTAGGATTCCTTATTTGGTGGGCTGCCGGCTGGCAAATAAGTTACCAAGCGCTCAACGACGAACGGCGTTCCGACATTTTGCTGGCCATTGAAGCCATTTCGCTGACATGTGCGGCTGAAGTTCGTTGTCTGAGCGACTCTTCGATCTCTGTACATTTAGGTGCTCCGTAGCTAAACTTGTAAGAATGGCATTACGTTCTTGCGCTTTCCGGAAGTTATTTAAACTTCGCCTGAAAACTTTACTTACTGCGAGGCTGTTACGATGCAAACTCAGCGGCGCATGAGCGTAATTCTAAAAATAAAACGTTTATCGAAGCTTCCTTGGCTGCCGTAGCGTCACGTACTGAACGCGAAGAGGAAGGAGGAACCGCGCGATAGGGGATGGTGCCACAAGACGCTCTTTCTTACGCAAATTGTCGAGATCCTGTTCGCACGCGCGTTCTCGGCGGAGGTGAAACAACGCCTATCTACATCGGAGAGTTGAGTCGCGGGTGGCTCACACATATTGTCATGCATATTTAAGCCTACCTTTTTTTTTTTTTTTTTTGTTTTTACGGAAATCGTGCCGAACTTCGTGCCGGAAGAACGGCCATCAAAAACCACGGCGGTAATGAACACGAAAAAGAGGTGGGGAGAGGGGAAGATACTTTGCTGTTCCTTGGTACTACAACATGCTTAACGTATCTGCGATATTCGAAGCAAATTCCGGTTGTTCAGTGGCGAAACTTTTAGAGTGATTCAGTGCTATTGCCGTTTATCACTTTGACTGCTATAGACATCACGTGACGTTTGGTGATTTCAGCGCAGTTTCATGGAGTTTGTCGTAATTTTACTACGTCCCACGTTCTTCAAACACGTTGGCGAAGTAATATTAGGTCGCCAATTGTTTTCATGAAATTCACTACAGCAAAATTACTCGAATGAACCGAATGGCTTGAACATTTCATTGGAACACAGTCAACTCAGCATTAGGCTATGTTGGCTGACAACAAACTAGTTATGAACATTGTATAAAGTACAATCGGCGTGTCCAGTGTGGTGTGGGTTAATAGGACAGAGGTAATACAGAGATCAAAACAACTTGTATTGACTGAATTTGTGGATGTAGGTGACCCGCATCTAACTTTAATGTCTGTAAATGTGTGTCGCACACAAATTATTTAAGTGTAGTCGATATAACCTTCTGCAAGGAGCGACTTTCACCGGGTTTTTAAAAATTGCTATTATTTTTACAAGAGAAAAAAAAAAGAAAAGCGATTGTAATTCACAGAATATACAAATACGTAAACGTTATAAACCATTCTAGAATGAAATTTGCGCGTGAAAACAAAATTGAAGGTATCTGGCGAAAGTCGTTTCATTCGCGCAGCATGTTGTTCCACTGAAAGAACCGGCTACATTTTACAAACAAATTACGTAATAAATACTCTTATATTTTATATGGCCAGATCTTCGAGGATAAACGAGGCTGGTATAATGATATTTTTAATATGTGACGCGTTGAAAGCAACTTTATTGTATTATTGCAAAAGCACTATAAGCAGTTAACATTTTTATGATTAATGCATTTTAAATAAGTCATTATTTTACTATAAATGATCACGATTTTTAAAACTCTAGTTCATTACGTGATGTGAACGTTACTTGTGTGATATGAATAGTTTCAACGACATATTTATAAATATTTGAAGATATAAACTTTTTCGGTGCATTTCAAAACTTTCAAATACTATAAATCAATGCTAAAAGTAAAATGATAACACAGACACTAGAATGGTCGATTTGCTAACACGATTGTTCGCAACTACAAAACCAAAACAGAAGCACATCTCTACATAGTATAAAAGGAAGTCCCTGGCGCGTGTCTGCCTGTCTGTATGACTGCGCTAATCTCGAGAACAACTAAACGGATTTGGATGCAGATTTTACTTTATAATCTGCATTTATCTAGGAAGGTTTGTGTGTATTAAAAATTGCCCTTGCGCTTATAGGAGCTGAGAATTAACGGTATTAGTGAATCATGTCGGGAATAAAAGTTTGCCGCCAGCGTGCTCTCGTGGAATACGTTTAGAGATATAACAAAATCAGGAAGAAAAGAATTAAGTAAAATTAAATGATCTACAAAAAAGGCAATTGCAAAATACATCTATCAGTAATATATAAGTTGTTATATGCGTATTTACACTTAAAATTACGCTGTAAAAACAAACGTAAAATTCACTGTTTTTTATAACCATATAGATCTTAATATTTATCAGAAATAATTAATTCATAATTAAGAATGTTTAATGTACATGAGAAATGTCCTTTACAGCATACAATTATCGCAAACACTTAAATAGTTATGAATAGTTATGTGAAAAAGGAATTTCTAATATCGATTGCGTTTATCACAGGCAAATTAAAGTGAAAAAGAATGAGAATATAGGTTGACTTATATCCGAGAAAGGAATATTTTGCAAAAAGAAAGGGATACTGCCGCTGAACGTTGAAAAAATTAATGAATTAATGATTGCAAAATTCAATGCGCAAACACAAGTATATTACTCAGTAGATACATTAATCGACAGTGAAGAAGCTGTGCACTATCCCACAGAATTTCTTAATTCATTGAATCCTTCTGGCATGCCACCACACAAACTGATTTTAAAAGCTGGAGCTCCCATAATTTTATTGCGATATATATATCCACCCAAATTATGCAACGGGGCTTGATTACAAATAAAAAGTTAAAAAAGTTGTCTCATTGAAGATCCTATTCTAACTGGTTGCGGTACTTGAGAAACTGTTTAATACCTAGTATACCAATGATTCCCTCGGATTTTCCTTTTAAAACTTAAAAGTCAAATTTCCAATAAGAGTTTTTTTTGGTATGACCATAAATAAGGCACAGGGTCAAACACTTAATGCGGCTGGAGTGTATTTGAGTGGAGCATGTTTTTCACACGGACAACTTTACGTAGCCTTTCCGCGTGTTACGTCAAAATGAAATTTTTTTGATCTGGCGGTCGGAGGCAAAACTAATAATGTTGTATACAAAGAAATGTTCTAAACCTCTATCATATAATATTATTATATTAGAGATGCATGAATGTGGATAAAGCGAAGGAGGTAGGTATTTCAGGATCATAGCAAATTGAGGTCCATAATCTCTGCCTACCCTTCTGAAAGACAGGCGTGACGTGTATGTATGTATGATATATATTATAGTATATTAATAACTTACTATCATATAATATTGTAATTGTCTTTTCCCTACTTATTTATTAGTGTATCACTGTTAAATCTAAATTGCACCCGGGCGAAGCCGGGCCGGGTCGCTTGTCACATATATTAAACTTACACAATGGCAGCAAAGTACTGCGAGAAAGGTTTGTTCCAGTCAACAAAATATTTGTTTGTGTAGGGCCAAAAATTGATTTAGTTGCCCCAACAAAGCATGTCGCTGAGAAAGCAAAGCTTGAAAAGTAACAAAATTAATTTTGTTCATGTAACAAAATGCACGCTCGAATAAACAAAACCTCTGTTTTGAAAAGAAATACATTAGACTGTCCACAAAATATTGTGTTGAATCAACTCTGCATAATTGTTTGGCCATTAAAATTATCGCCTTTGTTCGAAAATATAGCTAGAGAGTTTACTTGCATTTTTGTGACAACTACGATAGTAAACGCGTTTATTAGTTCATTTATCGATGCTTAGTAATGGAATAAAAATCCTACTAAAACGAGTTCAGCAGGAAACTACAAAGTAAAGCTGTAAAACTTGAAATTTTTATTACCGCATGATGACCAGGATTTCCAATATATTTATTGTAAAATACACCAATTTTATTAATATTAACGCTAGCTAAGATTGCTAATGCGTAGCGCTTGGGCGCGGATTATCTTGGTTCGAATCTCAGTCGGGCTTCCCAACATTTATGTTCTATGTTGACCGAAACTGTTCTATACAAGTAGAGCCAAATAAACAGTTTGTTGTACAAACCAAATCTTCGTTTAGGGCAACCTAGTAAGAAGAACAATGTAATTTGTTTTCAACAACATGATATTTAATTGCACCTGTAACAAAGAATTTGGTTACGCCAAACAAGCATTCCAAAGCCTTTTTCTCAGTGAGGAAACCTGCTTCCGGAACTTCGTTTTTCGTTTGACAAGCTGCCGAAATTCGTGATGCGAATTTCGTGATGTCAAAAATTACAAGAAAAATGTAGAGTAAAAAGAATATCCTCACGTTGGTCATGGACAATCACTACAGTTATTCACACAAATGTGTTCAAGAACAAGAATTGGAATCTAAAATTACTAACATCTTAATTTTAAAACATTCTGTTTTGGCTTATGAGAAGGCTGTCGCATTTAGGGGGATATTCCTAACAAGATGTCGGATACAGTATGGCGTTGTCTAGAGGGCTTTTTGGATTTCCGAAACCTCGCCCTAAGTCTCCAGCACGAACTCGTGAAGCCACCAGCTTACAAGGAAAAGAGACTAACTTTATGATGTTTAAAGAACTGAACACAAGTGTAAGAAAAATAACACTGTAAAAGTGTGTAACGTCGAAAAACAGGCGTATTTACTTCTATATTTCTAAAGCAGTTGCTTTTAAAGGAACAAAATTTGTTAGCGTTATAACCTCCAAGGAAAGCAAGGTGTTGAAAACATTAGTATCGGAGTGAGCGCAAATGATAACACCATACCGCATTTCCATATTATTTCGCAATATTTACGTGTCACACTTTGTTACACGTGCCCCAGTAGAGAGCTTGGCAGTGGCTACCAAGTGTGACTTGATTACTCAAAGAGTGCTTTTGAAAGTTGAGCAGCTTTTTGTTCGACACAAAAGGTACTAAAAAAAAATCCTGTGCTACTTTGACTAAACGATCCGAGTTCTAATTTGTGTTTTAAGGTCAGGATGATTGAGTAGTGTATGTGCTGTTCCTGCCACTTATTTCTCACTAATTTCAGTCGCTAAGCCTCTCTGTTTGGAAACTGATGAAGACACATCCCCGGAATCCCATTGCCGTCTTTCACCTAATATAAATTGTTGCCTTGAAATTTCCTAATGCTGCAGCACGCATAAAGTCCAAGCAGTGTTTTGAGGTGCTGGAGTTCGCTATTTCAATCACGAAATTTTTACTGACGATTTGTTTCCTTCCTCTAGTGTCACCAGAAACCCAGAAAAAGGAAGATTTACGAGAAATCACGCACTATTCTTCCAAACGAGACAATGAAATTTGCTGCATTCCTACCATCAATCACTAGTCCTATTTAGCGAAATAGACACATTTACATGGTTTTAGAGCACCGAGACCATCATACTGATAAGGCAAATTATTAGGGCTAGGACCCTAGGGAATATTGTGAACTAATGGCAAAACATTTTGACAAGTAGATATATTTGAAGTATAAATAATTCCCAAAATAAAATTTCAGTATTTAGCCATAATAGATAAGCACAGAAAGAGATTGTATTTTTTAGTCTCATTCCTCTTGCCCCATGCTCTTTCTTTTTGTATTGTGTTTTTTTTAATGAAAGTACTCGTACTGGCCGAGTGCAGTAACAACCAGCCCTTCCCAGGAGGGCATTGTAACATCGTGTTTACAAGCACAAATGCCCATTCAGTACAAACATGGTGTTTAACCATCGCAGGGGACGCGGCGGTGATATAGTCAGATTTATCGCCCCCACCAAGGTAAAACGGGTTCGACTCCAGGCGGATCACAAAGATTTTCTAATGTGGGAAACATGGCAGACGTTGCCATTCGCCAGCAGGTTTTCTCGAGGCACTCCCATTTCCTCAACCATGGATTCCGTTGCTGTTTTATTTTCACCTTATGTCACCTTCACTGGCGCTCAAGACTTTGCAGTAGTCCATGGCATTAGTTTGTGCTGTAATTTTTTTTAATTTGTACAACTTTGTTACTATTTGTTATTGCAGCTTCAGCAAAACAGAAAAAAATAATTTGTATTTGACTTTAAATAATTCATTAAATGTAAAGAAAAAAGTATTTTTTTATTGAAAGACAATGTCAATACATACAATGCGTACAAGTTGAACAATATTTGGTACAAATATTAATTTTGTGGTATCAAACGCCCTTAATGTTAAAAACTTTGCACATGAACGAAAAAAAACAATTATATGAAGAGTAACAAGTTCTTCACTACACAACACGAAGTTACAGCCAATAGAGTATTTATGGTTTATGGTAAAAACATTTCAACAATTTGATTTAAATATAACCATATAAAATTTAGCAGCCACCTATGTGACAGGGTGCCATAGAGTCTGCCATAACTCTATTACCAAAAATCCAAATTGCTTAACGAATTTACATGAAACTTAGAAAATTTATTTAGGTCTATGTTATATTAAAAATATGTCAGGTATTCGTGTAAAAATAACTAATAATAATTTATTGATAGGAACACAAAACAGATAAGTACAGTTTATAAATAATTTATGTATTTGTAATATGCAGCACTTCATAACCTTAATCGGGATTACTTTCTCATCTGTTATATACATGAGGATGGAGGTGTGCCCGGTCTACATTTTTCCAGAGTGTCAAGCATTTATAACATTGAGAAACTCATTTAACATTCAGGGGAAATGAGCACAAGGAGGGCCCTAGATTAAGTTTGAGGCCAATAGTAAATGAGGGCTCAAGGTATTTTCGATGGTGGGAAATTTCTTCACTTCAACCGAGATCTTTCGGTTTTTTCTAATGCGGAGATCTTCACCCATCAGGCATACGGCTCTCCTCGCACAAAATGGCATAGTATCTGGGACCCCATATTGCACGAAATGAGCAATTGGGATTTTTTCAGAGCATCTCAATGTCTTGTATTTAACTAGGTATGATTCATTCCGGTGCTGCCCTTCATATGTGGAAGAGTAAAGGCTCCAAATGGCCGCTAGCAGCTTCGTGTGAAAGCCATGCTTTGAATACACTGTGCATTGGCAGTATAGCGGGCTGATGCTAAAAGCAGTACTTCTTCTGTATGTGTGTTTGTGTGCAGTGTCTGTGTTTATCGTGAATGGAAGTCTGGTGTGCCCTAATGGGATTGGTTAATCACTGTGGTTATATAGGGCTTAAACATATATTCCTGGGTAGTGTGGCTGGCGTATGGGTTGAGAGTGGTGAAGAGGATGAGGCGGTGTGGCGTTAAGGGGGCAGAGGGGGGAGTGTGGAAAGGGGGTGAGGGTTGGGAGGGGGCCTAGAAGGGGTGATTACAGTGATCTGACGCGGGGTGTGGGTTGGTGAGGGGTGAATGTTAGGTTGAAAGTGTGAGGAGGTGAGGTTATGCAGGTGACGGGGTTTTTAGTTTTGGTGTTGGTGAGGGCGTCTGGTGAGGTTTTTTTTAGTGAGGTAGGTGAGGGTCGGCGAGGTTTGTGAGAGGATGGGTGTTTGATGAGGGGGGTTCTGGTGTTGTTAAGTGTGGTGGGTGGTGAGGGTGACATTAGTGAGGAAGGTGAAGGTTGGTGAGGATGGTTGAGGGATGGTGTAGATGGTTTGGTGGTGATTTATGTGAGGTAGTAAGGTTGGCGAAAGCACAGA
>NQII01001920.1:31585-43203 GCA_002778355.1 Clitarchus hookeri | reverse complement strand
ATAAATTTTTGAACTTGTCACCTAAGTTTTACCAAACTTGGTACATATATAATACTTAGTAAGGTTAAATATTTCGGTTGATATGCCATGTCTCGGGAAACATTCAACCGATTTAAACCAAATTTTGTAAGCTCGCAGTGCATCATATAAGCATTCGATTTTAAAATCGATATTGTTGTAATTCCGCCATCGTGGAAGATACCACCAAATGAAAAAAATAAAGCTTTTACCTTGTTCCGATACCGAGAAATTATTTTGGTACTCAACTGAGTACTTTTTTTGTATATCTATTTTATGTTCTTGTAGCCACTTCGTCCTCCATTTATCTATGGAAGCTCATAGGAAGATATAAAAACATTTTACGGAGGGAATTTTGTTTCTTGTGATGGTAACAATGAAATTATAGTGTCAACATACAAGATGTACGCCGCTACAAGTAACCATAACATATATATTTTTTTTCGAATATGAGGCTGTTATGCTGAAAAAAATGTTTTTATATTAAATCTATGGCATGTCAGGCAATCACATCGAGGTCCTTAATTAATAAATTGCTACAGATTATTTATAACTGTTTTTTTTTTATAAAAAGTACTTAATTGAGTGCCAAATATCTGACTATAGGTGTGACCTGATATAACCTCAAATTAGATAAGTACTCATTATTGTACCTATGGGCTGTGTTTTGATTTTCTTTGAGGTACTCAGTTCAGTAACAAATTCCATCTTTGGCAGTCATTATTATGGTATATTATAAAAAAATGTATTGAAGTCACGCCAGCATAAATAACTTTTGCATGTAAAGTCACAAAGAAAAATATTTTATTTTTGGTAAAAAGAAATGGAGTGCTGGAGAAATTCTGAAGATGATCGTAGATCGAAATATTTCAGAATTCGAGGATTCTGATCATGACAACTTACCCAGTACCATTTTTTGGAAGAATTCTTCTCATTTTGTTCCTGAATCATCAGGTTAAGAAGACGAAGAAGAAATGCAGTTAAGTAACAAGACAGATTCAACTTCTGAATCAGTGAGTGAATCAGAAATTCAACATTTAGGCCTATCTGTAAGTGATCCATCCAGTGACCGACAAACTATTGCATGTTCTTCTCATGCTCAACGCCGGAAAATATCTTTAGTGGGATATCCTAACATTTCTAAAAAGAAAACTACTTCACTGTCTTGTAGCAGAAATGACTCTTTTGTTTCAATTTTCAATTTTCGTTATAATATTGATATTCCTTATATTAACCTCAGAGAAAACTGGACAAATTCTCAATACTTTCATCAGTTTGTGTCTTATGAAATGTATGCCACCATTGCACAATGCACGAATACTACATGTGTAGAGGTCAAAGGCAAAAGTTTGAACCTGAATGCTGAAGACATTAAGAAATTTCTTGGAATGACTTTGGTGATGTCGAACTTTGGCTACCCCTGGATTAAAATGTATTGGGCCTCTGAAGCAAGAGTGCTGATAATAACGGACTTTATGCCCAGGGGAAAATATGTTTCCATCAGAGCGAACTTGAAACTTGTTATGGATGTAGATGTTCCAGATGAATCCAAAACCAATGATAAGCTCTGGAAATTTTGGCCCATATTGAATGAAGTTTGAAAAGGCTGCCTGATGTTACCAAGATCATCTCATGTTTCCATTAAAGAACAGATGATTCCGTTTACGGGAACAACATCATCGAAGTAATATTTTGTTGGAAAACCTGTAATCCTGTGGGATTAAAAAATTTCGTTCTCCCTTCACCTTGTCGTGTGACGGTTTAGGAATTTTACAGCGACGCTGACCGACAACCACCCTCCACCCCCCGCATAACCAGGGTAGAGACACATGTCACTCCTAGTCACCGCAGGGGAAGGTCAACTCGAGAAGGATGCACGTGACGACTATAACANCAGGGGAAGGTCAACTCGAGAAGGATGCATGTGACGACTATAACACGGGTCGCGGAGGAGTCATCCCATCCCCCTTCACCCACCCACCCCCCTAGGCCTCTAGCCTGCCCGGGAGATCTGTGGAGCGCAAGGGTTTCTCAAGATATCAGCACATAATCATATGTATTTCGCCTAAAATCCGAAAATACGCACCACGGAAGGAATAGCTGACGAGCTGGATATTGGCGCCGAGAAGACCCCCCCTTTCCCCCCTTAGCTAACCACAGGACAAGGTGGAAAAGCTCCGAAGAAGTAGCTGACGAAAGTAAAGTAGGGGCGAGGTACTACCCCCCCCCCGCCCACAAACGCCCACACAAAACCTTCAGAAACCAGGACACGTGTTTTAAAAGGCATTGTTCTGCGTTCCACCCCCTCACCTCCTTCCCCCACAAGGCGACATGTGCCGACAATTAAGACTGGAGGCTGGCAAGCATACCCCTTTTCGAGAGTATTGGGGGTCAGTTCATTAGTACCGCGCAGAGAGGTCAGTCCGGGAATTATTACCGCCAGAGACGTTAGTTCGAGAGAGCAGTCAGTCGAAGATCGCCGAGCAGAGAGTTAGGTCAGGGGTTTGGACCCCTGGCCACGTCAGTAGAACATGAGCACAGTGAGACGGCAGAAACAGCGGGCCTTTGCCAAAGGCCGCCCATCGCCGGAGCTCACCCACCACAGCTGACATCATCGCAGCAAGAATTAAGTATTCAGTACGCCGTCAAGAGAAGCCCCCCTCCATCACGAAGTCGTTAGCAGTCAATCCGAGTAACCAAATTATCACAGTACCACGCCTCGCAAGTGCTGATGTATTTTATTTGTGTTACATTCGAGACAATATATTCGTCCTTCAAAATGAAACAGTAAAAGGCTTCATTATTACAATACCCTCAACCACCAAGCACATTATAGTCTCTGCCTGGGGGCATTAACTACGACATTATAAGTCACACTGTCTTCCACAGTGGCGGTATAACGTCAACCTGATAGTATCTTTTTGAACTTTGCCGTGTACCAGGGGAAAAAAACATTGTACTTATTGATTACAGCAGGGGTCAGTTTACTTTTGCAGTCTCTGCTGTTGTAAAACTCTTAGAAACAGTGCCACCAGAAACTTGTGTTTTTTTTTATCGATGGTTCACCACAAAGAAACTTATCGTTTACCTAAAATCAAAGGGCATTTATGGTATAGCCACCGTTATGAGAAACAGACTCTCTAAATTTGAATTTACATGTAAAAAATAAATGAGCATTATGGCGAGAGACACCATGGAACAGTTCCTCAGAAGTGACGAAATACTCTATGATTCAAAGTGGTTTGACAAGAAGGCTGTGACTATTATTTCGTCGGCATATGGAACCACTCTAGCAGATACTTGCCACTGTTGGTGTAACAAGGAAAAAAAAATATTTCTGTTCAACGCCCACAATATGCGCAGAAATGCAATCAATTTGGCAAACCGAATGCTGACCTATTACATGATGCAGGAAAGAACCAACAAGTGGACTGTTCGAGTAGCGCTTCGCATTGTTGATCTAGCTGTAAAAAATTCTTGGAGACAGTACCATGCCGACTACCATACAAAGAAAAAACGAGCCAAGGATATTATGAAGTTATTGCAGTTTCGAATAAAGCTGGCCGAAGAACACATAAAATGCCAGGCAGGTAGTTCAATTGAAGGAACATCTGAAGATTCAGGTTCAGAATATAAGATGCCACCTGCTGCAAAGAGTCAAAAATTTCTTCCAATAAATTTCAGATTGAAAGGCCAACATATGCCACAGTTTGTCGATTTAAAACATTCCAATAAATTCTGCAGATAAGGATGTGGTGGCCAAACTCGTGTGCAGTGTATAAGGTGTCACCTATTTTTATGCCTGCATAAGATTGAAAACGGTTTTGCTGCTTTTCACGGAGAAGTCATTTCTGGACGGGAGTAGAAATGTTGAGTGAAATGTATTATTTGTTTGTGTTGTGTGAAATGAGTTATATGTTTCTGTGGGTCACATGTACATTGTAGTTAGTGACACGGACTCGAGTTCGAGCTCCCTCATTTTGACAATCAAGAACCAGAGTAATAAATAGGATTACTATTTAATTTTTATGTATTTTATTAAAAATTACACTTTATATTTATTTGGATCCATTTCATTTGATTGTTTTAAATGTTAAAACAAGGCTCACTCTGTAAAATAACTTTCTATATAACATTTTTATTTTTTGCCTTCTACATTTTGTAGGATTGAGAATGGCCCGGAATTCTAATACATTGATCATGCTTTTTCTTGCGAATAAAATGTATGGAGCAATCACTTTATGCATATCATGATATCCAAGAACAGAAAAAAATATTTGTGTTCCATACACTTCCATTTGACAGTATCGAGGAAAATGTTTCTGTGAAATAAATTTGTTAACACCTGTACTCATTTCAGTACGTTTAAGGTTTTCCTAATTAAAAAATTTTATGCAGTAATATTTGTTCTTGCATTTTTTTTATATTTACTAACAAGTCCAGCAAAATATATGTACTCAAAAGTGGTTATTTTAGTTTTCTAAGAATGTCATGGGCCTCACGAGGATTTAGAAAACTACCAAAGTAATTCTTACCCAATTTGGTATGTAAGCAATACAATGACAGGTCAGATAAACGTAAGTGATTGAACTTGATTCAGTACTTATTTTCGAAAGGGCGGACATTCAAATAAAAATTTTAGGTTTAATTGGTATAACTATAATAATATTTAACCAATTTCGACAAAATTTTGTATGATGAAAGTATACATTGCAAGAATAATATATATCATATAACCACATTTATAAGCCATTTTTTAAGATCGTGCGACATGAATAAATAATTCTTATAGCATATCACGTGAAACAGTTGACCGATTCCTGCCGAATTTAGAAAACAAGTAGTACTATGGCAGATTATGTAAAGTGGTATGTTTAAGTACGTCAGACACCTATTTTCAAAATTACGGTTACATAGATATCTTTGCTTATAAGAATACTATAACGTCGTAACCATGTAATCAATTCCAACTTAATTTTGTATGCTGGCAGTATATATTACTAATATCGAATGCGTCTACACAGAGCATCGTTTATCCACCGTTTTGTATAACATGACACAATAAAAAATTTACTTTTTATGTATTTTCTCGGGAAACAATTGACAGATACCAACCAAATTTGGCAAACAATTTGCACTGCAGCAGGTGGTGTAAACTGCCTTGTTTTAAGTAGGTCAGGTGTTTTTTTTTTCAAAATTGTTGTCATATATGTATAAACTTAGTACACTATCTTTTATTAACGAGACAAATTCAAACTTAACTTTCTATGCTGTTAGTATCAATTAAAACCACATATTTTTTTCTATACAGAGCCTCAATTTCTCGGCCATTTTGTAAGTTAGCCCTGAAATAAAAATTAGGTTTTTATGTCATATCTCGGGAGACAATCTACCCATTCTTAACAAATTAGGCGAAGGAATTTTACTGTGGTAGACCTTGTAAGTATATGTATTTTTAAGTGGCAGACACTTATTTTCAGAATGACGGCTATATAATCATTTTAGCTTAGTGTGTTATATCTACGAAACTTTGTCATTTATTTGCGCCTAACTTTGTATACTGACAGTATACTATCATGGAATGTTCTAATATGCAGCATTTTTGTCCTCTATTTATGAAGATCGCCATATGAAATATATGGATGTTTCATGCCATATCATAGGGACCAATAAACCAATTTTCACAAAATTCTTCACGCATGCTGCACTTTGGTAGGCCATGTAAACTGTCATGTTTAAACCGCTTAGTCGCCTATTTTCAAAATGACGGCTAAGTAAATATTTTAGGTTATTAAATGCTATTATTTGCAACATTAGATGGATTACATTCAGAATGTATGCTCGAATCCGACATCCGTAATGCAGTTTATTGCACACTAGCTTATTGTACGAGGTTTTATTGTGCTCGAGACCCGGGTAAGGCACGTGTGTATTTGTAATTGTATCACTACTGTTTCATATGTTTCTGGTTTCATCTCGAATTATATAGCTTTCAACGAGGCGATAAGTCCTACTTACAAACTCATCTTTTAAGAAATTATTTAAAAATTAATTGCACCCATGTTTAGGAAAGTAGACATATTAGTTATATCAGTAGTGTCAGATTTATATATTATTTTTGAGTTATATGATGTTTATTCCGTTATTTACTGATTTTTCAGTAAAATTAAAATCGGAACATTTATTTATAAATATCCTTGTATATAAAAAAAAGGTTAAACACAAAACTAAAAAGATCTTAAAAATTTTAATTTTATAACAGTATAAAATATATTCGTACATTATAAGTTATAAATAACTTAAATCAGTTTCTTCGTCTGTGAGATCTTCCTTATCCTGATTGTCAGTTTTGTCCCGCAAATATTTCGCTTCTCCTCTACATTATCATTTTTCATATTCTCGGTGTTTCCATACATACCTTGGTGTTTCAGTAAGTAGAAACTATAATGTTAATTCATCTAAAACATATCCTTTTTAACTTTCTTCACATCAATACAACATACTTTTCTACTCATACAGAAAAGGAGATAATAAAACAACTGAAATACAGAAGACAATTTCAATTTACAAATATATTTAATTTAAATAAGACGTTAAATAGGGTGTAAATAAAATCATAAAATATAATAATTTTATAGCAATGTATATTATATTTTTAGAGTAAAATTTACAACTAATTGTAATTGGTTTCTTCATCTGTTACATCTTCCATTAAATCATTCTTACTTTTCTCCTCCTGCTTTTCATCCTCTCCCTCCCTCCCCCTTCCCCTTCTAAATTCTAACCTTTTTCATATTCTGCTTGGTTCCACAAAGAGGTTGGTGTTTCAGGTAGCGGAAGTTGTAATATTTTTTTTTGAAACCGACTTATTTTTCCTTCTTGTCGTTTTCCTTGAACAGCTCAAGAAACCCCACTAATCTCGGCCACTGGTGTAGTGACAGTGTAACCACGCTGTTGAAATAATTAATGCCATTCCTTCTCTAATGCACTGATTTTTTTCTGTTTCACTTCATTGTCGTCACTGTCCATAATTTCGCTTGCAATGTCCACTATTGTATTTCTGGTATCTATCCTGTTACTCACACGGTCTATTTTCTTGTATACACAGTCAATTCTCGCATTCACTAACTTGCCAGAAGCCCACTTCCGGTACAGGTAGTGTCGCTGAGGAAAATCTCAACTGGCGACCAGGAAAGGTTGTCTCTGAATAACTGCAGAGAAAGAGGGATGCCTTCTCCTGTGGACCAGGTCATCTTGGAAGAACTAGTGCAACCAGTTACCACATCTACACAGGAGATGCAAGGCCAATAAAGCTACCACCAAGACGACTAGACTAGCTTCACTTGACGCAGATGAAGGTATTCTAAAGGAAATGAAATTGTTGCGATATAACCATCAGTAATACCGTGGTCTTCCTCCATTGTACTAGTAAAGAAGAAAGATACCTCACTGAGGTTTTGTGTAGATTATGGCCAACTTAATAATGTGGTAATGAAATATGCTTATCTATTTCCGACGACACCCTGAACCGATTTCCAGTTCCATAATAGTTTTCTACTTTGCGCATGAGAGTGAGTACTGGCAGTGTGAGGAGGCCCCAGAGGACCAAGAGAAGACTGCATTTTGTGTCCAAGGAAGATATCTGAAAATTCAAGTTATGCATTTTGGGCTGTGTAATGTCCCTACCGTCTTCAAATTTCTTATAGAAAAAGTATTTCCTGTTTAGACATCTGCCAGGTTTATCTAGACGACAATGTTGTCAAAGGAAGTACATTTGAAGTCCACCTATCATGCTTAATATTTGTATTCCAGTAAGTGTCTTCAGCCAACTTGAAAATGGTTCCTAATAAGTGTCACATTTTTCAAACGAAAATTAATTTCTTGTTATGTCTAGTGTCGACTGACTGGATTGAAACAGACGCCAAGAGTACCAAAGGAATAATAAATTGACCACCACCAAATGACAAAACCAAAGTGCGAAATTTTCTGGGCTTATGTGCCTACTACCTTCGATTTGTAACTGGGTATGCCCCATTCGCTTTTCCACTGCACGAACTGACTTAGGGGAGTAGGAAATTTCATTAAACTAGTGAGTGTGAAGTTACTTTCAGTAAGTTAATGGGAATTCTAATCCCTTCACAGTCTTTGGTTTCCGAACAGTGAGGGCATGTTCAATCTGGACACTAATGCTAATAATGAAGCAAAGCAGTTTTGTCTTATCATATTACGGATGGGAAAGAGGCCACTGGAATACTGATATAAGGTACTGTCACAAGTCTGAGTTAAATTACTGCGCGACACACACGGTGAAGGCAATTTCACATGTCCACCTCACATGCCACTTCATGGCAGGTATTCCATTCTAAGAACCGAACATGCTTCAATATGCTGGCTACTAAATTTCAAGAACCCAAAAGGTTAAATAGCCCGATGGATATGGCATCTTCAAAAATACGACTTGAAATACAGCACAGATCTGGATGTCATCATGTCAATGCAAATGCACTTTCAAGGAGGACACATGAATCATCATGTCGTCATTGCAAATGCGAGGAAAGAAAGAGTAGTGAATAAATGGTGTTATGGAGTACAAGAATTCAATGTTTTGTATCTTGTGATGCATCACTTACATGGAGTATTGAGTGTATTAGGAAAGGTCATCTAAATGATACCACTTTGCATCCGATAACAGAGCAGAAAGAAAATGGCTGTCGCCCAAAATTGGCAGATATATACAGTCTGAGCATGGCATTAAAGGTATACTATGCACACTGGAGTTCCCTCGTACTGGGAAAGTAATGATTTGAAACACACACACTTATACAGTTGTTCCTTCCAGAATGCAAGTTCCCGAAGTCTTAACTGAACTGCATAGTACGGAGGTCAGTGGTCAATTAGGTCTTAATAAGACCCTCGACAGAGTTAGACAGAGAATCTACTGGCTACATTGTCTTGAGGTTGTTGAGAAGAGACGCCAATTGCGCGATGCCTGCACCATGAATGTAGGTCCAAGAGCTAAGGGACAACGCCATCTACAGAAATACAATGTGGAAGACGTCGGAGGATTACAGTAGATATTTTGGGTTCATTGTCTACCACAGACAGAAACAATCGTTATCTACCGGTTGCCCAGTATTCCTTTGCTATGTGGCCTGAAATCAGTCATCCACCAAACAAAGAAGCATGTACTATATTCGTTGCACTTGTAGAGCATGTCTTCTCGATGTTCGGGATGCTACTAGACCTCAGTTCTGATCATGGACGAAATTTTGAAGCTGTTATGTCCAGGATGTTACAAAAATTCTGGGGATGAGAAAGACTATGTCTACATCCTTACACACTCAGTCTCATGGAATGGTCCAGAGGCTTAACCACACTCCTGAGAAGAACCGGTCGATCTTTGTTGCAAACAACCAAAAGTACTAGGATTGAATGGTGCCATTGTTTCTCCTTGCTTACCGCTGTGTAGTTCACCAGTGTACAAGGGTAACACCTTCGAGGATGCTGTTTGAGAGTGTGAGAGATAAAGACAGAGTTATGCATCCACAATGATCTGCTGTTCGGTGAGCAGAGTATGCCAGTGAGTTACGTCACAGACTAGTTTGCAGTCATGATTTTTCTCTACATCTCCTCGGAATAAATAGCGTTAAGGTGAAATTGCGGTATAACAGGAGAATGCTAGCAGAGAGATTTCAAGAAGGAAAACTGGTGTGGCTGTGCAACCTACAGAGGCGAAAAGAGTACTTCGCGAAGCTACATAAATTTAGGGAATACCCATACAGTTTATGAGGCACATCAATGGCGCGGTCTTTCGGAACAGTCTCAAGCCTCTCGGACAAAGCTTATGGATGTCCACATCTACTGAATGGCACTCTACGAATACCTGGACGTTGCAGAATCTGTTCGGTACGAACCGACTTGAGTAGGGGACAGTGTTGTATGCGGCCGCTCTGTTTTCTTTCCCTTGCCCCATTCTCTTCGGTCATGCGAGGCGCAGTGCTCAAGGGCATCGCCAGTAATTGGAGAAGTACGCAATTACAAAGGTACTACCACATCTCACGAGCACATGCTGTGATAAGACTACAGAGAATCGTAACACTCCTTTAATTGGAGTATTGAATATATGGAGTTATCATTGCACGAATGTTCTGGTCATCGCACTCACCTTCCTCAGGGTGACTCGGGTGCGGCAAACCTTCTAGATGGGCGAGCGATACTATTTAGGACGTGGTGGGCCTCCGAGCCGGCAGTCTACAGGTTGGAGCATTGTACGGCCTTAAGAGCCAAGTGTGCAGAGGGAGCGAAGTGACGAGCCAGCGAAGCGACGAGTGGCGGCGAGAGCGATTGGCAGGAGTGAAGTCTGCGGACTGCGAGCATCGGTACAGTGAAGAGTGAGACTGACGGACGGGGCCATTGAACTGGATGTTTGAGTGAAAGACATTTGGAATGACGACAGATTGAATATGTGTAAATGAGT
Source organism: Clitarchus hookeri (assembly GCA_002778355.1). NCBI lineage: Eukaryota > Metazoa > Arthropoda > Insecta > Phasmatodea > Phasmatidae > Clitarchus > Clitarchus hookeri. The sequence continues at coordinate 32,708 of NQII01001920.1, read as the reverse complement.
GTATGAAGTAACTTGAACCAATATAGAGTCACTGATAACTTTAATTAGATTTGAGATAGACATTAAACATTGTGCTCGATGAGAATAACAAGTGTAATAGCGGATACATATAGTTTAATGTAGTAAATAATAGCCGTTCAAATATTTACAGCCTTATAAATAAATTTAAACAAATTATTTAGTAATTTAATTTTATTAAAATCTGGATCCCTCACGACGCCCCTGGCGTCTTGTAACAGTAACTTTAAAGGCTGTTCACGGGAAAGTGAGCATTTTTGAAATCATCCTTCGAAAAAAGTCATCGTTCATTACTTTACACTGTCACGCAGGCTCCCAGTTAAGTTAGAAGCGAATTAGAAAAAAAAAATTATTCTATAATTTGACGTTGTATAAAGAGGTTTGTGTGTAAGTTCATGAATACAGAAGTCAGTTTTACTTGTTTCATACAAGGTGCGACCACAAATTTGCATATTATTAAAACATTTGCATTCCTAAAAATTCAAAGGTTTCACATAGATGACACGAGAAAAAAGTGATAATGTTCACGTCGATGATAGTATTGCATATGGCGTTAACACGTTAAATAACCAGAAAGTAGATCCTAAGCAGGGCTTACAGAAGTACTCAATTAAATATGATCAGCACATATACATTTGTATTTATAAAACACGCCTATCGGCAAGCTGTGTTGTATCCCAGGCCGGCCCGAGGCTCACTGCAACTTGCGCTTTTCACGAGAACGAGCTTTCACCTCACGGCGCCGCAGTTTAATTTTTTTATTTTACAACACATAAATTTTGCACGACGCGAAAAAAAAAAATTAATACAACGGCGCCTCCGAGTTTTTTTTGTTCGAGTAAGCACCGGATGAATTTAATACAAGCGCATGCCAACAGGATTACTGGCATGTGGAACAGTGAGGGTCAGGCTTCGTGCGCACAGAACTGTTGAGCGGAGAGAGAAGGGGGAGGGGGGTAGGGGGTTAGATTTTTTCTGCCCCGCAGACGTAGGAGTTTCCTCCGTGCCCCCGCGGTATTTACACAACAAATATTTATTACGCCGGCGAAAGTTACTGCTGCAACTTCAGGGCAAGGGAAAACGCGCTACAAAAAAAAAAAAAAAG
>NQII01001920.1:0-31558 GCA_002778355.1 Clitarchus hookeri | reverse complement strand
ACCCCAAGTAGAGAAAGGCATGCCTGTGCGTAGTCCTGGCAGAGTTCCAGTCCATGGACAGGATTTCACAGTTCGATTCCCTTCCGGGGCATGATATAGAATTCATGACATATGTTACGCAATTTGTCCTATTTTGCAGCATTAAAACAGAGATGTAAAGAAGAATATGATGTTTTAAATCTGAAAGTATAAACTTGTGTACGGGTGTTAAAATTATGCAAAAACTACCTCAAATTGCTTTATAGTAGTTTTTAATTTCACAATGGAAAGATGTTGTTCCTACGACGCCATGGCNTATAGAATTCATGACATATGTTACGCAATTTGTCCTATTTTGCAGCATTAAAACAGAGATGTAAAGAAGAATATGATATTTTAAATCTGAAAGTATAAACTTGTGTACGGGTGTTAAAATTATGCAAAAACTACCTCAACTTGCTTTATAGTAGTTTTTAATTTCACAATGGAAAGATGTTGTTCCTACGACGCCATGGTACCGGAGAGAGATATAAGAGTTAAATGTAAATTTTTGCAGGTCTTCACGTGATTGGGTAAGAAAGTATCGTGACTGATTGAAATATATATGTTATATATATACCTTCTTAAAATAGACTTAGGTGTATGCACATATGGATACGTCACATAAACAGTACTTGTACCAGTTTAAAGCTTTATTACACCTTGGGACCAATAAACGACGTATTCTCTCCTTGACGCCACCATCAGCAGCTGTCTGTGAACATTAAGAATTAAAAATAGGAGTAGTGAACAATTCTTTGTACTGTTTAGATTATTAACCAGCTGTTTATGTAGCATAGCAAATTGCAGAACGTGGCAGAAATGGTAAAAATACAAAAACACTTAGATTAACAACTTTATTCTTTGTGCGTTTCGTACATCTTCACCGGTTCTAACACGTAGCTACGGAATGTCCCCACATTAACAGCATTGTTACCGGACAATACTCTCAATATGACGTTTCACGTTTTAATGAGACACAGTTTTTTTTCTGCCGCCTTATATGCATTAAAAAAATGTGGGTAGTGCTCCTATCGTGTATCGTTCCTTTACCCCGCAGCACTACTCAAAAGAAAAAACCTATTTCTGACCTAAATTTATTTTGCATTTCTTTTTCATTGGCATATAATTAACATTATGTGTTTTTCCATAAAAAAATTCAGTCTATGAAATTCCTTTGTATACTAGTTTGTGGAATAACATCAAACCTCATTAATGCATCAACATGTAAGTCACTGTGTTGTAATACTTATTTGATTTCAATAAATTCAATTAAAAAATGCGTTTACGAATTTGTGTCAAATATTTTGGGAATATCATCGTCCCCAAAACATACATTCTATTTATAAGACACGATTAAAATATCATAACGTAATTTATTGTGATATTTTCAACTTTATTGGAGAATTTTTAATACCGTGATGTAATTTCTCTTCTTCAACAGTAGTTGCTACGGGAACACATTGTAATTATNAATTGGAGAATTTTTAATACCGTGATGTAATTTCTCTTCTTCAACAGTAGTTGCTACGGGAACACATTGTAATTATAGTCTCCGAGCAAGTCTTCAAAGCGTTCAAGGAATCTTTCTTCTATGCGATGACATTCATTCCATTTTCTTAGGTTTCCTGAATAGGGCTTGCTAGCCACAAGGGCGGTACGGCGTAAATTTTTCACCTCCCCCTAACACCCTTCACACCTCCCCTTACGCCGTCCCTCAGCACCAGTTACAGCGGAGTTTTCACCGATGTAAACCCAAGTCCAAGGATATTCCTAGAATAGATTATTTTTAACTCAACACATGCTATAACGTAATAATGATAAACTGTCTTTGCTAGTTAGCTTCAATTTTTACTGTTAAGTGTGNTAACTCAACACATGCTATAACGTAATAATGATAAACTGTCTTTGCTAGTTAGCTTCAATTTTTACTGTTAAGTGTGGGTGTGTATGTAGTTTAATTGGATTTATGGTTACTGAAGTTGGCGTATTTCAAATTTTGAAGAGAAAATGTATTTTAGTTTCACACAAGAAGACAATGCTACGCTTCGTGTCTGAAGGCGAAAGTTGGTAGGGGATGACACGTTGGGCGAGTCCACAATAGTAATGTCAAGGGCGAGTTGAGGCAAACGGAAACACAGCACTGGGTAGCTAGAATACTATCTTCGCCACACAAACAATTAAGGATGCTTTTAGTATACTCCATGAAAAAAAAAAATTACGAATTAGAAAAACCTTTAAATTTGAAAAATAAAGTAGATTTATAACCACTTAAAAATTGTTTAACTCAATTTCCCCCCTCCAACCCCCCTGATATTTCACAACCCTTATGAGCAAGCAGGCGTCCGATGCTGTCAGTTTGAAAAATAAAGTAGATTTTTAATAACTTAAAAATCGTTCAGCTCGATTTGCCTCCCCCCCCCCTCTTCCCACCTCTTTATGAGCAGGCAGGCTCCCAATGCAGTCAGTTGCTGGGGTAGCCCGTCCCTTGAGCAACCGCTGTATCTTGCTCTCCGACTTGATCAGATTCGCGCCACACACACACACACACACACACACTCACTCGACATGTTTGTTTGTATGGCCACACGGAACATCCCAACCGCAGGAAAATTTTTGCATCAAATGCCTGACAAGATCTTGTCTTGTTCCCCTCGTGATTGCCACAAGTGCATCTTATGAAGTTAAACTGGTTGCTGTAAAATCACAGCGACTTCCGCGGGTTGCAATATCCGTTTTCGTGCCGAATATTACACTGCGTATGGACTAACACACACCTCGTAATCATACACATGTATCTACCCTTCTGACACTGTTCAAACAATGAACGAGTAAGCCAGTTTCTGTTGGTGGTGGCGTGAAATTTGCACACTTGGGTAGCACGCATGCAGCATAGGGCGGTATGTGAAATGTGAGCGTACTCGAAAACGTGCAAATACTCAGCACGTAATTTTTTTTTTTCAGCGTTTAGCTAAAATTTTACTTTTGCTTTTAAATGTTAAATGAGAGTTTTATCTGGTGAAACCTTTTTATGTGTATCAGGGCAGAGAAAAAAAAAACGTTGCAAAGTTATACATTTGTTTAAATGTATATTAATTAATTTACAACATTTATTACGTTTAGGGCAGGAAATGTGGGCTTAGATAAAGCACAAAGAAGTGTAATGTGCGACGTAATGGAACACACGTCACAAGTAACACCACAACTGTTTTTCACAGCGTTATTAAATACGTCCTTTGTACAAATCTCATTTGGGAGAGTTAGAAAGCTTTGTCTTCTCCATGGGCTTTAAGCCGATTGCGTAACACGAACGGCAAGTACAATATAGCGTCGGAAAGGTGGCAGCAACAGGCTGCCCGGCAGGGTTGGCAACTCTATTCTCACTTCAGTTTTCTTTCCCCGTTCCTAGCTTTGTCGTCTGCTAGTCAGCGCCACGGCCGGGCCCCAAGGCAGCTAGACGAGTGAGGTATCGTTCACTTTTTCTTCGGGTTCTTATCAAGTCAGTACGCCCGTAAAGGGACAGGGGGACTTGTATAGGCTATTGATGGTAAAGTGAGCACTTTTTGAAGCCCTCTTATTAGGAATAGTAGTCAATAAATATTGTATCCTTATACGTTAACTTTCGAGTCCGGCGAAATATATACGCTGTGTTCAGTACTTACATGGCAGTATTTATCTTAAAAAGTGACGGAAGGATAAAAAACTGATTGATAAGGGAAAAGTAACTAGTGCTTAACAAGTGCTTATTTTACCGTTAAGAGCCTATAGTTGTGGGTGATGGGCCGACGACTAGGAAGGCGGCGAATCGAAGCTTCGTCTCCATTTAATGTTAAATAAAGCGCATCACGTTGTTTTTTAAATTCATGTTTCGGCACCGCCTTCAAAATTAGTGTTTCGCCGAGACGGGTTCGGGGACAAATGTAACCCTTGTTTGTTGCACGGAAGAATTTTTTTTGAGCGAAATGACGATCGTGCACCTTAACTCTTTTGATTAATATGTGAACCGGATAATTGAGCTACCTATCTGTGCCGATGGTCGATTCGGCCTTATAGCAGAAACGTCCGCGTGAATTTACCTACTGATGAAAGACATCGTAATGTCAAATATACTTTATGTGTTTCTGAAAAGCTGAGCTTGCGCCAAATTGGGATGACTTAAGTGCACTTTCTAAATGTGACCATGAGCGAAGTTTTTGCAATTTTACTGACTGTGGCCTAAATTGAATGTGGTTCGTGGCTTAGTATCAGAATGTTGACACAGTTTTGGAAAGTGAATATTGCAGAAGTGCGACAGTGGGCCATGGAAGGTCTGTGAGTGGATGTCCCGTTAGATCACTGTACTTTTAATTTTTTTAATTTTACCATACCGGGATATAGAAACGATGACAACGTGTGTTTGATAAAAAGATTTCACATGCATTTATACCGCGATTCCTACAACTGTTTCTGAATACTTGAAACGTGTGTGAAAAGTGCCAAGCATGTTTGGAATTATTCTAACATACAGTTACGGACAGCAGCGTTCGGAAACGTTCGGCTTTCCTCGGAAACATGCATGTTCAGCAGAGAATATGTTTGGTGCTTTCGTCGATCTTCGCATGCCGTACGTCCGCTGTGCGAAAAAATATGTTAGTCATTTTATCTGGTGTTTGTGGTATTTGGAAGATTAAAGAAGAAGTGTTTACTGTCCTCAAATTCCAGATGCCTTACAGGCAAGCTACTTATAATTTATTAATTTAATCGTCTCGTAAAATTTCTCACATCTTTCTTGCCGTAGAAATGCGTAGTGCATGTTAGAATGTAGGAACACGTGGCTCCAGTTTATCTGGTTATATCTGTTGATGTGCTGTAAATAACGTTAAACGTACATTTTTAAAGGTATTGCCATTCTATGGATTCGGTGGCAAACGTGTAAATGAATAATACAATTTTGTTAAAATCTCGCCTTCGTAGACCTCCCACACAACTGAATTCCTGGAGCTGAAGAAGGCGCAAAGAAAAGTATATCCTATAAACAGTAAAATTACAAACAAACGTAATTTTAATACCTGCAAAACACACATATTTGTGTAATTGCTTATAATTTTCCAATGTATAACAGCTAAATTTAACCTTAATTTATTTGGGATACAGAGTTTACTAATACAAAATAACCTTAAAAAAATATGCTAATATAGTTGGGGAATCATTATTTTATGTGTATAATGTTTCCGGTACACCAAGAAAAATTACTTTGCTGTAATATAACCATTAAAAATGATAAAATATTTTCAGAAAATCTTGCAACATATCATATAATGTAAGTAATGACAGGTTGTTGCAATATGACCATACTTTGTTGAAGGAAATGAATAATTTTTCCCCCACCACCAGAGAAATTCCATTCAAGATACAGTTATCGCAGTTACAATAAGTGATGAACAGCATTAGTAAAAACTAACAATAACAAAATTGTTTTTTTTTTAGTTATAACATTAAGTCTGGCTTAGTCACTTGGCCTGTGGCTACTACTGTTAATTAAGGGTGATAAAATAAACTGTCATGAAAATTAAAAAATAGGCTATTGTTTCAAATTTACCAAATGAGTTGTTTTTGTAGCCCCTGTACACCACACAATTCCTTCGAATTTACTAATAACCGAAAATTGCTCGTTAATGCAACCTGTAATACTGGTATAGCCTTGGTATGTCAGTTCTTTCAGTGTAAGAGTTGTTATTGTGTACACAAGATTTGAGAAAAACTATTACCTAGTGAATAACTATAAAATAAATACACAAACCTCAAGTTATGAAGTCACGGTGGCTGAGCGGTTAGCCTGCTCACCTCCCACCAAGGCGAACCGGGTTCAATCCCCAGACGGGTCACTCCCGTATTTTCGCCAGTGGAAATTGTGCCGGACGATGCCAGTGGTTGGCGGGTTTTCTCGGGGATCTCCCGTTTTACCCGCCCTTTCATTTCGGCGCTGCTCCATACTCACCTCTATCACCCTTATCAGCTCTCAAAACCTCGCTGTTAAGAGCCGCCTAAATATCTTCACTCACTCAAGTTAAGCTGTATGTATTTATGAAGTTTTAGAGATGCTTCTATGGCATTTTTGGAATCTTCCAAATTCTCACACGATTTGATTGTGTGTGCATAATCAAAAATAAACATTGTACTTTGGGTTGTGAAGATCAGAAAAGATCTGAGGTAAACACATTACAAAAATCTGGAACATTCTGGACAAACTTTTATTATAATATCTCTTTTTACAATATTCCTTATGAGAACTCCACATCCAAGTCTTGTTACATACTGTACTGTGTTTCATGTACAGGAGATGGACAAAATAATATGAACACCTGACATATACACAATATTTATTTATTAATAAAGTGTTGGGCCATCATTTGCTTTTAGAAAAGCTGCAATTCTTCGCGGAATAGATTCGTAGAGTGTCTGAATAGTTTCCAACGGAATTTTGTCCCATTCTTGTACCAAAACATCCGCCAATTGCTTCAATGATGTTGTAGATGAAAATCTGCTCCTCACTCTCTGCTCTAAAACTCCCCATAACGGTTCAATTATGTTGAGGTCTGGCGATTGTTTGATGATATTCTGATGCTCCTCAAACCAAGACTGAACCTTTTTGGCTGTGTGTATGGGCGCATTATCATCTTGGAATATGGCAGTGTTTGACAGCAATGTGCTAGTCATAGTAATAACTTCACCATTGAGGATGTCGATATATTCATTCGCAGTAATCCGGCCAGAGATGTGAATGAGAGGACCAGCTGAATACCACGATATAGCCGCCCAAATCATAACGGAACCTCCCCCATGCTTGACTGTAGGAAGCAGGCAGTCCGGATCGTAGGCTTCTTTTGGGGTTCTCCATACATAAACCCGGCCGTTTGTAGGAAACAATGTAAACGATGATTCATCGGACCATACCACATTCTTCCAATCATCAAGTGTCCAGGTTTTATGATCGTGGCACCACTTCTTTCGCAGCTTAGCGTTGGCTTCCGTTATAAAGGATTTCGCAATTGCAGCCCTTCCATGAATGTTAGCTTTGTGGAGCTCCCGACGTACTGTTTTTGTCGAAAGAGTATTACTCAAGTGAGTGTTGAGTTCTGCTGTCACTTTTGCCGCGGTAATTTTATGTTGTCTGGCCACAATTATTTTTAATATTTGTCGGTCTCTGTCAGTTAACTTTGGGTTTCGCCCACTATTACTCTTCGCCGATGATGTTTTACCATGTTTTGTGTATGCTGTCATTACCGTGGATACTGTCGCTCGTGAAACGTTAAAAAAATTAAGCTGCTTTCGTCCCAGACGCTCCCGCTAACCGAGTACCAACGATTTGCCCTCTTTCGAAGTCTGAGAGTTCACACATTTCACCGATCGCTTGTCTTAACCGTCACAGATAGCATATAATACACTGAAATATAAACTACAAGACTTGGCACGTAAACTGTGCAATACATACGCGTCGCATTATTTACACGGAAGCAGTGTTGCCAAAGTGCAACAAAAAGTACTATATTGCATGGTGTTCATATTATTTTGTCCATCCCCTGTATGTGTAGTAAATTTTCAGAGTTCCACAAATGTACATGTAGTGTAATTGTTTGTTTAGTATCTGCTTCTCCACCACAGCTATCAGCTTTTTTGCCGTCTATGAATTCAATAAGGTTTGTCGGCAACTTTCAGTTACAATTGTTAAGCAAGGTAGGCCTACTTGTTAAAAACTACATACATACATCCATTGTATACAAACTTTAATATACATATGTAGTGAATATAGATTTGATAGTCAGAGGTATAAATCTCTTGAAATTGATATATCAGTTTAGAAATATAATTCAAGTCAGAAATGTAATTATTATCAAAGTATGAATTTACAAATTTCAAATTTGCGTACTATTTTTTGTATTTATTTTACCAAAATGGCAATACACTTCCAGCAACTATTCACATGACATAATAATTATCGAATGGAAGCGTGTACTGTTTATGTATCTACAGGCTGAACATATTGGTCAAGGTCACTGTAAAAATGCCCTGTTGTACTTACATGAAATAGAGAATACCACTGCGACTATGTTCATAGACATCTATACTAGGTAACACAATAAGTAGAATATAACTTTTTGTCTGCAAGCAAACATGTTACATATGTAACGTCCATTGTAACATCAAGATAGTGTATGCAGTTATTGTGTTAATGTACAGTGTCGGTAAAACTGTTGATGACCTATTACAAATACACTGTGTGCTGCTTGAGTGAGAAATTGTCAATTGAGGCAGGGCACAGTAATACCTGTTTGGTTTTTGTAAATAATCGTTAGCTTTTAATTTTTTTTAAATAGAATAACGATTTATTGCATATTATTTAAAACATTTGGCTAAATTTGAAAACATTTATTAGTTGAGTACATCTTAAGTAATTGTGTTACTTTAAAAATTAACACAAAAACAAAGTGTGGGGTAATTATTCAGAATAGGGGATTTCGGAATAAAAAGAGAAACAACCCCTAAAATTACCTTTATTGTCGTTACTTATCACACAGACAACGAATTTACTAGGGGCATCACAATATTCGCAGTAAATACTACCAAATGCGATATAGGGGAGGGCTATAACGATCGGGTAAATTGTGGGGTAAAACACATTATTATGTATAATTTATATATAAAACTTTGGCTTGCTGCGAAAACGCGGGAAGACCTAACATGACTTCATGTAATTTCATTATTGTTGAACGACAACAGGGTGTGAGGGTGTGTTCGTCGACGCGCCATATCGCGTCAGCACACACGCCCTATTTTGTTTATATGGCAAATTCAAAGCACTGCGGATGCAAGAGCGCTTCAAGCTCTATACCTTCAAAAACAGCCGGCTTGCTTTGAATCACTGTTTTGGGGATTAACCCCCTTGCTGGCGCTGGGACTCTGGCTCAGTGCGTAATATTTGTCTACGCTTGAACAGTATGTTTCAGTGCGAGGGGATTACGCTTGAATATCATTTATACAGGATCACAGTAAAAACTACAGCCTATCATGAAGTTAGGTTTAATTTGGTTAGGTGTTCTGTAATTCAAATGGCTGGCGGCAGAGATACGTAAGCCCTTTAATCTGATACTACATATTACAATTCACTACACTTACTTTCCACGGAAAACTAGAGTATAAATTACGTTACTCACCCATGTAAGCGGCGAATGTAGCTCCTTGGTGATTTATTGCTGATAACTCGTGAACAGGACGCGTTAACGTCTATACAATTTGTCAAAACCTCACAAACACTCGTGTTTAAGCACAATAATTATATTTANTACAGGACGCGTTAACGTCTATACAATTTGTCAAAACCTCACAAACACTCGTGTTTAAGCACAATAATTATATTTAAACAACTAACATGGACGTAATTGTAAAGAAACACTCTAGGTTCACACAATAATTTGATATAACTCGTCAGATGGAAAGAATCGCAACGAAACACACTTAATATAACTTGCAAATCATAAGCCTTCACACAGTCAAATTCACACGGTTTACTGAAATTGCGCACTCCCCCAGCATACAACCGTCACGTGAAATAGCTAAAGACCAAAATCTACGTGGATTTGTTTCCTGTCACAGCGCATATTATCCAACTAATGTATCATGGCNGAAATAGCTAAAGACCAAAATCTACGTGGATTTGTTTCCTGTCACAGCGCATATTATCCAACTAATGTATCATGGCAATACTCGTCAACTGCTTGTAAACCACGCCTGTGGACGACTTTTTATATAATACTAGCTAGCCGGCCCAGTTTCGCCCGGGTAAAACTGACTTTTACAGTGACACACTAATAAATAAATAAAGAAAAAACAATTAATTTATGTGAAAACAGAATTTAAAAATTAGGCTAAGTTGGCCTAGGTTTTTAACTGATTANTAAGAAAAAACAATTAATTTATGTGAAAACAGAATTTAAAAATTAGGCTAAGTTGGCCTAGGTTTTTAACTGATTACGGCAACTGTTTTCCTTCCTTTATAAAAAATGGGCTATCGGTTCTTCATCGGTATTGTTTTTGGAGTGTATCTGTGTAACTATAGCGTAGTTACCACATTTCCGCTTTCCAGCGTCGATGTACCTAAATCAAAACGTGAGTTTCATGAAGATGTAGCTTTAGAAATAAGTGTACTAAGGTACTACTTTTTGCGCTTCGCTGAAGGATCTTAATCGATCACCAAAGTTAAGCGACGTTTCCAGCGCCACGCCTCTGGATGGGTGACCTTTAGTGGCATAACATCTAAGCGCTTCCGGGCTTCTGAGGATACGTTAAATATTCGGTCCCTGTTGTTGTCGATTGACAGCAGTCGTTAAGCCATTTCACAGGCTCTTGGACTGCCTGATTAACTCTGAAACAAAAGGAAAGAAATATTTTGGTCACGTTCCCAGCCGTTACAGAATTAGAATTTGGTGTTATTGCACAGAAACCGTACAATTTTCCGGGATAAAATATATTATATGTCCTATTCCAGGACCTAAAGTACCAACATACTAAGTTTCATCAAAATCCGTTCAGCCATTATGGAGTTGAGTTCGGTCACGTTCCCAGCCGTTGAAGAATTACGTTTTGTTGTTATTGCACTGTACCTTACAACTTACCGGGATATAAAGTATCCTATGTCCTATTCCAGGACATAATGTACATACATACTAAATTTCATCAAAATCCGTTCAGCCGTTACGGAGCTGGGTGGTAACAAACATACATACACTCGCACACATACTTTCGCATTTGTAATATTAGTAGGTTACTATAAGTGCATTTTTTCTACTGCTTATATGTTTCTTAATAAAATACTGAGATTAAACGTTAATTAATGTTAATTCGGATTTACTGTTTTTCTGGCTCTGTAAATTTGCCTGTGTTGTAAATTTGTCGAGANAACGTTAATTAATGTTAATTCGGATTTACTGTTTTTCTGGCTCTGTAAATTTGCCTGTGTTGTAAATTTGTCGAGAAAGCGGGATGAATATCTTCATAACTGAAAGTTAATTAAAACTGTTGATTTTTAAACAATTACTACATATAGCCTTGGCCAATTGTTGGTATCNTTCATAACTGAAAGTTAATTAAAACTGTTGATTTTTAAACAATTACTACATATAGCCTTGGCCAATTGTTGGTATCTCTGCATAACATTTGACTGCAGTTGTTTGAATTACTTAGCATGGTAATATTAAAAACATTTTTGTATGTTGGAAACGCTAATCTTGCGAGCCAATACGAGACTTTACATTTGGATACACACAAGTTAGGAAGCAACTACTTGTCAACACAGTCATATACTACTCCTCAAAGTTAAAAATTAATATTTTCAACAGTTATGCATTTGATGTATTTTCAGAGTACATAATCATGAAACAAGATAATTCCAGTAAGAAATACAAGTCTGTTCGAACAAAAATATGGTTAAGTAAGGGTGAAGTGAGTTTTGTTTCAANGATAATTCCAGTAAGAAATACAAGTCTGTTCGAACAAAAATATGGTTAAGTAAGGGTGAAGTGAGTTTTGTTTCAATTGAAAGTCTGCAATTAAACGTAATTTATTGTGACCAAAGCTTTTATTTGAAAGTTGTTTAGTTTAAGAGAACAATACAAAATACGCCTAACCTGTTTACTTGGTAATGCGTCTGACTATGGTAAACACAAANGTTTAGTTTAAGAGAACAATACAAAATACGCCTAACCTGTTTACTTGGTAATGCGTCTGACTATGGTAAACACAAATTAAACAAAATTCATACTTTACTTAGCCTGTATGGAAGTGCAAAAAATTGGGTGGTAACCGAAATGAACTTGTTCTGCATTAATGCAGTTCACATTGCTCAGTATCAACGCAGGTGTCATTATATGGCCTATACATTTCTATGCATTGCGGAATATTGTGAAATAATGCAAGTTATGGAGAAATAATATTTATTCACAATATTTTGTAATAATTCCTGTATTAACACAATAGCATTATCTCTCTCATTTTCTTCACTTACAACACTTAAAACAATTTGTGTAGCATTAACTCCACAAACGTAAATGACGTTCCATTCATGAACAAGAATTATTCATAAATTGATTTACAGCAAGGTTGAAATGTTTTCGCTATACAAACATTTTGATACGTCGACCCGAGCCACAAAGCTCTCGTTCACAGGCAGTCGTTTCTATATCCGTGTCTCAATCTATAGAGCGCTATTCTGCGCAATCTATCGAGAGCGCTACTTCACGCACTCGGTGGTTGGAACTGAGACAACCAATCTCTCTGATGTCACGCAGCTGATGCCACAAGGCGCAAAATCATGTTAAGCTATAATCACGGCCATGGCTATTGGAAATACTTTGTATACGTTCAGAGATTTTCAGCAATAATTATTGCATTACTGGAAGAAAAATACAGTAATTTTTGTTTCGCACATTTATGTTCTCGTGTTACAGCAATTATTGTGTGTAACTGTACACACTATGTGAAAGTTACAAAAAAATTCATAACCTGGTAAAACCAATAGTGTCTGAAATACTTTTCTACGTGTTTATAAATACATGTTGTGCACGTTATTTCATTGCTTAAACAGTTACACAAATAATAATGGCGTGTGGGGAGTGCACCCAGGGCAAGGCAACACCCTCCGAGTGACGGTCTTTCCAGCTGGGACCCGTAGGTGACCGTCATCCCCGGGAATTACAGAAATGAAATCCTAGAATGGAGCGGCGCTGGAATAAAAGGGTGGGGGAAACGGGAGTACCCCGAGAAAACCCGCTGGCAAGCGGCATCGTCCAGCACGATTCCCACATGCGAGAATCCGGTAGTGAACCCGCCGGTGATCGAACCCGGATCGCCGTGGTGGGAGGCGAGCCCCCTGGACACTACGCCACCGATGCTCCTAAAGAGTTACAATTACCGTACAAGTGAAATGCGATGTGGTTTTGGTCCGGAAAGCTATTATAACCCCATTCAAATGCTTAAACACTATAAACAAATATGGTGTATGATAAGAGAGTGTGAGAGAGCACCAGCAAGAGCGCAGCTTTGTGCTCTTTCCTTTCTGTTATCTCGCCCTTTTGCACGCTCTCAGACGAATTAAGACACCCAGACAANGCGCAGCTTTGTGCTCTTTCCTTTCTGTTATCTCGCCCTTTTGCACGCTCTCAGACGAATTAAGACACCCAGACAATGTTCCAAGCGACATCAGTGTAACGTGTTCGCGTGAGCACCGGAGATCGTTATCTGGGCCAATTGAGAAACTCTCTAATCTCACTTTTATTTTTTTTTGAACAGGCCAACCAAAAATGTTGGTGACATGACGAAAGTAATGCGTATATNTTCTAATCTCACTTTTATTTTTTTTTGAACAGGCCAACCAAAAATGTTGGTGACATGACGAAAGTAATGCGTATATATGAGATGAATATTTTTTTAGGTTAATATAATAACTACGCACTTAACATTTGCGCAGTATTTGTTACACTCCCGACTTTACTCATCCTGTGTGAATATTTGTATAGGTTCTTGATAGTGAAGAGAGGAAAGAATTTTAGTTGCCTGCTTGCGTTGCAATATCAGTTAAGATTACCAGAAATAGTAACTGTTTTTAATTGTGACCAGGAGTTCTAAAATGAAAGCTTATGTTTTTATGTAAACATTGAATCGGCACGAAAATACACACGGAAGCACTGCCGTACCATATACATAAAATAAAGAAAGTTACGGTGTAAGCAAATTGAAAATTGGTGTAAAAGTAGCTATCTGTCGGCAGCAATTCTCAGATTTCTAAGAAAAAAAGTTCTTTCACTTTCCTCTAGAAAAAACTCGACAGCATTACTATAAGGAATTTTGTGGAAACACTTTTACTATGTAAGGAGTATTCTTATTTTGTGTATAATAAAATTTTTGCTTATTTTTGTAGTTAGGTTGCGAAATTTATTTGGCAGTAATATTCAACAGCGAGCAAGCATTTTGCCCATTTTTGATGTTATTATAATTTTATTTCAGTGTTGTAGTTTTCCTGTCCATTATTTATTGTACCCAAAATACTCGTAAGTGTAGAAACAAAAGTTGAATGGCTGTCGAAGGTCAAGATGTGGCAATTATGTGGGTGGTGACGACTGATTCAGAGGGACAGTGTGTTTTGTGTTTCATCGAAAATATTATGCATAAATGAATAGAAGCTCTATGTGGGCGGTGAAAAATTCTTAGAAAACTCAAATGCTAGGGAGTGTTCTTCAGCAATTTCAAATGTCTTGACAAAGTACAAGATTGATCACACGAAAATTGCTATAACTGTGACAATGTGAGTTACATGGCCACGTGTGCTCTAATTAGGTTTTCCTTTCATCTTCAGTGATAAATGTATTTAATGTTTTCATNGTGAGTTACATGGCCACGTGTGCTCTAATTAGGTTTTCCTTTCATCTTCAGTGATAAATGTATTTAATGTTTTCATTTAAATATGTACCATTTGCATATTTATTGTAACATATTTTTTTTATCTTTAATGTATACAAATAATATCCAAGATAATAATGTTCAGTCAGAATGGGTTAACAGACTATCGCAACAATGTTCTTAGTCTTGTTGTGCATAGTTTTTTTGGCAANCCAAGATAATAATGTTCAGTCAGAATGGGTTAACAGACTATCGCAACAATGTTCTTAGTCTTGTTGTGCATAGTTTTTTTGGCAGTTTGCATGTTAATTTCTGTTCATTTCATAGGCCTTAATTTTGTGATATTCTAGAATCCAAGCATTGTAAATTCCTTAACAATGTAAACATCCAGAATAATATTTTGCAAAGTTCGTGTATCAACTTTCGTTGAACCAGGAGTTATTCTATTTGAGAAAGTATGCTAATTATTTAAGTAACTTCGTTTTTATTGGCTTGATATATTGTAATTGAGCAAGGTGGCACAGTGGCGAACCACTGGACTCACATTTAGAAGAATGTGGGTTTCATTCCTGGTCCAGCCATTTTAATTGCAGTTTTCCATTCTTTCCGAAAATCACTCCAGACGAATGCTAAGCTGGTTACTTAGTACAGAACAAGGCAAATATTCCTACCCGGTTCCTGCTTCTCTGAGCAACTTGCTCAGTTTCTAATTATAGCTGTTAGAGATGTTAAGACCAAACNTTCCTACCCGGTTCCTGCTTCTCTGAGCAACTTGCTCAGTTTCTAATTATAGCTGTTAGAGATGTTAAGACCAAACTATCCTTGATAGGTTTGTTTTATTCCACTGTAAACTTCCCTTTGGTTCGAGATGAAATTGTCAAGAATTATATGTTTTAATTCACAGTAAAGAAATTTACTTCCACACATTGTGTGTCTTTAAGTAAGGCTTCAATATTGACACAATAAAAAAGTATCACCAACAAGACAAGTTCATGAATGCTGCAGCATCAGCCAGGTTCAAACTGTGCAGTGTGATAATTTGATACACTTTGCTAACAGTTTACTTTTCCTCTTCGCCGGTGAAATGAGTCTCTTCCCTTTCAACCTGAAGTTGTGTGCAATATTTAAAAATGAAAAACTACAAGTATATTTTTACTCTGCAGAATTAAAAACAAACTTAAGTTATTTTTCGATTAGTGATAGCTCTTTTTTTTTGCTAGTGTTGACTCATGTGTCTAATTATTACTATAGTCAATTCACGGTTACTTCCAGCTTTTTTTGAAGCTCTGCTTAAGTTCTTCTTTCAAGCGATTGCTCCACCTCATGCGAACAAAGCATCACCAAATGTAGAAAACTACACCAGTGATAATGCACCACATTCGTGTGCACTCAGTGTAATAACATTTAACATAAGAACTATTTATTCTGGGCATTATCAGCACACCTATTTTCTCAGTTTTTATANCTCAGTGTAATAACATTTAACATAAGAACTATTTATTCTGGGCATTATCAGCACACCTATTTTCTCAGTTTTTATACATTTTAATCATTAATGAATTACTATAATTCATAAGCAGTAAATACAGAATATTTTTATACCACCAAAAATTAAATACTTTTATATGACTTTATATTAACACAAGTATAAAACGCTTGTGATTTGTAATATGAGTAAGCAACTAAACACGTCATATATAGGGGTGATTTTTCTAAAGTGCATTTCAAAAAGTAAGAAGAAACTGCGAATAGACTCTATGTGTGGTGTTCTGAGAGTAATTTTTTTTTAATTTGATGTGTTTTTGTGGTACCAAATGTGCTTTATTTACTCAGAACAGTTCAGATGTTGCTCATTTTGTTCCGCGTAATGTTATTATCTAACAGCACCACGTTCCAATTTTTAATTTCATCTGCACAACCAAGCAAAAGGTAATGTAATGACAAATTAGTGATTGTAGCATCTCTGGATTTCCACAGTCCCAAGGCGTACCTGAAAATGTATTTTCATGAACAAAAATTGAATTTAATATACAACCATTTTCAATTTAAAAAATATGTACAATTTGGCCCTGTTTAGTACCGTATTAGTTAAGAATGAGTCAGAAAAGTAACCTCTCCAACATATGTACTGACTTTCTTTTCGGAATATCTGGCAACCCTATTTGAGCTATAATAATCAGAATATACGTACTCATTCTTCACTCATTTTAGATGTGTTTTGTTTCACACAATTTCTGGATATAAATTCATGGCAAGGAGTAAGAATACAAAGCAGCAACAGTGAATTTGATGCTTGCATCTGAAAACTGCGAAGCAGTGTGAAGAAATCCCCACATCAGTGGAAAAAGTGTATTTACAAGAGTTTACAAAAATAATGACTTTTTNTATTAGTGTAACAAGTGTATTTTCAAGTGTTAACAAAAGTAATTACTTTTTTACTCACTACTTTTGCCAGTTACACGGGATGCTATGTAAACTAATTAGAATTATTTTTCATTGTTGTGAATAGTTATTTTTACCACATGAAAAAATACTTGTGTTGATGCAACTTGGCGAAATAAGTATGTCACATCAAATAAATTGATGGTATTTGCTTCTGCTTTTTGTTTTGTATCTGCAATTAGTATAATTTTTAATGTGATTAACAGAGAGGCTACCCTTTTTATGGGCATATAATATAGATTTGGTTATATATAATGTGCCATATGTCTTACACAAGGAAAGAAGAACAAGTGTTACTAAAACAAGTCTGAGTAAAAGATAAATTGAAACATTACCAATCTATAGAAAAAACGTAATCTTGAAGTGATGTATTTGTTAAAAAAAAAAAAATTACAATGAGTTTGTACATTTTT
Organism: Clitarchus hookeri; assembly: GCA_002778355.1. Taxonomy (NCBI): domain Eukaryota; kingdom Metazoa; phylum Arthropoda; class Insecta; order Phasmatodea; family Phasmatidae; genus Clitarchus; species Clitarchus hookeri. The sequence goes on along the minus strand of NQII01001920.1, from coordinate 14,258 downwards.
ATTGATAGATGTTGCATATTATGTCCATTCTCAGTTTGCAAGTTCCTTTCATAAAGTACAATGTATTAACTAATTTATACGAAGTTAAGTGAAACTGCTGTTGCAGAGCAATAAGAAATACAAAAAATACGGACAATCCCAAGTTGTAAGCTTAATTTTTGCTTTCACAGTTTTTTTTGCTCTATTTGCTTAATTTATTTTGTTAGAATATGTTTTGTGGATGCATTCCTTTTAGACTATCAGTAATGAAAGATGATATATATCCCTTACAGTTTACATTGTGTATTTATTAAATCTAATCAAAAATTTTTAGTCAAAAGTGCTTATTTTCTACCTCTAATTTTTTCTGAATTGGCTTCCTTAAAGTAAAATACAGTTCCTACGTGATTNCTCAGTGTAATAACATTTAACATAAGAACTATTTATTCTGGGCATTATCAGCACACCTATTTTCTCAGTTTTTATAAATTTTAATTATTAATGAATTACTATAATTCATAGGCAGTAAATACAGAATATTTTTATACCACCAAAAATTAAATACTTTTATATGACTTTATATTAACACAAGTATAAAACGCTTGTGATTTGTAATATGAGTAAGCAACTAAACACGTCATATATAGGGGTGATTTTTCTAAAGTGCATTTCAAAAAGTAAGAAGAAACTGCGAATAGACTCTATGTGTGGTGTTCTGAGAGTAATTTTTTTTTAATTTGATGTGTTTTTGTGGTACCAAATGTGCTTTATTTACTCAGAACAGTTCAGATATTGCTCATTTTGTTCCGCGTAATGTTATTATCTAACAGCACCACGTTCCAATTTTTAATTTCATCTGCACAACCAAGCAAAAGGTAATGTAATGACAAATTAGTGATTGTAGCATCTCTGGATTTCCACAGTCCCAAGGCGTACCTGAAAATGTATTTTCATGAACAAAAATTGAATTTAATATACAACCATTTTCAATTTAAAAAATATGTACAATTTGGCCCTGTTTAGTACCGTATTAGTTAAGAATGAGTCAGAAAAGTAACCTCTCCAACATATGTACTGACTTTCTTTTCGGAAAATCTGCCAACCCTATTTGAGCTATAATAATCAGAATATACGTACTCATTCTTCACTCATTTTAGATGTGTTTTGTTTCAGACAATTTCTGGATATAAATTCATGGCAAGGAGTAAGAATACAAAGCAGCAACAGTGAATTTGATGCTTGCATCTGAAAACTGCGAAGCAGTGTGAAGAAATCCCCACATCAGTGGAAAAAGTGTATTTACAAGAGTTTACAAAAATAATGACTTTTTTACTCACTACTTTTGCCAGTTACACGGGATGCTATGTAAACTAATTAGAATTATTTTTTATTGTTGTGAATAGTTATTTTTACCACATGAAAAAAATACTTGTGTTGATGCAACTTGGCGAAATAAGTATGTCACATCAAATAAATTGGTGGTATTTGCTTCTGCTTTTTGTTTTGTATCTGCAATTAGTATCATTTTTAATGTGATTAACAGAGAGGCTACCCTTTTTATAGGCATATAATATAGTTTTGGTTATATATAATGTGCCATATGTCTTACACAAGGAAAGAAGAACAAGTGTTACTAAAACAAGTCTGAGTAANTTTTGGTTATATATAATGTGCCATATGTCTTACACAAGGAAAGAAGAACAAGTGTTACTAAAACAAGTCTGAGTAAAAGATAAATTGAAACATTACCAATCTATAGAAAAAACGTAATCTTAAAGTGATGTATTTGTGAAAAAAAAAAAAAAAAAATTACAATGAGTTTGTACATTTTTATTGATAGATGTTGCATATTATGTCCATTCTCAGTTTGCAAGTTCCTTTCATAAAGTACAATGTATTAACTAATTTATACGAAGTTAAGTGAAACTGCTGTTGCAGAGCAATAAGAAATACAAAAAATACGGACAATCCCAAGTTGTAAGCTTAATTTTTGCTTTCACAGTTTTTTTTGCTCTATTTGCTTAATTTATTTTGTTAGAATATGTTTTGTGGATGCATTCCTTTTAGACTATCAGTAATGAAAGATGATATATATCCCTTACAGTTTACATTGTGTATTTATTAAATCTAATCAAAAATTTTTAGTCAAAAGTGCTTATTTTCTACCTCTAATTTTTTCTGAATTGGCTTCCTTAAAGTAAAATACAGTTCCTACGTGATTATAACTGTGCAAATAACAATCTACTGAACTGGTGATGTGCTATTCCTGTATTTTGGTCTTGTAAATTTGCCATCCATGTAGATATGGGTTGTTACAGCTATTTTCTGTACCTCCTCCAAACTGATACAGGTACATACCTGTATCTGATACGAAGTATCTGTATCAGATACAGGAATTCCCGGGCGCATAGCTGCTTCGCCAGTCTCTAGATTAGCGGGCGTGTATCAGGTACACAGTATCAGGTAGGCATCTATCAGATACGCACGTTATCGAGTGCGTGCGTTATCAAGTAATTACGTGTTTTGAGTTTGTGTACTGTGTTTTATATTTTACAGTGAAATTAAGTGAGCACTTTTGAAAGCCCTCTCATTTGGAATAAATGTCAATAAATATATATTATTGTACCCTTGGACGTTAACATTCGAGTATGGTGAAATATATACATTGTGTTTATTTCTTACATGGCAATAAATATTTTAAAAAGTGGCAGAAGCATAAAAAAATGACTGATAGGAAAAAAGTAACAAGGGCCTAAAAAGAGGTCATTTTTCCGTGAACAGCTTATATGGATAAGAACAAGATCATAATAAAAGAATTCATTGGCACGAAAATGTTTCAGAGAGGATGATGAACTTGCTAAGTGTGAATCGTGTATATAAAACTTAGATGTAAATTATGCACTTAGAAAAAAAGACGAAATGACTTAACTGTGCAGTCTCTAAATCTAAACCAAGAAATAGTTTTTCATCTTAATACGACATTTTCAACACAATTAAAATTGTGATCCATCAGGAATGCATGCAATTGCAGACGAAACATACTGGCAGCGATTGTTAAACTGATACTAAATGTATCCGATACTTCGGCAGTGTACTCATTTACACTATTGATACAAGTGCGTATCATATACAAAGTAGCAGGTTGATACTCTGTGACTCACCTCTACAGCCATGTATTGACAATTCCTAAAATCTTACTATTCCTATAGATATAATATTAAGGAAAGTTTCTACACATACGTAGAACCATACCTCTGAAGCAGTATGGTGTAGTTCCTCTATATCTGGCATTCATGCAATTTTGAGGACAAACTACATGAGGGAGTATGTTTCATTTCTGTACACATTTCTAGTAAAGGTATCATATTTGCTTAACACACTATAAATTATGTTTTACAGTCATTTTTAGGGGGTTTACATAATTCATAACATATAAATTATGACACATAACTTACAAATTCTTTCTGTTCCTTGGCTATTCTTAATTATACGATTGAAATTTAACATAAGCAATAGAGTGGCATGTCACCGTTATTACTTTAGCCTGAATCAGGCGATAAAAATGTAAAAGATCCAAGCCTTAGTAGCTTCAGGTAGGAGGATATAGGCACCGAATGAAGCACTACGTCTGATGTAAAACATGCAGAACTCGGTAGAATGCACACTATCAAAATTGTCAGAAAGGTACCATTTGTGTTGCATATAAAAGAAAAATGCTTATTTTTAGTATATTTGTAAAATGTATTGCAATAATTTACTATTTTCTTTAAAATCATGTAATGAGAGTATGTTTTGTAATCAAAATTTAAGCGTGTTTTCATTCTATAAACATTAGAAAGTGCATTTTTTTTAATATACGAAGTAAGAGTACCATTATTTTTCTGATTGTAATAAAAATTAGTCGTAATGTTTAAAACATTTTTATAATTGATTTTTTGCACATCCATTTCAGCCACAAAAGTTTTATAAGTGATTTGGAATGTGCTTCTGAAGAATCCAAAATGTAAATATACTAAAAAATTTATAATAAACAAACTTTTATTAGTATATGCTATTTAAAACATTTAAATTATTAAATTCTAGCATAATATTTTACAGTGTTACAAGTATATGCAATCTTCTTTAATATGCAACATAAATCACACTTTTCTGACAATTTTGGTAGTGTGAACTACTTTTTGATGAGCTCTGCATATCGTACAGTCCGGTGCAAGGAAGCCACTCACCTTCTGTCTGAAGTATATATTTCTGCAAACTGACTTATTCTTGATTGGTATAGATATCACACTTATATACGACAGCTACCATTATGATATGTGATCATTAGTATACATATATATGTTAAATTTACCATACTTGCATACTACAGCTGCCAATATGGTATGTGATTATTCCTATATACGTGTATGCCTGGTAAAGTAACTATACGCTTGTACTACAGCTGCCAATATGGTACATGATCGTTCCCATACATGTGTCTAGTAACATTTTCCATACTAGTATAGTATATCTGCTAATAAGGTTCGGAATTGTTCCTATACAAGTGTCTAGTAAATATACTTAAGTTGTATGGTATGATTTCTAAACGTTTGGAAATGTTACCATATATTTGAATGGTAATGTTTCCATTTGTGCATAGGAAAACCTCCGTGCATGTATTGAAATGTTACAAGAGTTACGTATGATACATTTCCCATACGCTGTCTCAGCTAAAAACTTCCAATACATGTTTGCGAAACACACCGAATTTTTTTTTCACAGTTTGGCTTTATTTTGTTTTTCTCTTCTGGAGCGACTAAAATGTTATAATTTTTGTGTGTCGTGATTTTGCAGGTGTGTTTAGCAATGTTATATAAGTGAGGAGCCACTTAGCCTCTTGTCCATTATAGGCGCAGTGCTTTCGCGTGTGTGATGGCGATTCAGATTTTTGTGATCTTAATTTAGTAAACCTTCAGCACAACATTTATAGCAAGTGTTGGTTTGTATGGCGTGTCTGTAGCAGCACGTGGCCCATGCGTATTTGGGAATAAAATATGTTTATGTGATTTTTGATTGAACAACGTTTGTAAAAGATAAGTTCCGTTTAGAAAATGCTGTGTACAACAATGTGCAATCATGGGTCTCGTCACATTTGCGGTTTGAAATGATTGCAGTTAAAAGGTGCACGTCTTTCCCGGTTGTGGTGAAAGCAGCGTGTTTCTATGAGTAGTGCACACAGACTTCTAATGGCGTTTGTATTGTAAAGATGTCTGACACACTCCTTTACTTGTTGTTATGTAAATGTGTATTATACTTTGAACTGTACCTAGGTGATTTATTGAAAACTTTTGATGAAAGCAGGCGTTGGTATGAGTTGTGCACTCGCGACGTTTATGGCAAAATGTGACTCAGATGGGTTTCCCAATTTGTTCTTGTTTTTATGAAAATATGTTTTATACTTTGCACTGCATGCAAGTGTTTGTACTGATAAATTGTTGTGGTGAAAGCAAAGTGTTATTATTAATTGGGTACACGTGCCTATTATAGCTAATGTGTTCCAAATGTTATTTTTAAATTATTTAAATGAGATCTATGTGGACTTAGCACTGGTCTTCCATGTTGTGGTTTATTTAAGCTTTGGAACCAAAATGAAGCTATGTATGAGGTTTTCAGTGCTTAATTATTGTCAAGAGTAACATTTTATCCCCTGCAATTGCAGTGCGTAGAGGTGACTTTAAAAGTATTTAAAAATTCATAGGATGAAAACAAATGGGTTGTATGGTCTCAGAGAGTTCCTCTTTAATAATAAATTATTTAGGTAAGTTTCTTGTAGTTTTAATTTTAGGGGCTTTGGCCTAGGCTTTCCATTCTTCTGGCCTATTTTCCGATGGTGATGAGGCGTGGCAGGGATTTTACAAGGCACCGGAAATGGCAAGGATCCGTACTGATCCATGACGGCACTGAACAGGCGAGTGATCTGCTGCAGTGATGGCCTGTCTATCCTCTGTTACCAACTGAGCTAGCCGTTGGCGAAACCTGTCATCGATACGTTCCACGTCACGGAAATTGTTCCTGACGACGGTGGTTCTAACCGAATCCATGAATTCGCGGCACACTCTTGACATGGTGGTACGTGGAAATCCCAGTGCCTGCACGACGTTGGAGAAGGAGAGCCCCATGCGTCTTGCCGCAGCTATCCGGCCATTATGAAATGCGCTGAGATCTTGTTTATTGCCCATTCTGTGCTCAACTGTTACTCAGACGGTCAGCTTAAGATCTGACATCATCCCAGTCAAGTGTGGCTGGGCACTGTTCTATTCGACGGGGCGATCACAGCACTAGTTCGCCCGCATGGAAAGTGTATCAAATTCAACTAATAATGAGTGTATATGAGTATACATACTTATGAATTATTACATTATCATCATTGGAAAAAATGATTAAGCTCTGCGACTGAAATATGACATCGTCTTTCATTGTTATCTACAGCGAATTGCTGGGCCTACTATGTCACAAATCCAGCGATTAAAATGACATATACTTTTATGCTTCATTTCGTATTTTTAATTTAATTTCATATTTAATTCTTAAGCAAACATTATAATAAGCAATATATAATTGGCACATGATATATAAAGTACACATGTTACGAACAAGCATGTTTTGACATGTTAAGGATTTCTTCTGTTCACGGTATTTTAAAATGGAAAAATTATATAAATATATTGTTAATTTTTTTTTTTTTATTCTCAACCTCGTAAAATTAGTTTTGTCTGTTAGATAATAGTCCAGGGTTTAATCCACTCTCTTCGAAATATTACCATATCCCTCTGTTGCAGATTTAAAAATAGAAGGTTTCTCGAAATATACATTTTTGTTGCCTTTTAGTTGTTTCTGAGCTATTCATTTGCACACTGAGTTATATGTAAATCAGTTCAGTCTTTCTGTAATCTGACAATGAATATTTTGTATGAATGATATATTTTTTAAGATTATTGCTTTATGTATTTTACAAATTAAAATTTATTTTAAACATAGTAAGTATTCATTGCACATATTGTCATATAAGTGTAAATAATTTGTATAGAACCAAACTCCGTTGGGAAAATTGTAGGTCAGCAAGTACACACATGCATACAAGCAGTAATATAACAAAAATATAAAACTTTAAATTATTTATTCTAAAAATATTACTTCCTTTTTAAAGTACCTCAAAATTATCCCAGCATATTAAGAACAACTTCATTGTATGACAGTAGTAAATATATTTTGCAGTGTTTAATTTTATTCACATTATTATAAACTATTTATAATATTTGTGACGTAAAATTAACTATTGTTTGTAAAAATTGCAAGACCCAGAAAGAATGGCCCGAATTAATCCAAAATAGGAAGGTGTAGAACAGTGTACTAGCAATAAGTGGTTAGACTGCAGAGAAATGGCGTAGTCGTAGGCCCAGCAGTGCCCTCCCTCGTGTGAGGGTGAAGGTCCGTGTTACGCCAAGCCCAATCAGTGAAGAGCAGTCAAACGAAGTGAAAGCAAGTGGCAGTATGCCTCGTCAACGTCAAAGGGTGCCATATCAGCAGTGAGTGAGATCGAACAGGGCAGAATGATTGGTCTCCGGGAAACGGGTTCGTCATACCGTGACGTTTTGGCTCGTATAGGGCATGCTGCTACGACAGTGATGCGTGTGTGGCACCAGTGGATAGAATAGAGCCGTACGCAGCGACAAGCGGGTACTGAACCACGCAATGTGACCACAGCACGGGATGACCGCCATCTTGTCCGCATGGCCGCAAAGGACCGTACAGCCTCTACCACGGTGTTGGCTCGACACTGGAGCACTGCAACGGGTGTGGACCTGTCTGCGTCGACGGTTTGACGCCATCTGCTGCGGGTTGAACTGGTGACACGCATGCCATTATATCGGCTTCCATTGTCCAGAAACCACAAACGCCTCAGACTGCAATGGGCCCGTGAACGCCGTCGCTGGCGTGCTGAGTACCAAAATGTAGTGTTTTCGGACGAGTCCCGCTTCAACCTGTTCTACAGTGATGATCGCATACGTGTTAGACGCTACTGTGGTGACTGCAATCTGGCAGCCTGCATTGCAGAGCGGTATAGCGGACAAACGCCAAGTGTGACGGTTTAAGGCGCTATTGGATACAAAATGTAATCTCGACCCCTACGTATTGAGGGTAATATGAACAGCAACTGCTATATCAGGGAGGTTTTAGAGCCCGACGTACTTCCCCTTCTTTAGGCGACTCCACAAGCGATATTTCAGCAGGACAATACCTGACCACATGTGGCGAGGAATGTGCAAGTCTCCTTCAATGAAAGACGAGCACTACTGCTTCCCTGGTCTGCACGTTCACCTAACATTTCACGCATCTAACATGTCTGGGATATGTTTGGTCGGCGACTTGTTCACCACGGACCTCCAGCAAACACTGTTGATGCTTTGTGGACTCGCATGAAAACCGCGTGGAGGGAGATTCCCCAGGAACATACCCAGGTCCTCTTTGATTCCATGCCACGACGTTCAGGGGCTCTGATTGCAGCACGTAGGGGCTTCACACCATACTGAATTCTTAAGTACAGAGATCATGGATAGTTCTGTAATCTTAACCAATTGTGTATTATCATGTGCATAATCTGTGGTATAAAGTTCATTACAAATCACACGTATCCTTCTGGGTGTTACATTTTTCACATATGGTAGTGTACATCTTAACTTTTGCTTCTTAGTTTCAGTGGTTGAACTCTTGAACCGGATGCGTACGTCCATTGCCGACATGCAACTCTAACATTGTATCCAGAATTGATTAATTTTCTTTTGGTCACGCTGAATTTGCAAAGTGGAAAAGATTGTTTTCTTCCTTCATGTTATACTTCGTGTTTAACGGGAGAACTGTATGCTTTTCAAGAAAATGTTTGAATATGCTTCGGTGATCGACTACATCAAACGTAGTTCCACAAAAACTATTGCAGCCAGAATAAAGAGAATGTAGACATTAAACTCTCTCAGCCATGTGACAAAAATGTGTTGCTCCGTTTGCTGTTCCACGAATATAACTGTTACCAAAGGGCTAATATTTATTATTTTCCCCATACCCAATAAAGTCTTCCTTATAACAACTTTTCACTCTTTCTATGCGAGAAAAATGGAACATTTAGAGTACCGTTTAGAATATACATTCAAACTGGGTTAGTATTTATGTGTTATATTATTAGCTTTCCTCTTGAACCCTTCTTGAAAAGTTGATGAATAATCAGTGTAAGTAAACACCGTTAGTACAGAACAGATACTCTAGTAAACAGATTGTTGCACATGCGTGCTTACGAAAACAGCAAACATCATGCTGAAACATTTTTTAGAGAAATATATTTATGTGAAAGTAATTCTGTTGTACAGAAAGATAGACTTATGAGACCAATTTCTGTCTGTGACTCCCTTGGGAGGAAGGTTTCCGGACGTTTGAGGTGGTGTGGCAGTACAATGATGTTGTAGCGAAGCCTGGTTACCGCATTTGACTCTAGAAAGGGTGGGTGATGTGTTTCTCACAGCCTCTCTCCACTAAAGGCTCCTCATGCCACTCCTGGTTCCCGCAAATTGGGCTCCGTCGCCCGTCTCCCCATATGAACCAGTCTCCTCGTAGCTGGTGAGGGGTATCTGCCGTGATGGCTTGGGACAATAGTTGATACCTAAGCCCGACCAGTTGGCAGGGCATAGGATCACTTTGCTTTCAGGCCGATGGGGCCCAATACTGGAATTTCATGGTGAAGAAATTCTATAGTCTGGCAATGGTCAGTGTCCGATGACGGATTCTCCAACTGTACTTCTGGTGGTAGGAAGTGGTGGCGACGGCTTGGAGGCTGTGATGACAGCATGGTAGACGAATGGAGTTTGACAATGACGAATCTTCCTTTCAGAGCGAGAGCTGCTATCTCCGATTTCGGCATTCCCCGAGGAATCGAGGACGTATGCCGCTCCGAACCGAACGTACTCCACCCTTCTGGTGAGCATGCGGGTCATTGTTGGTTGCGGTCGGACATTGAAAATCCACTAGCGCCATGGCAAATAGGTGGGAGCATGGGTTGATAGGGTTGGCTCCACCAGAGGTTTTATCTGGTGTACCGATCACTAGAGGTTGGACTCGTGCTGGCAGTGGTTAACTTCGTATGCTGGAGGAGGTCTGGAGAGATTCCCCCTCTCAAAGAAAGACCGGGCGGTGAGCGGCAACCCGCTCCGGTTGTGTCTTAGTAGGACACTAGGGGTATTGATAGAACCCCAGCAAGACCACGCGCTTGGTTTCTGAGGACGAGAGTCTCAGAATCTTGTGAAATGGTGTACTTGGCCGTACTTGTGAATCAGATTGGGGCTTTGGATTTGGTTACCTCAGGTGCATGGGTTGGCCACCTGCGATGAGAAGGCGTGATCCCTCTTCCCCGCCGATTGGGCGGTCGTAGCGTGGGATGGCCATCCGGCTAAGAACGCTTCGTAAAAATATAAAAGTACGAAGGCCGAGAGGCTAAAATATCTGCACATGTAAAGTATGTGTGCCTATGCGTATGTGTGCACCCCCTCCCCTAAACTTGGGAATGCATGAACCAGATTTCACCAATCTCGGTACACATATAGTAATTGGTAACGACACCTGAATTTTATAGTATGAGAACATGTGAAGCTGTTACTTTCAAAATGGCGGCTATTAAAAATTTAAGATTATCTATTTGGGAAACCATTTAATCGATTTAAACCTAAAATTTTGTTTGTTCACAGCACATAAGATAAGCATTGAATTTAGAAATAGATGTTGTTCTACTATTTTGGTAGATAGCACCTCATGAAAAAATAAAGCTTTACATTATATCTCGAAAATTAAAACTACTCAACCAATGCTCGCCAAATTTGGCACATAAGTAATACTTTGGTAGGCCATGTAAACGTATGTCAATTAAATTAATTAGGAATTTATTTTAAAAATAGCAGGAATACAATAATTTGAGGTTTATTTGATATATCTACCATACCATTCAACCAATTTCAACCAAATTTTGTATGATGACAGTATCTGTTACAAGGATAATATATGCCAAGAAATAACATAACAAATGTTTTTGCCATTTTGTAACATAGCTTCACATTCATAAATGAAGTTTTCATGTCATATCTCTGTAAATAATTGTACAATTCCTACCGAGTTTGGCAAACAAGTTGCTCTGCAGTAAGTGATATAAACTTCATATTTTAAGAAGATGAGACACTTATTTTCACAAAAGTAGTCATAGGCGATGTAGCTTGGTATCATATATCGTCGAAGCCAACTTAACATAGTATACTTGCAATATATAGCATATTACAACCATCAAATGTGTCCACACAAAATCTCTTTTGTCCACCATTCTGTAAGATACTATCACATGATAAACAATTCATACCTAGTAATCTCTGGAAAAAAAACTAACATATTCCTACCAAGTTTGCCAATCAAGTAGCACTACGACAGGCCATGTTAATTAATGTCTTTGTCTGTGCCGGAGACCAATTTTTAGAATGGCTGCCATATAAACACTTGAGCTTAGTATGTTATATCTACGACACTATGAAAACATTTTAACTTAACTTTGTGTATTGACAGTATCTATTATAACCATAAAATTTGTATATTTATATGATCATTTCTACGCAATTTTTAAAGAGAGCCCCGTATGAAGAAATTCAGTTTTTATGTCATATCTCAGGATACGACCACCCGATTCTTAGCAAATTTGGCGAAGAAGTTGTACAATGTTAGGCCATATTACTTTATATGTTTTAAGTGTGCAAGTCTTTCATTTTCAGAATTGCTGTTACAAAAAATCTTTAGTTTAGTGAGCTATATCTACGAAACTATACAAACCATTATAACCTAACTTTCTACACTGGCAGTATCTATTAAAATAACCTAATATTAGAATACACAAAAATTTTGTCCTTCATTTATGAATATCTTTAAAGAAATAATGGAGGTTTTATGCCATATTTCGAGGATCAATCAACCGATTCCTATAAAATTTCTCCCGCAAGCAGTGCTACAGAAATGTAAATAAACTAATACGTTGGAGAGTTGACGTGGCTTTGTTTAAATGACGTTAATATAAATAATTTAGATTATTATGTTATATCTATAAAACAATTCAAGAAAATTCAACCAAGTTTTGTACGTTAACAGTATTCATTAGAAGTTTCAATTATGCAAAGAGAGTTACTATTTTGCCGGCCTGTTTGCAAAATAGTGGCAAGTGAGAAATGTGTACATTTTGTCATATTTGAGGAAAAATTTAACTAATTTGCATAAAATTTTGCACACATTAGTGCCACAGAAGACCATGTAAATTTACATGTTTAAGGTGGTCTCAGAAATTTATTTTCGAAATGGGGGCCATGTAAAAATTGTTATAAACTGTTCATATATTAAACAATTTAACCAAATGCACTCAGAAGTTGTGTTGAGAGTATTTATTAGAAGTATTATAAACTTACATAACCTCTTTCTAGGAAATTTTGTAATATAGCACTAAATGAGAAAATTAGGTTTTTAACCATATCTCGGGGACCATTCAACATATTTATACCAAATTCTTCGCACCTATGTTATGCAGTTGATTGCCCGTTACCTTACTGTACGGTTTATCTAAGCTTTTAAGAAATTCATTAATTATTTGCACCAATGTAGAGGAAAGTAGGCTAATTAGTAATATCAGTAACATCTTATTATCATACGAAGTGTTTAAAATAATGGTGGTGCGTCTTGTAAAGCCCTAAAGTATTAGTTCAAAGACCGTTACTGTTAACACCGATTATATATTCACAGCAGGGTAAATTCAAATTCCTCTGATACGTACTACTAACCTTGCTTCACTGCGTGCTTTCGCCTAACAACAGAAGAAAACGTTTTGTTTCCAAAACAAGAATTATAATTTAGATGTTTGCGTTTATATCGACGACGNTATAATTTAGATGTTTGCGTTTATATCGACGACATTGCCAAATTATTATTATTGTCTTACTAACATTTTATGAGTATGAGTCCCAGTAAGTCGTAATAAAAATGAATAAGTCAATTGACTTAATCCTTTTGTTAAAACTACATAGCATATTTTAAAAAATGTATTTGATCGGAAGAGATCTCTAAAAAATACCATTACAAATTTATAAAATAATGAGCCAAAAAATATTTTTCTCAGTTCAGACCCCTTCGTGGTCTATAAAATCTGCATTCTTCCTTTTTTTTTCTCCTACAATAATAATTGTTTACCATTTTTCCCTTGCGATTTGAAGTAACTGTTTTGCCTTATTTAATGCCCAATATAATGTCTGTACGCGGTTTGCGTAAGTTTACTTTCATTCCCCTTCATGTTGGTTTTAAGAAGCATAAACTGAATAAAAATAAAATCAGCAAAATTTGTGTTACAGACAGGTTTAGCCATTTTTCTGTCAACCTATTACATACAAACAGTACATGTCGTACATCCCAACAGATACTGAACTGACGATCTTTGAGGCGTTAAATTTAATGAAAGGTCTTAAAATAATTTTAAAATTTTAATCTCATGGTTATTATAAATAATTATATTCAGAATTAATTATTTTGCTTTGCATAGTATTGTTGAAATTATCTAAACCAGACTAATTTTATGCTGCACCAATTAGCTGATAACAGTGGTGACTTGAATGAAAAAGGAGGGAGACTGTTGAAGTGCCAAAGCCGGTAAAGTAAGCAGTAAATATGTGCTCATTAAAATTTTTTCATTTCATAAAATGTATCTTCTAAGAGTTTAAAAATATAATGAACAAAAATTGGTTTCTTTCAGCATTCAGTGGGTATTTATTGTTAATATTACTACTCCTTTGTTTTGCCCCAATTTGTGCGTAATAGGCGAGGAAACATTGTTAAAATATGATTAACTCGACATCATGTGAACAAACAAAAACCTATAAAATATTTAAAAATGATTGAGTGGCAGATTGGCCGGGAGGGGGAAGGTTTATCAAACTAGTTTATAATTTTCACTTTGGTACCACGTATCACTAAAGGTTGCTCAGTGGGCAAGCCTTATACTTGATTGGCTTTGATATGGTTTTATGTAAGAGACATAAAAATTTATTTCATATCCTAATTCAAACTTTCAGAACTCAAAACCAAACCACTCTCCAACAGAAAAATTTGCTATGTCGTGAAGTACGATATAACAAACCAAAGATCCAAATCTTCTGTTGTGAATTATCTAAATACATATAGAATTATTGCTA
>NQII01001919.1:354496-394937 GCA_002778355.1 Clitarchus hookeri | reverse complement strand
CTCGGCGAGAGACAACTAGTATATGTTTTTTCGTGCATTTGTTTAATAAACATTGAATACTTTCTACCCTCTAGGGAATAAATGAAGAATATTAAACAAAATTATAATACTGAACATTATCTAGAAACAAATTAAATATACTTACACATAATCTGTATGTCAATAACTATTAAAAATAATTAAATAACCTAACCAAAGATTATACAGTATTTTGTTTAACTCCTGTAATAAAACTGAATTTGGAAATTATATTAAATTAATTGACAACATAAGCAAGTACTCTTTAATCATATCTGTGGTTAACGGTAAACATATATCTTGGCACTCTTGGATGCTCATATTCAACCTTGGGTACAGATGCTCCCATCATATATAAAGGACACCGGCCACTTCGTAGAATGCCTGAAAAATCTGGACACCATCCCTTATCTGGTTACTGTAGATGCCACTTCACTTTACACTAATATTCTCACTCATCAGAACTGTCTGCAATAGAATTCTTCTTCAACCAAAGACCTCCCAACAGTAAACCTTCCATAGCATTTCTGGTCGAACTGGCAAGACACACACTAAACAACAACAGTGTCAGGTTCTAAGACAAGTACTACCTCCAAGTTAAAGGCACAGTCAGGGGCACCCGCATGACCCCGTCTTACGCCAATCTGTTCATGGGTAAACTGGAGAAAAACATTCTGAGCAATCGGCCAACTCAGCCACTCTGCTGGATGGGTCTTAATGATCTGGGATTCAACTGTGGACAATCTCATCCACTTCCTCAACAACCTTAACTCGCACAGCCGGCTTAAGTTTACCTGGACCTACTCTAAATCACATGCCGTATTTCTGGATGTAGAACAAGCCCTTCACAATTACAGAATTGAATCAGCTGTTCTCATTAAACCCACCAACCACCTTCAGTACCTACATTTTGACAGCTACCACCCATTTTATGCCAAAAAATCTCTGCTGTATAGTCTTGCTACCAAAGCTACACACATTTGCTCCACTCAAACTTAACTGGTGTGTTCTGACTTTCTCATTTCTATTCCCGCGAATTGCATTTGTACCCTGGCGGTCACAACTGAACTAGACTTTTTTGTTGCCTGGTTTGTGTTTTGTTTGTCCGCCATGTTGTTATTGCTATCTGTTATTTTCTCGTGTGTGGTGCGTGTGGTTATCCAATCGGATTTTGCATCTTTGACCCAGTATCCAATTAAAAACTATGTTTCAGTGACAGTTGAACCAGACCTGTATGTTTCACAAAGAAACATGTGGTCCTCCAGGCCGGATATACTGGAATATAAGACTCTTTCATTCACATAGTCGGATGTGTTTCGCATGCTCGCGGGTCTTTAAGTGTTATTCAACACAAATCATTTCGCATTTTAATAAAAATTGATCAAATCACCTCAATTCGTCTCAGGCTAGAGAAGGTAGAAATCAGACAGAACAGGTTGTTAAAATTAGCTCAAGAAGCCAAGGCAAATACCTCCAAGTTGGATTGGTTTATTGCAACGTGTTGTGGTCTCGCTACAGTGAAGGCTGGATTTGACTAGGATCATCTGCAGTACCAACTACAGAGAAACCTTGTTGTTGCAATCCCAATTATTCAGTTTTCCCGTGTCAGTCTTTTTTTTTTTTTACGGTACCGACAACTATCCTAAATAAACAGTGTTTAAAAAAACCTGCATGCTACGACTCTCAAAACATAAATTTCCCACATGTATTGATTAAATATTCTGCCCGAAAGCCAAAATATATTCGGAACAATCGTTATGCTCTGTACCATGCAATTTGGCCAGATTCTGACAGGTCTGCAAAAGTAGCACTACTGTTTACATCTGACTACGTATCCTTCCGCCATCAGCTGATCGGCCACATGGCAATGATGTTTATTTTCATGCTGTTATTATCAGCTGATATCCCTGTCAATGTACTGTTCCTGGGACGTTCTAGGCAAACTTGCTACTCAGAAATACGTAGCTGCGATTGTAGTAATAGTAATGTGTACATAAATCATTAATCAGTAAAATATGTTAAAGGACAAAAATATAAATAATTAATTTAAAATTTAGTAAATACAAAAAAATTTAATGCTAAACAAATTTTAAGATATTTTAGATTGATGTCTGTCTAAAAAAATTTGTAGGTTTTAAAAGTAAAAATATAAAACCTTGCAAAAAAATTTAATATTTGCTAACTCTTTTTTATTTGTCCGAGACAGTGAATTTGGGATAACATTTGCAAAACAGTATTTGTACCTATTATCACACGTTGGACATTATAGCTAATATATTCGAGTTGGAAATATATTTGACGTGGAATAACGTTAGAATTACTTAACAACTATTCACGCACTTTCTTCTGAAACAAGGAAATGGATTTTCGGAGAACAATGTGGCGTATAATTTACATAGACGAACGATTACCTGCCCCATAGAAATTACTAGTACTGAAAATCACTTTACACAAAATATAAGTTACTTTAAAAATTATGCAGAGATTGCGAAAAATAAAACTATTGGTATCTGTTTGTAAATTTATATATATCCCACGCAAACCGCTTTTATTCTTTTTTTTTTGTGGCTGGTAATGTTTTAGGAAAAATTTGATCGGTATCAGCATGCACATCCTGTCCGGAGCGAAGTCTGAGCTTCTTATTTTCCTCAATAGGTAGTTTATTTCTAAAGTTCACTGTTCTTCTATTACTGGCTCGGAACAACACAAATTTGAAATATATTTTGTCAAATTATTAAAGAAAATAATTCATCAATATTAGGCAATATTTCTGTATGCTTTTGGAATTATAATATCAAGCACGTAATGAAAGCGAGGTTAGAGAGGGGTGATTAAGACGNTGCCTAACAACTATTCACGCACTTTCTTCTGAAACAAGGAAATGGATTTTCGGAGAACAATAGACGAACGATTACCTGCCCCATAGAAATTAATAGTACTGAAAATCACTTTACACAAAATATAAGTTACTTTAAAAATTATGCAGAGATTGCGAAAAATAAAACTATTGGTATCTGTTTGTGAATTTATATATATCCCATGCAAACCGCTTTTATTCTTTTTTTTTTTTGTGGCTGGTAATGTTTTAGGAAAAATTTGATCGGTATCAGCACGCACATGCTGTCCGGAGCGAAGTCTGAGCTTCTTATTTTCCTCAATAGGTAGTTTATTTCTAAAGTTCACTGTTCTTCTATTACTGGCTCGGAACAACACAAATTTGAAATATATTTTGTCAAATTATTAAAGAAAATAATTCATCAATATTAGGCAATATTTCTGTATGCTTTTGGAATTATAATATCAAGCACGTAATGAAAGCGAGGTTAGAGAGGGGTGATTAAGACGTGAAAAAGTGATTTGAAATTGCGTTTCAATTGGATACGGATCGTTTTACTGTGCCTTTAATTTTGAGCATCTATACATTTCTACTTTAGCACAAAGTTTAGTTTCTAACTCTAAAAACTGCTGTTTTATGACCACGTAAAATAAAATGTATTAATTAACCTGGGAACTCTTTCTTATCGCGCGTATTTTCGGCTGGTCTAATGTGTGTCGGCAGTGCACTCAGAATAACCAACATAATATTAACTTTTGTTCGTTCATGCATCAGCTGATACAGGATTTTGTAAATGGCACGTTGTTTGTTTCGAATACANTCTGTCGGCAGTGCACTCAGAATAACCAACATAATATTAACTTTTGTTCGTTCATGCATCAGCTGATACAGGATTTTGTAAATGGCATGTTGTTTGTTTCGAATACATCTAGTTGCCACTCACTGACTGTCAGAATGTGGCCAACTTATATGAAATGAAGTATNCGTTGTTTGTTTCGAATACATCTAGTTGCCACTCACTGACTGTCAGAATGTGGCCAACTTATATGAAATGAAGTATAGCTATGAAATACAGTGGATTTTCAATGATTCATTCCAGTTATTTACGTTTTACCGTATTTCTCATTGGTACATTCGCCAAAGATTGCATGCATCATTCGTTTTTGAATGCTATGTGAATAGAAAACAACACGTATAATCGACAACTGGTACTCTCAATAGTACTGTTTACATTCCGCAACAGTTTTCCTTGTTCTATAGACTACTATTCTTCTTCTTATGTATTTACTGTATTCATAAGTTGGTGACAATGATAAACCATTGCGTATTCTCTTATTCTTATGTGTTTACTGCACTCTTAGGTTGGCGACAATGAGAATGAATCACTCAATCTCGGACACTGTATTTAACTATCTATGGCCTTGTTATTGTAAACGGAATTTTAAATGAGGTTAGAGCCATGGCGGTATTTTGACGGGCGTGAGTATTATTGGAAACTATCGGCTGCGTGTTTGGTTAGAATTGTAAAGTTTTGAAAAATACTTTGCAAGTAATGATTGGCAAAAATTGTAATTTTAACTGAGGGATTGAGCATGGCTTAGCCGACAAAGAAACATTGAATGAAAATATTAATATAAATAAAAACTAAATTTCGCCCAGTTTAAAAAATTGAAGTTTTTAATTTAAAGTGAATATTTTATCATAAATTGACTTGAATAAGTTGTTTTAATAACATCTTTATTCTGTTGGTTTAAACAACAATGCATTTTGAGGTTATGTACGATATTTCTCAGGTCTAAAATCCCAGTCTGCATCCATAGTTTTCCTACATGCTTAGTTTTTTCTTGTTGATCCACTGAAAAACGAATAATCGAGAATCCACTGTATTATCAGAAAGTGACAAAGTGTTTGTCGCAGAAGTTCACACACTGTCTTGATAAATTTGACACATATTTTCAGATTATGGCGGCGCTTGATGCATTGTCAAAGGCAACAGTACAGGAGACCGGCACGTCAGCTAGTAGTCGAGGACACACAGGTAGAGTTTACCGCCGATAAAGTTACCAACCTTTTCAGGCCATCCTAGAGATTGAGCAGGGTTGCCACCCATTTGGAAAAACGGGAATTGTCAGAGAATTTGAAAGCTGTCAGGGAAATGTCGGGTAATTTTGGATAAATGTGTTACATATCGTGGAATTCCGTGAAAAATGTATCTTGTTGAGTAACTTGTGAATTACGAGGCGTGGAACCAAACATTTTTACAAATTTTCTGTACACTGATTGAAATGGTGAAACTAATACGGTTTTTGCGCAGTTGTAAGATTACAAAGACATGCACTATCTATGTTTTTATTGTAGGTATTTACTTTAGGAGATTTTCTATTAACTCTCAGTAATCGAGATATCGAATGGCGAAGCGTCTCTTGTCCACGTGTGAGACAATATTTGCTTTTAGTGTAGTGTTCTGTGGCCATTTTGATGCTAAGCTGTGTGGTAACAGCATGATTATATTCTTGTCAAAGCAATAAGGAATTTCAGAGGGACCATTAAATTTCACGGTCTGCAGTCGTAATCNAGCATGATTATATTCTTGTCAAAGCAATAAGGAATTTCAGAGGGACCATTAAATTTCACGGTCTGCAGTCGTAATCGAAAGAATGGTTACAAAATTAGTAACAGAGTGAATTATTATCTTTTTTTTACTGGCGTCGAAACAGTGATTGTGATGCAGTGAGTAGGAGACAACGAAATCCATTTCAAAGAAAAGGTAAGATTTTGATTTAGGACTCTTAAACACTTATTTCAATGAGATTGTATGAATGGGTAAGTCACGATCGTNAGCATGATTATATTCTTGTCAAAGCAATAAGGAATTTCAGAGGGACCATTAAATTTCACGGTCTGCAGTCGTAATCAAAAGAATGGTTACAAAATTAGTAACAGAGTGAATTATTATCTTTTTTTTACTGGCGTCGAAACAGTGATTGTGATGCAGTGAGTAGGAGACAACGAAATCCATTTCAAAGAAAAGGTAAGATTTTGATTTAGGACTCTTAAACACTTATTTCAATGAGATTGTATGAATGGGTAAGTCACGATCGTTTGTGCTTATTACACAGCATCATTTGTAGGTTCAAAAGAATACCATTTTCAGAAGTTTTTCTGTGATTTTCTCTGAAGTCATTATTTTCAAGAATTACTGCATAGATGAGAACATTGTTAATTCCCGTAAAAAATTGAATGCCTAAAGCTAAAGGCCATACTATGATCACGTAACCCTTTCATAAGAAAATAACGAAAAACTTTCATGTATGAGTATGAAAAATGCTTTCTACAACCATAAGAAAACTGCTACTGACCAGTCAAAAACATGCTTGGGAAAAATATGCAGTTGTACTTTCTTTCCTAATGTTTGCGAACTGTACGTTTTCTCTTTTTTTTAATTTTGATTGAAAGATAAGCTTGGCTGTGAAGTGTACAGTGGACTCTTGTAGCAAGCTCACAAGTACCGGTAAACTGTATCCACACTTAATTTTCAGTGTTCCCTGCAAAACTTTTATATAAGTTGTCTTCTGTCGTATTTGATGTGTAATCTTGATTTGTCTAGAAAGTCCTAGGGCTTTGTTGGAACTCTGAGACTGACACATTCTCTTATCAGATTCTTGACTTTTGTGCAACACCAACCAAAAGACTCATTTCGTCAGAAATTGTTCCTATTTTTGACTCGTTAGGGTGGCTGTCCCCTGTCATCCTCAAGGCCAAGACTCTGTTGCAGCAGTTATGGTTTTCAAAAATTGATATGGATTCCTTACTTCTATTAGACATTATTGAGAAATGGATGGTGTTCAGAACAGAGCTTCCACCGCTCTCAAGTGTGTTAAGTTGCTTGCCCATATGCGCTACATGGTGGCAACACACATGAATTACACAGGTTTTGTGATAGTTCAGAAGTGGGATACACTGCTGTTGTGTACCTTTGTGCAATTGAGCAAAATGGACATGTGAACATGAGCCTAGTCTTCTCCAAATGTAAGTTGGCTCCACTGGAGACTGAGTCTATTCCTCGCATAGAACTGCATGAAGTCGTTGCCCTTGCAAAAGCTCTTAAGTTCATACACACCATGCTGGAGGGAATTGTAACACTGAACTCTCTACGAGCTTGATCTGACTCACGTGTTGTGCTCAGTTGGATTGCTGGTTCTCATGCGTGGAAAACCTTTGAGGCTAATCTAGTCAGCCAAATCCAAGAACCTATGCCACTCGAGTGCTGGCATCCTGTTGCATCTGCAGATAATACAGCTGATTGCATGTCTCGGACTGATGTCTTGCTGGGCCTTCAACTTTTCTTGTTATGATAACTTATCACTTTGAAACCCCACCATGACTTTTGGGAATGTGTAGTTTAATTTTGCTGTCGAAAATATCTTCCACTTTAATTTGCTGTGTAGGTTGTGTGTGTTGTTCAAGTTTTTGTGCTTGTGATTCTTGTCACGATTTCAAATCTGCAGTCGTAGTTTTGAATGGTTACTGGCATCATGTGAAATTGTGTATGCTGTTGACAGGTCACACGGCACAAGTGTGTCTTCTCCTGAAACACAGGGCGGATCAACACTTGAAGGATAACAGTGGGACGGAGCCACTGAGCATCGCAGTTCGGGAAGCAAATGCAGATATTGTCACCTTGTGAGTAATGCGTTAGAAGACACTTTTTTTAACAAGAATAAGTTTAATATTTTTCTGGCCTAGTCAACCATACATTTTACACCAAAATGTTAATTTGTGTGTGTGCGCACGTGTATGTGTGCACATGTGTGTGTGTGTATAGACACACACAAGGTGTAAAATAAATTAACTTATTAATTAAGAAGGAAACTTCTTAAGTGGGTAACCTATTAAAAGGGTTTCACTTTATGTCAATAATTGGTTTGACACTTGATAAAAAAAAATATTAACATAATTTAAATAAGCCATTTTTTGTGTTAATTGCAAGCATAGCTATATTTTGTTTCAGAAAAACCATTTGGTGACATTTTGTGTAATTTTAGAGAGAACTTGTCTAAAGTTTTCTTCTAGACTTAAGGATGAAATGATTTTGAACAGTAAAATACATTTTCATAATTTTTTTCAATACTTTTTATAAATAAACACAAAACTTTTAATTAATATTTTCCTGTGTATTGTTCTTGTAAAACTGCCTTTCNAGAACTTGTCTAAAGTTTTCTTCTAGACTTAAGGATGAAATGATTTTGAACAGTAAAATACATTTTCATAATTTTTTCCAATACTTTTTATAAATAAACATAAAACTTTTAATTATTATTTTCCTGTGTATTTAAGTTCTTGTAAAACTGCCTTTTTACCAACTGTAATGTGTTGTGGTTAAGGAACAGTTTTGCTTGGCAGGCTGAGGCTGTCCATCCTGAATGAAGAAATCAAGGCTTCGGAAATGGGATCCATGGGTGACGACACTTTCAACGATGTGGTGCGAGACTTCTCACAGCTGGCATACTCCCACCCAGAGCGCCTGGTGCGGGGAAAGAATGACAGTCAGGGGCCAGAGTGAGGGCAAATGGTGGCGGCCACGAAGCCTTCGTCGTCGTCACACAGTGCCCTGCCTTTGTTTGTGCGCTCTTCTGCACGTAAGCTGTTTCCCAGAAGTGGGAAGAAAAAGAAATTGCCATAGCAATGGTAACGTCTCTTGTTTCTGTTGAAAGTGTGAAGCGTCGAGAAGTACAGAGTTGTGTTCAGACAAAGGTCAACAGTGGCTTTGGAACTGTAATATAAGGTAATTAGGAGATATCTGTCTCTTTCAGTTATATTTGAAAATGCATTGTAGTTTCTTCGAATGTTGGGCCTAAAACACAGTTTGTGTAACATGTTTCCATGCTCTAGATTGGAAATGTGCCTTAATTGTTCTTTTTGGTATTTGTACATCTTGAGTGGTGTAAATTTTTCTTTAAAAGTGATGAGTAATGTGCTTTTTGTATAAATAATATTTCTGTAAATTATGGTGCTTACTGTCATGCATATCTGCAAGTAACTAGCGACTGATTGTTCAGGTGTTGTTGCCAACCCTGATGTATTTTCTCTGCCTAGCATAACCGATTATTTGCAGTTGAGCATGCTAAAGTTTCTGTGATAGTGTGAAGTCTCCTAGTTATATAACATTTATTCTGGTTTGAATTAGTTTCCTGCTAACATTTGACCATACAAAATGGTTATCACAGTTCGTTAAGTCCTCTTGAGAATGCATTTCCCAAAACTTTAATTTTGTTTGAAAATTGTAGTTTAGCGAAGAAGATAATCTGTGTTGCCATTATTAGATGTATGTAGTAGAATGCAAACATAACGTGTGTGCTGTCAACCAGAGTTACAGTAATTTATTTGAGTGACAACTTTGTATAAAGCTTGTGAGTAATGAATGTTTTTAAAACTACGGGCACGCCTTGATGGACAAAAACAAATTGTTTCCAAAGGGATGGGTAGGGTTGATGGCTTTAATTTTTGTGTTGAAGACTACATTTGGTTTGACATATTTAGAGTACTGTATGTTCTCTTATAATGAAGGGTGTATGTTCCTGTAAACTGCAACTTTGTAAAAATCAGTGTTATAAGGACTATTACCAAGACTATTGGCACTAAGCATGTGCCCACCGCCAGTTGACGTATCTTTACAGACCAGTGGTGTTCGTGGAGGTGCACTGTAAGGCAAGTGTTGCCCCCGTCTCACAACCCCTGATTCATGATGCTGCTTACCATGCAGAAGCATCATTTTAACATGTTTGTGAATCATATTTTTAAAAATCTTGAAGCCTGAATTGTTTCATTGTTTCTTTGTGCTTATTTCAGTTCTTTAGCCCTTGTAACTGGCTTGAAACCGCTACAGTGAAACACCCCCTTTTTTACACTTTCTAAGGGACCAGGAAAATGTGTTGCAAAATAAAGGAAAGTGTAAAAAATAGGAAAATTTATGGTGTAAAAATAGTAAATTGGATTAAAACAGTAGGTGTAAAATGCAGGAAAGTGTAAAATCTGGGGTGTAAAAAAAGGTGTTCTACTGTATGTACCATGTCACTCTCGTGTCACTGTGTGTACATTTCTACTGGAATTTGTAAAATGGTCATGTGTCAGTTTAAAAGTATCAGTTTTTTAGATCTGAAAGAAAAAAGAATATGTAATTATTAGATTTTCCCAAAGTTTGCGAAATTTATTATATTCTTTAACAAATGTGAGAGAATTGCAGTTTTATGCTATATAGTGCTTTTCATAAATTAGTGGATTTTCTTCCTATTTCGTTAAGTGCATTAACATGTAGTACTGTATTCACCCAAAAATAAGACAATAGTTTTCACTTTTAACTGTATTTTCAAAAATGGGGGTTATCTTACAATTGACAGCAAACTGTTTCAACTTACACTAACACATTCAACTGCCAATCACATCACATGTACAGTTATAGCATTAACCTAGTTAATAGCGGCCATTTGGGATTCAAAACACGAAACTCCTAGATAACGTGGAATGAATGTAGTGTGCACTTTTTACACTTCCATACCATGCCTGTGTTTCAAACTACCAACGACNGCATGCTAAAGTTTCTGTGATAGTGTGAAGTCTCCTAGTTATATAACATTTATTCTGGTTTGAATTAGTTTCCTGCCAACATTTGACCATACAAAATGGTTATCACAGTTCGTTAAGTCCTCTTGAGAATGCATTTCCCAAAACTTTAATTTTGTTTGAAAATTGTAGTTTAGCAAAGAAGATAATCTGTGTTGCCATTATTAGATGTATGTAGTAGAATGCAAACATAACGTGTGTGCTGTCAACCAGANTGTGTTGCCATTATTAGATGTATGTAGTAGAATGCAAACATAACGTGTGTGCTGTCAACCAGAGTTACAGTAATTTCTTTGAGTGACAACTTTGTATAAAGCTTGTGAGTAATGAATGTTTTTAAAACTACGTGCACGTCTTGATGGACAAAAACAAATTGTTTCCAAAGGGATGGGTAGGGTTGATGGCTTTAATTTTTGTGTTGAAGACTACATTTGGTTTGACGTATTTAGAGTACTGTACGTTCTCTTATAATGAAGGGTGTATGTTCCTGTAAACTGCAACTTTATAAAAATCAGTGTTATAAGGACTATTACCAAGACTATTGGCACTAAGCATGTGCCCACCGCCAGTTGACCTATCTTTACAGACCAGTGGTGTTCGTGGAGGTGCACTGTAAGGCAAGTGTTGCCCCCGTCTCAGAACCCCTGATTCATGATGCTGCTTACCATGCACAAGCATCATTTTAACA
This sequence comes from Clitarchus hookeri, assembly GCA_002778355.1. Taxonomy (NCBI): domain Eukaryota; kingdom Metazoa; phylum Arthropoda; class Insecta; order Phasmatodea; family Phasmatidae; genus Clitarchus; species Clitarchus hookeri. The sequence goes on along the minus strand of NQII01001919.1, from coordinate 383,775 downwards.
TGTTTGTGAATCATATTTTTAAAAATCTTGAAGCCTGAATTGTTTCATTGTTTCTTTGTGCTTATTTCAGTTCTTTAGCCCTTGTAACTGGCTTGAAACTGCTACAGTGAAACACCCCTTTTTTACACTTTCTAAGGGACCAGGAAAATGTGTTGCAAAATAAAGGAAAGTGTAAAAAATAGGAAAATTTATGGTGTAAAAATAGTAAATTGGATTAAAACAGAAGGTGTAAAATGCAGGAAAGTGTAAAATCTGGGGTGTAAAAAAGGTGTTCTACTTTATGTACCATGTCACTCTCGTGTCACTGTGTGTACATTTCTACTGGAATTTGTAAAATGGTCATGTGTCAGTTTAAAAGTATCAATTTTTTAGATCTGAAAGAAAAAAGAATATGTAATTATTAGATTTTCCCAAAGTTTGCGAAATTTATTATATTCTTTAACAAATGTGAGAGAATTGCAGTTTTATGCTATATAGTGCTTTTCATAAATTAGTGGATTTTCTTCCTATTTCGTTGAATGCATTAACATGTAGTACTGTATTCACCCAAAAATAAGACAATAGTTTTCACTTTTAATTGTATTTTCAAAAATGGGGGTTATCTTACAATCGATAGCAAACTGTTTCAACCTACACTAACATGCAATTTACATACCCATTCAACTGCCAATCACATCACATGTACAGTTATAGCATTAACCTAGTTAATAGCGGCCATTTGGGATTCAAAACACGAAACTCGTAGATAACGTGGAATGAATGTAGTGTGCACTTTTTACACTTCCATACCATGCCTGTGTTTCAAACTACCAACGACATGCAGTAAATGATGCATTGTTTGGGTTCCATAAGGGTGGCACTATCTGTACATATTTCTTTCTTTCAAGTGTTTAGTATCTATGTTCATGNCGAAACTCCTAGATAACGTGGAATGAATGTAGTGTGCACTTTTTACACTTCCATACCATGCCTGTGTTTCAAACTACCAACGACCTGCAGTAAATGATGCGTTGTTTGGGTTCCATAAGGGTGGCACTATCTGTACATATTTCTTTCTTTCCAGTGTTTAGTATCTATGTTCATATTGTTATTTTTGTCTATGGTCATTTTTTTTTTCTAACATGGCAAACGAAACAGAAGTTTGTAAATAGTAATCTGAANTTGTTATTTTTGTCTATGGTCATTTTTTTTTTCTAACATGGCAAACGAAACAGAAGTTTGTAAATAGTAATCTGAAAATAGAAAATATTTTCTGAAAGAAAAGAGTTAAAATAATATGCCATATACAGTATTTTTTTAATGTCTTAAAATAATTAAATACATTTGTAGCAACAATCTCAGTCATGTAGTATTTTAATGTTATGCAGTGATTTAACCAAAAAAATTAAAAGTGATTGAGCTGGTTTTTTTTGTGATCCCTTGCAGTGACTTTCTAAGCAAGATAATTAAAATTGTGAGTAAATTATTTTTCTTGAATAATGATCTCATAATATGGGGATCGTGTTACATTTAGTGTCGTCTTATTTTTGGGTGAATACAGTAAATGGTGCTGCTAGTTTGCAAATGTTGTTTGTGAGCTCNTACATTTAGTGTCGTCTTATTTTTGGGTGAATACAGTAAATGGTGCTGCTAGTTTGCAAATGTTGTTTGTGAGCTCAAGAACCTGGTTAGCTATGGTACCTTTTTTTTTATTTAATTTTTTTTTTTTCCCATTCTTATTACGTCTTAAACCAAGCATGGAGTAATTTTATTATATGCCCACATCTCTCTTCCATCACAACAAAGTCATTATTCGAAGCTCATTGAAGCGCTCACACACATTTTAAGTTGATGATGTGTGGCTATTTAAGGTGAGTTTGTTCAAAGATGTTACTGCATCTCGTAACTTACGGAAAGCTGGTAAAGCCTGAAAAGGAAATTTAGCTATTCATTAGCGATGCATTTGTACTGAAACTCGTATATTCTCCCTAGTTTCAGTATATATTAAATATGAAAAGCACAATGTGATTACATGTAACAATAAAACAGGAAGNAGTTTCAGTATATATTAAATATGAAAAGCACAATGTGATTACATGTAACAATAAAACAGGAAGAGAATTTTTTTTTATTGTAACTAATGAAATTTAACGAAACTGTTAATTATTGATCCTACTGACTTAGACAAGACTGAAANATTTTTTTTTATTGTAACTAATGAAATTTAACGAAACTGTTAATTATTGATCCTACTGACTTAGACAAGACTGAAATTAATGTAATTTGATGATGGTTTTTTCTTATATAGGCTTTTTATTACTAAAATGTTGTGTTTGGGATGGGTGAAAAGAGGGGGGTGGGGGGTGTTGAATAATTAAAAAAAAAAAAAGTAACTACTTCACAACAACAATTAAATCTGTGGTAGATATGAAAATGCAGTAAAACCCTGTTAATACATTTCTGAAGGGACTAAAAAAAATGCTTAATAACAAGGAAAAATTCGTAAAGATTCAAATTACACCTGTGCAGATAGACAAGGTGCACAATTATTCAACTTAAGCAGGAAAACTTGTTAGTGGGAATTTGTTAACAAGATTTCACTGTACATGGTTTTGAGGTTTCTGGAGTAGAGATGGTTTCATGGAAGCTGTCTTTCTACATACTGTGTACATTTTTCGCTATACAAAGTTTTATTTTGTTTGCAGTGGAATTAATTTCATCATCTTAAGAATAATTTGGAAAATACTTTAAATTAATGTCATTTCGCTCAGTGAAAGACGTATATCACTTTCGTACATAGCATTTGTTATATGCATTAGAGTAAGCTCGAAGGAATGAAGCCAGCGAAAATTTTGTGTTTTAAGAAGTTAACACGGGTTTTCTGTGAAATTTTGGCCCAGGGTGTCTTAGAGAAATGGAAAATTTTTAAATAATTAAATATAAGTTAATTATTTTCATATTAATACGTATAATTTAAATGCAACAATTATATTTATTTTCCAGAAACATAATTTTTTTTTTTACGTGGCAAATTAAATTTTTTGCTTATATTTTAGGCTACAAACCTGTGTCAAAAAAACTTTTTAGGTTGTCAAGTAAGTGGGACATTTTTGAGATTTCAATTGCTGCAAAAATAAATTTACCAAAAAGTTGTAATTTTAGTGTTATCTTGTATAGCTGTTAAAAACTGGAAAATAGTGGTTTGCGAGGTAAACAAGCTCTTTTTTAAGTGTGGTATTCAATGGCTGTCATTTTATTCAAAGCTATCAGAAATCATAATTCAACCAAGTAAAACTTGTTGCGAAATTGCGCGATTAACTCATTTATAGAGAGAGAGAGAGAGAGGAATAGATAGCATCAAAACACAACCGATAAGCAAATTAAATGGAATTGTGGTTGCAGAGCAGAAGCCAATGTTGCAGTAACTGAAAGTCTTGACTTGTTTGTGACAATCAGCAGAAAGAATCAAAAGGTGTGGTACACAACAAAATTGTGTGCTGCTGGTGACAGTGATTGCTGGTTGTGGAGAGGGGAGGGTGGAGAGAGAGGCAGAAGGAAGACATGTGTATGTGCAGAGAAGGTATTGGAGGGAGGAGCTGAGAATACGTCTATGTCCTAAACCGAGGTACGCAGCTGTGTTGATGCATAAATGCACTTGGCTTCCCTGCATTGCTAGCTGAGAACAGATCAGAGGATAAGTGGGATTGCTGGAAAGCGCTGAAAGAGATGTTTAGCTGTGGGAGTGACTCCTGACTGACAAGTAGAACAGAAAAAATTGAGCAGTTATTTTATACTTTAATTTTTGTCATTCTACATTGTTCCTCTCCCAGTTTGTTTATCCCATTATTAAAAAAATCTATCCTCCCATGTAAATTCAGCATATCGACACAAAGTTTTAATTTTGTTGTTATTATACTTGTTTGTTGCTTGGGTTAGTCATGTCAGATTAGATTAGCAATTGGTATTCTGAAGATATGTTTTTTGCGCATTTAATTGTGAACACTTCCTTTTAAAAGTACAAATTATCATAGGTTTGATTTTCCTTCATTTAGCCAACTGCTCAACACGTGTTATTGGAGTGATGCTGTTTACTTAACTGGAAGGGTAGCTAGCATTTACTTATGTGCTAACCATGTCTTGATGGAATCGTTTGCTGGGGTTATGGGTTCAAGTCCTGCACCAGTGGTTGTCTGCAGATCGGTGTGGGCTCCTTGCACTTTTCCACGTGTTGTCTCTGTCTTTAGTGAAGGTGGGTTTGCATTTGGATATACAAATGGACTTAGTATGCCTAAGAGGTCTTCATGCGGACTTGCTCTTTAGAGACCACGTCAAGTCACAGTGTATCAGAATTAAGCTGAACTTTGGTTAAGGCACTCTGCTGTCTGTGTTCTGCTGTTGTATGGAACTATCTTTGATGGTAATGTTGGGGATGTTGACAGAGTTTTACAAGGGAAGGTTGAACATGCAGGGTGATGGTTTCAGTTTAGGATTACAGGGTAGTATTAATTTCCCTTTCAAATAACTTAAAGCTAGCCGCAGTGCCAAAGATGGGGCCATGCATCACTTCACAGCTCCTAGGGCCCCGACCATAGTGTACAGGCAAGCATGAATTTAGAAAGTCTACAATGAGGGGTCACAAATACTGAAGGGGGAGGGGAGCACATATACATACTGGTAGGCGTGTTTTCTTTACCAGTTACCACTCCTATTTTTTAAAGCCAATCTTGCAATAAAATTTATAATAAAGGTAATATTTGTTTACCGGACATAATGTTCTGTTAAAACAGAAAGGATTACTTAAAAAAAATTTTTTTGTAAAATCTTTATTTATGTTCTGTTCACGTATCCTGCAATCCGTTTACTCACGCCTGCTGTTGGGTAAGCCTTTCAGTTATGCCACCATAACAAAGTCCCAGAACCCTCTTACAGAATGACTGTGAGCTGCAGTTTTTGTTAAACGTCAGTAAGGTCCAACGTTGTCCTGGTTTGGTGAGTTGCCACTGAAACAGTAGCCCTATTGAATAGCTAAATGAATTTTGATGGCAAATTATGGGCCTACCTCTTTTTAGACAGGATAGCTTGCAGATTGAAACACAGTTTTGCTTCAAATCTCATGATTTGTATCTGTTGCTGCTGCCATAATGTGTTACATTTTTGAAACTGTATGCTATCCAGTTGAAACCCATTAATGCTACTGAAGTCACTGGCTTCTATCTCGACCTAACACAATTAGCATTACGGTAGAACCTTGTTATAAAATTTTTTCATGGGTCCCAAGAAACGCTAGCCTGATGGGGTAATTAGGGGTGTACGAATAGTGGATTTTGATTTTCAATTAATTTCTAAGTCTAATAGCTACCAGTAAACATTTGATTTCAGTTACGTATAAGAGAAATAGATATAATTTCACTGATCACACAACAAATAGTTACCACACAAATAATACTTGCATGAATACCCTGAGAAAATCTGCTGGTTAATGTCAGTGTCCACCATGTTCCCTACATAAGAAAAGGCAAATGTGACTACCGTGGATCAAACCCAGTTGGCCGTGTTTGGAGACTGATGTGCTAGCTATGGGAACACCAGGAAAAGGTGTTAGTGGTGATAGAAGTACATAGTGGTTTGTGTTTCCACATGCATTTTATTTAATTATATTTAACATATCTTACAATAAATGCACAGATGGTTGGCCTCTAGCCTGCAATGTTTATGCATCAAATGGCGTACTCTTTTGAAAGTGGCTGGCATGTTTTGAACATTTTTCTACTCCATGCAAATCCTCATAATGAGAACATTGCTACAGGCATAAAGTTAGCTAGACATTGTGATGTGACCGTCAAGAAAGATTACTACAGATCCACAGTCCACTTCGGACCAAAAATGTTTAAGTGATGCGAGTCAATAAGGTGGAAATGTTTTGTGACTCCATCATGTTGAAGCCTTCAGTAGTTAGTTGCATGATGTGTTGTGGAAAAATATTTATGTCCGACCATTTAAGTGAGTGAAAAGGATGTAAAGCCCAGTCAGAATGGTTGTGGATGATGCCAGTTTTCCATTGTATTGACTTGGGCGGCAACAAAGTTCAACTCTTCCCTCAAATAGAGCTCTAATGGAAAATAATGTATCTGGCAGATATAAATGTCACACTTCAACATATTTAAATGAATACTTGAGCATTAAGTTTCTACCAAAGTGGTATCGAGCTCGGTGTGATAAAAAAAAGTCACGACAGTTTTAGCATTTGTTGTACAAAAATGTGATCAATACAAATTCATCTATACTAGAGAAGTTAATTTGAACTACAAACATATCATACTAAAGCATGTTTTAATGGAGCACAAATACCTAGTTTTTGTCATAGTAATACATTTTAATTAACTTAATTTCATGATATGTTTACTTTTTTGGAAATAAAAAAAATAAAGTGGAATTTGAAATTGATTGGTTTCGCTCAAAAAGTGTACATTTATTTTAACTAACTCATAGAATTATTAAATTTTTACTGAAGCTGTAATGTTTATATGATTACTATTTATTGGTATTCAGGTATTAGTAATGTACATTAATAGAAAATATTTCTGAAGCCATATAAAAATACAACAGTGTTTGTGTAGGTGATTTTCCATGTTTTATGTTACATACGTTTGCGTTCTGCAGATATTACTTGAAAATAATTAACGAAGACTATGTACCAGTATTCCATTTGCTTAGTACCAGTATTTGTTTAACAAATTATCATTTACACTATTATATGATGTACAATCCAATCTTTTTGTTTGTCTTGGAACGAATTACACAACGGAAAGGAGTGGTTACATAGTTGTGTAAGTAATTTTAATGTTTGCAATTAGAATTTCATGCTATGTTTGCTCAGTCTGCCGTCTACTTACCACTAATATGGATGTTGTTTTCATTTCTGAATTGCTGAAGTTTAGACTGTGTCTGGTATTGATCTCTACTAGATTTTGTGTACATCATGCCTGCTCTGAGGTTGCAGGATATGTACGTACAACTAAGTTAGAAACACTCGTGGAATTTTTGGAAGTGTCTACCAGTCAGTGTGTTAGTATTGCAGTATTTGCAATCAGTCTGGGGTTCACCAGTTTGTGCATTCATCAATGGTAAGATTATGTACAAAACAGTGTTATAAAATAATAAAACATGCACAAGTATGTACTGTATTACAATCCTATCACAACTGTCGGTTCTTGGGAGGTAAAAGACAGCAGTGGCGGGTGGCTAGTGCATTAGCCTTCTACCAACTCATCTGGGTTTGATTCTCAGCAGGGTTACAGTCTGGCTTCAAACATGGGGAATGTAACATGTGTTTCCATTGGCTAATGAGTTTTATTGGGTTGTATTATTTCCTTTTATCTTGCCTTTGGTTGACGTTCCATTTCCATCACACTTCACATCTTGGGAGCTAATGGCTTAGCTGTTAGGTATCCTTAAATCTTGACACATTTCCTCAGGAGGTAGACAGCAAGTGGCTGTTGTGTTCATTGCAAAATGTCTACCTGCCAGGTACAAGAGACTAAGCAATGGTACTTAGTGTTGTAAGGAAACTTCCCCGAAAATCAGTTTCCTAACAAAAGTAGTTCCTTATAACATATGTATCCCCTTCTGATGGTTCCTTGCAATGGTCTGGGTCATGCAAAATACTTCTTGCCAGCCAGCTCTTTTAACGCATCTCGTGGAAAGAATAATTTGGTGCGCTCTTCTTGCTTACATCACCTTGCAACACTTGAAATGACTGAACTACGGCTTTGATTCTTGCTGCGTCTTATGTTGTCTACTCGGAGATGAGAAATCGTTTTCTGCAGCTTAATATTTAAAATGTAGAAACGTTTTGTAGTAAGATTACCTTGCTGGACAACCGGTTGAATAAAATTACAGAAATTTAATTGATGGTAGCATAAATTTTGAAAGTGCTTAAATAATTAGCTATAAATTTTTGTGTCAATGGTTTCAGCTCTAAAGGTTTTAATTCGTTGGGTATTGTACAGTTCTTTAGTTTAAAGTTATTTCTGGAAAGTGGAATTGTAAAATTACTCTGTGGTGGTTTACTTTTACATGTAGGCTGGTGTATTTAACAGTGCCATTGTTTGCGAAACTATATCATCTGGACCACTTATTTGTATGCGTTTTCAGACCTGTTAACAGCTAATGAATGATTAGGTATACTTAACAAGTGGTCTTAATATTTTTTGTCTGAGGATTTCATGGATATTTAATATTCATTATGCATTTAATGACTGAACACATCTGTTTTTTAATATTTTAGTTTATGAATATGGGAGAATACTCTTTATTAGGTAAAAAAAATAAAATGTAGAATTTCNAATATTCATTATGCATTTAATGACTGAACACATCTGTTTTTTAATATTTTAGTTTATGAATATGGGAGAATACTCTTATTAGGAAAAAAAATAAAATGTAGAATTTCTTCCAAATGTGGTTATAGACTTCTCTATAATTTAATTATACAATAAATGTGATGCTTTATGATGTATAAATGAGGTTCATGGTCATTCAGATTATAATGTTCTTATTGTAGATTTTTTAAGTGCCTCATTGAAATGTTTTATTCTTTATTGATAAATTTTATTATATTAGCCTTGTAGCAAATGTTAAAATAATTTATACTTAATGTTAATGCTTTGTTTATTTGCTAAAGCTATTTATTTATCTTTATAAAAGTGCATTTATTAGAAAATAATTTTTGTCTATCCAGTGTAGCAAAGTTATTATTCAAATATTGTGTTTAATATAGTGTTATTAAATATATATTTACTTGTGTACAGTCCCACCCATTTTTAACCTCAAATTTGTTTTCAGAAAGAGCGGTGGGGCTATACATGAAACACACTTCCTTCCATCTGGCAAAGTATACGGGCATTTCCATTTGCCATCGTTAGAACTTTTAATTCTATTCCTATCACAAAGAAATGCTGGAAAAAAGTAAATACAGGAAATATATTGTTCAAGAGAAAATGCACATCAATAAGCTGCATTGCTACCATACACACGCCTACCGCTGAAGTTTGTAAACAAACACAGGAACCATGACCGCTCTGCTATAGCAGTGTTCAGTGTTTACAGGTTACGCACACACACTTGAAGGACATAATTATGGTGACGAAAACACTTTACACATGCAAAAAAAACTAAGACATTTACTGAGAGATTTACACACTAGTAATACATACCTATTACCAAAAAAAAATGCAGCAAAAAATACACATCGCTATAACCACTTGTCTTCTGAGCCTTCTAACTTGTTCGGAATTCCCGTAACTTTGAAACTTTCAATGACAATTTCTGCAGAAATTTATTCCATGCAGTCAGTATCCACTGGCAAACAGTTGGCAAAGAAAATCATTTGAGTCGGTCAGTTGGTGTCAGCTGACGGTCTGCACTTCACATTTACTTGGTGAAGTTGGCCGTGAAAGGACAGATATCGCTACCATGTCACATGTTTCTTCACAGAAAAGACTTTTCACTTTTGTCGTTGGGTGGTCTCAGAAGCTTTCCATCACAAGCAACGACCATTGTCTGAGCATTCCACCCGGTCTTCGACCCCACGCAACGGAAAGCCAGTCGATCGTTAAATTGTCCATCATCCACCCATTTTCATGTACGTGCACAAAAATCCCAGATGAAAAATTTCCTTCAGTAGGGTACTACCGTTAAATACTGCAAATGTTGGTAACGTGTGCAGTTACCTCGGCATTGCTGTGCATATCTGTTTTTCTGAACCTGTGGTACGAATGCTGACACTTTTCTACCGTACAGGATAGACTGGCATGTCGAACCAGACAGTTTTTCAGCGTTCCCAAATGCCAATTATTTTTTGTTCACAAATTAACAAAATATATTTGAAATTATGTTATTTTGTCATGATATTCTCGAGGCAGTTTCTGTGCCATTGTTGTACGTCTTCGCGACGACAAATCCCTCCTTGCCGTGAAACAGCGAATCCAGCCGTAAACTATCTCTATACTCTGTTGCAGATATTTGCACTTGCCTCGCAATCGTAAGTGCTTGCATTTGTATAATTTCCCTTGATGCCGCATACCCTTCTTTGTGCAGTTTCATTACGTACTCGTAGAGCTCTTCTCCTATTTGTGGGAATTTACATTGCTTCCCATGANCCGGCAAAGTATACGGGCATTTCCATTTGCCATCGTTAGAACTTTTAATTCTATTCCTATCACAAAGAAATGCTGGGAAAAAGTAAATACAGGAAATATATTGTTCAAGAGAAAATGCACATCAATAAGCTGCATTGCTACCATACACACGCCTACCGCTGAAGTTTGTAAACAAACACAGGAACCATGACCGCTCTGCTATAGCAGTGTTTACAGGTTACAGGTTACGCACACACACTTGAAGGACATAATTATGGTGACGAAAACACTTTACACATGCAAAAAAAACTAAGACATTTACTGAGAGATTTACACACTAGTAATACATACCTATTACCAAAAAAAAAATGCAGCAAAAAGTACACATCGCTATAACCACTTGTCTTCTGAGCCTTCTAACTTGTTCGGAATTCCCGTAACTTTGAAACTTTCAATGACAATTTCTGCAGAAATGTATTCCATGCAGTCAGTATCCACTGGAAAACAGTTGGCAAAGAAAATCATTTGAGTCGGTCAGTTGGTGTCAGCTGACGGTCTGCACTTCACATTCACTTGTATAACTTGGTGAAGTTGGCCGTGAAAGGACAGATATCGCTACCATGTCACATGTTTCTTCACAGAAAAGACTTTTCACTTTTGTCGTTGGGTGGTCTCAGAAGCTTTCCATCACAAGCAACGACCATTGTCTGAGCATTCCACCCGGTCTTCGACCCCACGCAACGGAAAGCCAGTCGATCGTTAAATTGTCCATCATCCACCCATTTTCGTGTATGTGCACAAAAATCCCAGATGAAAAATTTCCTTCAGTAGGGTACTACCGTTAAATACTGCAAATGTTGGTAACTTGTGCAGTTACCTCGGCATTGCTGTGCATATCTGTTTTTCTGAACCTGTGGTACGAATGCTGACACTTTTCTACCGTACAGGATAGACTGGCATGTCGAACCAGACAGTTTTTTCAGCGTTCCCAAATGCCAATTATTTTTTGTTCACAAATTAACAAAATATATTTGAAATGATGTTATTTTGTCATGATATTCTCGAGGCAGTTTCTGTGCCATTGTTGTACGTCTTCGCGACGACAAATCCCTCCTTGCCGTGAAACAACGAATCCAGCCGTAAACTATCTCTATACTCTGTTGCAGATATTTGCACTTGCCTCGCAATCGTAAGTGCTTACATTTGTATAGTTTCTCTTGATGCCGCATACCCTTCCTTCTTTGTGCAGTTTCATTACGTACTCGTAGAGCTCTTCTCCTATTTGTGGGAATTTACATTGCTTCCCATGANCCCTTCTTTGTGCAGTTTCATTACGTACTCGTAGAGCTCTTCTCCTATTTGTGGGAATTTACATTGCTTCCCATGAAACACCTGCTTATCTTTTAGTGCAGTTTTTAGTTTTTCCTTCTGGTGACACCACGTTTGCATATTTCACAGCTTTAAGCTTAAATTTGGCAGTAGAATTACTTAGTTTCTTTCCCATTTCCGCACAAAAAATTATCAAAACGTGAACTTTTAACAATAGTTGTGCAATTACCTGCCACGGAACCCCAAAAACAAAATGAAAATGCCTGCAAGTTGCCCACATTAGCAACATGGCAACAGTGCTTGTGCAGTTGATATGACCACAATGCGGCCTGCACTCGCACAAAGCCGCCCACCTCGGGAGCAGCCCATTCGTCTAGCTGGGTTACAGGATGTCTACTTCTCGGCAGGCAGTGTATTAAAACACGGCCAGCTTGTAAACATATCCAAGTGCAGTGTTTTTCGGTGATGTGTTGTGTATGTTTATATGACTCGAGTAGTTTAGTATGTGATGGGGCTATACAGCAAAGAATATAAATTTTTTCGTGAATTCACCAGTCTATAACTGGGTATAAGGCTGTGCACAAGTAAATGCGGCAAAAAGTTGAAGTCTGATGCACTCGTTAATTTGCATATTTTTAATTTCTTATATTTCTGTCCAGGCAATCTGTTCAAATATCTGCTAGCGAAGTGTTGGATCATCATATTGGTTACACTTTTATTCCTTTTTGAGATGATGAATTGTTTTGTAAATTGTAGACTACTAATTTATCTTCCAGTTTTCAGACATTTTAAGAATGTGCAATCAGTTCTGAATAGACACATCCAAATAATACATTACCATTTTTTTTATATAGTGGATAGCTTGCCTTTTTAAAATATTGCAACANGAATAGACACATCCAAATAATACATTACCATTTTTTTTATATAGTGGATAGCTTGCCTTTTTAAAATATTGCAACAGAAAATTAGATTGTTGCTTCCTGGGAGTTAGTTAATGCACTACAAAATTATGGGCACGAATGATGTGAAGACAATGTACTCTGTTTTGTGAACAATTTATTGGCTAAAAGTACAGTATATTTGAATGGTGGGGTTTTTTTTTTTTTGTATTAAGTTTTATGTAATTTGTGGTAGTTACTTATTTACTTTCAGAAATTTTTTTGCTATTTCAAATACACAGCACTACTTAAGTTGACCATCTGGTTAAACTAATAGTTTTCAGCCTATCATAAAAACAATGTACTCTATTATTTAAATCCAGCTCTGTATTTTGGAGTGATCCCTAATGAATATCATAGATTTCCGTATGTAAATTTTATATTTTCATATTGCAACCCCTTTTAACGGGGTAATTACTTAATTAGCAATGATAATGACTTAATTAGCAATGCAGAGTGGCTGTATGCCNGAATAGACACATCCAAATAATACATTACCATTTTTTTTATATAGTGGATAGCTTGCCTTTTTAAAATATTGCAACAAAAAATTAGATTGTTGCTTCCTGGGAGTTAGTTAATGCACTACAAAATTATGGGCACGAATGATGTGAAGACAATGTACTCTGTTTTGTGAACAATTCATTGGCTAAAAGTACAGTATATTTGAATGGTGGGGGTTTTTTTTTTTCGTATTAAGTTTTATGTAATTTATGGTAGTTACTTATTTTTCAGAAATTTTTTTGCTATTTCAAATACACAGCACTACTTAAGTTGACCATCTGGTTAAACTAATAGTTTTCAGCCTATCATAAAAACAATGTACTCTATTATTTAAATCCAGCTCTGTATTTTGGAGTGATCCCTAATGAATATCATAGATTTCCATATGTAAATTTTATATTTTCATATTGTAACCCCTTTTAACGGGGTAATTACTTAATTAGCAATGATAATGACTTAATTAGCAATGCAGAGTGGCTGTATGCCCAGGAAAGTCGCTTGCAAATGGTTGGCTCTGGCTACACTTTTCATAATTTAAATCCAAGGCCTTTTCCTTGTTATCATTGAATTTTATTTCTGACAAATTATGTACCATTAAAACAACTTAAGTATGCAAAACACATCAGCCAAACAGGGTATACAGTCTTGCCCATAACTCGCAACAAATCCCCCTTAATACACACTAAAAATTCTGATAGCTAAGATTACCATGAAAATATTTATAATATTTGTTTTGAAGGTATAGATAGCATTAATCAATTTCCCAAAAAAAACTACCCGGGCCAAGTTAAAATACACCAGTAAATACAACTATCCCTAAAAAAAATTAATCATCTGCTTTCTGCCTCTTCCTTATGACAAGTCTCAACTGCAGGACCATCCAACCGTAACCAACAATGCCCAATGTAATTGCATTCTTAAAACTCCCAGCGTAACTGCATGCCATAANATACTAAAAATTCTGATAGCTAAGATTACCATGAAAATATTTATAATATTTGTTTTGAAGGTATAGATAGCATTAATCAATTTCCCAAAAAAAAACTACCCGGGCCGAGTTAAAATACACCAGTAAATACAACTATCCCTAAAAAAAATTAATCATCTGCTTTCTGCCTCTTCCTTATGACAAGTCTCAACTGCAGGACCATCCAACCGTAACCAACAATGCCCAATGTAATTGCATTCTTAAAACTCCCAGCGTAACTGCATGCCATAAAGTAGCCGTTCATGTCTCATTTTTGGGATTAAAATACGGACGAAGTGGAAATACTTAAAGCTATTAACAGTACAACCACCATCGCTCATGAGGCTTTGTTCGGCTTGCCAAAACTTGGAACATCGTGCCTCTACGTACATGGCAAAATAACACCCCCGTCAACGATACATATCCGCACAACTCAGCTGGCCATAACGCATGCTTCCGCTTCGACTTGCGAAAAGCACTATCGGAGCCGGGGTGCATGCATGGCGATGTTTAACTCTTGGTGTCATCGCTCATGTGCACCAGAATAACGGCCTCTGGCAGAGATCACATGGTCATTACAAAACATATAAATATACGGAGCTACAACTCAACCTTATTGACCAAGCTGGCGATGAAATACAAAATAAATAATATAATTCGTCGCATCTAGGCGTTGCAATGTCATCACCAGTATGTATTTTTTTTAGGAGCAAAAGTTGCTAAAAATGATAAAACCTATAAATTGGTATTGCAACGTGTATAAAAATTTTATTTGTATTATGGTATAAAAGGCCCACATTAGTGCATATTTATCTTTTGTGAATTGGGTAATAGATCTTGAACTTAACACTAACAGTAAACTGAGTTCTGTAGTTGTACATTGTGATATACAGAAACTTTCTTAAAATTTACCCAGCTTTTTACATAAGGAAGCGCTCCTTTGCCATTCTGTTAGTTTTTTATAAGTGGTCAGACGTGATACCAAGTTATGGTACTTTTTTCCCCAAACAGACCTGTTCAGCAGTAGCTTGTAGTGTGCAAGGCTGAGCATCGCTAATACTGGTTTGACCTTCCTGTTGTTACTATGTTCTTTTATATGTATTTGAATGCAGTAAAATTATTTTTTTTTATAGAGAGTTTTGGAAACAAATAGTTTCAGAACTCTTGCTGCTTGACAGTTCTCTCTTAAAAATTGTGTCATTTAGTTCTGGTTTCACATTGCTAAATGTTGGGAATAATACACGATTGTGTNCATCCTGTTGTTACTATGTTCTTTTGTATGTATTTGAATGCAGTAAAATTATTTTTTTTTTATAGAGAGTTTTGGAAACAAATAGTTTCAGAACTCTTGCTGCTTGACAGTTCTCTCTAAAAAATTGNATTTTTTTTTATAGAGAGTTTTGGAAACAAATAGTTTCAGAACTCTTGCTGCTTGACAGTTCTCTCTTAAAAATTGTGTCATTTAGTTCTGGTTTCACATTGCTAAATGTTGGGAATAATACACGATTGTGTTATGCACTATTTTTTGTTGAATTAATTGGTTGCATTGTTCTAGGATCAGCTGTTGCGTGCAAGTTCTATTGAAGCACGTGGATGTGACTGATGTATTATGTCTTTGTTGATTATTATTGAGCTTTGTATTTTTATACACGACATGTCTTTGCTGTTGCATGTGAATATTATATGTATGTGAATAAAATTGTAGTATGTAGTCTTGTATATACAGTACTTAATGTTTTCCACATGTAAGATTATTAGAGTACAATTTGAATTTGGGCCATGTAAAAGTGCATATCTGTAATGCTTAAATATTTTCAGGGAGTAACATTTCATTCTAAATAATTAAATTACATTTGGAATATTAAAGTGTTATACATCTCTTCTTGCTTCCATATATCTCAAATGAAATGTTCACTCCCTTCCTACAATTTTTTTTCCCCCTCTCTGTCTTTGTTTCGTACAAAATTCAAACCTCATCTTTTTCACTTCCTCTCAAACGAAGATGAAGGCTTGTTCGAATTGTGCCAATGTATGTATAAGATGCTTTTNCTCATCTTTTTCACTTCCTCTCAAACGAAGATGAAGGCTTGTTCGAATTGTGCCAATGTATGTATAAGATGCTTTTGATTTTTTTTTATTACAAAGTAAGTGTCTTTTAATTGTGTTATAAATTTTAGCTTTGACAGTTAATTTTTTTTATAGTTTGTTTATGTATTCTTTCTAAAAGTTGCATTATCAATATTTTTTGTACAAAGTATTTTTATACAATATTTTACTGCATGTTAAGAATTGAGAACTTATATCTGTTTATCCAGTTTTAGTGGAAGTTCCATTATTTATATTGATGTTCATTGCTACATGTTGGTGCCATGATCATAAAGTTGCACTTTTTGTCGATGCTTCTGTAGCGTAATGTTTATTTTGTGTAAAGCCATTACGATTTGGAAATGGAGGTACCTCTTCACCAACAATTTGTTCCAAGTGCATATGTTATTGAATATAGGTACCTCTTCACCAACAATTGGTTCAAGTGCATATGTTATTGAATATAGGTGTGCAAGAGGGCTAGTGGATTATTAATTAACTGTCTAGTGCAGTAATTTGAGAACTGCTGCAAGACTGCAATTGCATAAAAAAATCTTGCATTAGGAAGCAAATTCGTAGGTTTCTTGCAGTGTAGAAGCGTGCCTCGTTAAAAGCCAAATGACGGAAGCTTGAAGAATCAGTTCCATAACACCAGAATCTCAGATCTGCCTATTTTGCCAAGTAACATGTTTATTGACTACATATGCATAATTTTTTGTGAATGTGGCAATTACTTGTTAAGATGTTTGATGTGTGGTTGACGTTATAAATGTGCTTGAATGTGTAATCATTCCAAGTGGCAACTTATGTCTTTCATTGGGCTCCTTTGCAACATTGTAGAATGCTGAAACTTTATTTACAGTGAATTTTTGAAAAGTCCTTAAAATAAGCAGTGTATTTTGATTTCCCTTTTATTTTGGTGGAAGTTGCAAATTAAGTATTTGACTTAGTTGTATAAATATGTAGCTTGATGGAAATTTTTGTATGGAAGTTTATAACAGTTAATGTTGCATTTCAGTTCTTTACAGTACCTGATGAAGTATGTATAAGGCTGATCTGTGTACACAATGTGTGTTACGTTTGATTGTAATAGAGGCACTCCTAATACATACAGTTTAATTGCTGTGACCAACATCCACTTTTTTTCAATATTCTTTAGCCAATTAGACAGTGCTTTGTATCGTAATCAATTTTCCGTTCTTGATATAGATAAAGCCACGAGTTACAGTAGTAAAATCATTTGTTATTGAATTAGAAGCCAGAAAGGGCAGAATGTGGTCTTGGTTCGGCAGCGGAAATAGTATCTTGAAAACTAAATTTTCAAATATGGCACTGTTATTGGCAGGAAGGAAAATTTCTAGTATTTGCAGCTCTAATGAAAACATGTCAGCTTTGTTTAGTGAAACCCTTCACTTACAGCAAAATGCATTCTGCCCAACTCAAATCACACTTCGTAAATATTTGTATAAAAGGGCATGAATTCAAGTACTTACAGTGTAGTACTTGTCGACAGGCACTCACACACACAAAGGACGACACATTTTCCACGCGGTTGCACGATCACATGGAAAATGTGTCCTCCTTTGTGTTTGTGTGCCTGTCGACAAGTACTATTCTGTGAGTACTTGAATTCCTGTCCTTTTGTATATATTTTTGGTAGCCTAGCAACCTACTTGCAACCTTCACTAACATTAATTTTTAACTTTACATAACAATATTTATGCCTGTTGCAAAATCATTCCGGTTCTCCAAGAATGTTGGTATGGTTTAAGTTTTCATGGAGCAGGAAGTAAAAACTGAGAAGGTTGTCATGCAAAACTAAAAGTGTGTCTAAATATACGTAAAAAAATTTCAGCATCTAATGAAGTTTAAGTTCAGTAAGTACCTAATGTTTGTGTGTGATTTGTTTCAAGATAGGAAGCACTGTAGGTAGAGTTTTGAGTGCATAGTTGAAATTTATCATTTTTAGGACAGACTTAGAAATTAGTTTACCAGCAACTGTGGGGTATTAGAAAATACAGTACATCTAGAAAAAAATTTGTGTTATTACTTAACATATGTATGTGGGAAACACGAAGTTGTGTTTGTCATTTTTCCTGATTTGTTCATCCTATGCATTGTAATTCAGTTAAAATTCCATCTGCTGAAAGCTGTACTGTAAATAACATCCCAAAAACATTTCAATAATTTTTGCATTAAGTATCACCTAAAATTTACCAATGATTTTTATAGTGAACGTCTAGGGTTTTTTAAAGTGATACTTAATTTGTTAAAGTATATATGCACAATAATTCAAATTACTGGTAAAGTACTATTTTCAGTATTTAAGAAAGAAGTGTCAGGACCCACAAAATGTTTGAATTGCCACTTTCTGTTGATAACCAATATTTTGTTTTAAATTGTTAATTTACAACTGTCTGTACGAGATGAATTTTTTAGGGAGAAGTCCTTGCAGAGTTTTGATCAGTTTTCGTTCATTTAATGTGAAAAAGTAGCTACTTATAAGTGTTGCCCTGTAACATTTTTAGCAGTTGCTTTGCCAATTTAATGGCAGTTATAATTGTAAGTTTGAAGGCATGGTACTAAGATGCTGGCTTATAGTTTTTTTCCCTTCAACTACAGTGATTTTAATTATAAGTTTGTAAATTAATTTTTATAACGAGTACTGACATGTTGCATGGAGCCATAACATTCCTCATATGAATTAAGATTGTAATTTTACTTATAGTTCTGGCTGTAGNACTGACATGTTGCATGGAGCCATAACATTCCTCATATGAATTAAGATTGTAATTTTACTTATAGTTCTGGCTGTAGATGGCAGTTGGTGTTGCTAGCTAGCTTTAGTTATGTTGTTACGCGGTGAGGTGGTGGGGTCAGGAAACTTGTCATAATGACTTTTACTGGGTGTTATGCTGCCCAAAAATTATACACTCAGTGTGCATCATGTTGGCCCAGATAAAATATGTATTTTACATATTTATTCGGGAATGATTCCTGAAATCTCGAGAAGAGAATAGACAATTTTGATTCCGAGAAGAACTGGTGGAATCAAAGAATCAATGCATTCCATCCTTAGTATTTACCCATTGTGCAAACACGAGATTACCCACGAACAACTTCCCTGACTGATTTAATAAAGGTGCCTCACTAACATGTGCTGCACTTGCCAAAAAAAACTGCTACTGATTGTGCGGGCGGAAACATTGTTCAAGGCATGTGCTGATTGGACAGCCCGTTGCTAAGGCGGCCAGATGCCAAGGTCGCACAAGGTCGACGTTCACTATTTAAGATTTCTAGGTTAAAATACATAATACCATTGAGTCATAAGTAAACATAAAATAATATATAATGGATGTGTGATTTACAAAATAAACATTGACTAATTTTAAAAATTACTGAAAATAAACTGCAGGGGCTGAAATTACTATTACGTTAAAATATAAATAAACAAAATAAAATAGTGTCCAAAACAAGCATTGCAGGTTAATATACATCTAAATAAAAATAATGAGTTTCCTATAGTGAACCTCTATATGACTTATGATTAGTGCTGTTTCGCTTTGTGGTGGGTTTAAAAATTATAGGTTCCGGTTGCAAATTCCTTTTTTGGCTGGTCCCTCCTTTTATTTATCTGCGTCAAACTTTCGACTAAATTTCAGCACACATAATTACTAGAATTTCAATAATTGGCAGGACAATGTCCGGAATTGCTGTAAATCAATCGTGCTTAAAAATTTGTATATTTTGGTAAAATTTAATTGTTTCCTTTAATCTAATTGACATAGTGACAAAAACCCTTCTTTTTTTAAAGCATTTAGTTTTAATTGGAATGTAACTACTTTCCCAATTACCTATAGCTATTAGTGTGCAACTGAATCGTTACTAAATAATAGCCATGCAAGTTATTAGCTGGTACAGTGATGTGATTAATAACCTACGAAAATTTTTGAGATACATATGTTTGGTGTGGTGAAGACCATGTCACATGATCCTTTGTACAATATACTTCCGAATGGAGTGTTGGGCTAGAACATTGTTTCTGTAATTGCAAGACTATGGAAAAGTGCTGCCTGTACACCAGAGTTGCAGGAATGGAAGATTTAAGAGTTTGTATTAAGTTTCCATATGCGACCACCTCACCTGATGTTGTTGGCTGTTAGGTTGGACATGTTTCCCAAAGAATACTGTGAAGAGTGCTGTTATTCTTTGTTATGTAATCAAAATGTATTAAGTATGTCAATATCTGTTATTCTGTCTTAAATTATGCATGTGTTGCCAAACCAATGGATTATTTAATTGTGAGTTTGAAAAATAATTTTTATTTTGTAATATAATTATAAAAATTATGAGTTTATTGCCTAAATGAATTTTAAGGCATATATTGTATTCTTTGTAATAAAGATGAGGATGAACTTTTGTCTACCTATTTTTTTCTTTGTTTAAATCAGAGGATGTTGAGATTTAGTAATGAAATGTTGTGTGAATATTGTTCCTAACGTTATACAGTATCTCAAGTATTAGGGTGTATTATGAAAGGGCATGTAGAATTCTGTTTTAACGCACATGAGATTAATTTTCATGGTCACTGCATGTTGATGACATTGTTTTATTGGTGCATAGATACGCAAGTGCAGAAAACAGTTTTGCATCTACAGTGGAACCTCTACGTTATTGAACACAGATGGTTTGAAAGTCAGCATCCATCAAACATATTCTGAGTTCCCATTTTTTATTTGTCTGCATTTCAAGACCACATTCATTGGAAATCCACATGTATTGAAATTTTCTGTCAGTCCCCTGAGAAACTATGAATAGAGAATCCACTCTGTAATGTAATGAAGTTCATTCCCATAGGATAGGAGATTGATATAACCCCCATGGAGTACAAAAAGCAAGCAGCTTATGTTAATTAAGGTATAATTTGCATTGAAGGAACATGGAATTTAAATCTAAAATGGTAAAAAATTTTGTGTGACAGAGATGGTGAAACAGTCTCAATTACAGAAACAGGATAAGGGTCTAAGCAAATTTTGTTATTCCCTTTCTTGAATNCAGAGATGGTGAAACAGTCTCAATTACAGAAACAGGATAAGGGTCTAAGCAAATTTTGTTATTCCCTTTCTTGAATATGCAAACCACAGGAAAGTTACAATTTTCTATTAGGGGGCACAATGTGGCACACAAGTAACAGTAATTTCAAGACTACTGGATAATTTTCACAACGATGCATCTTGCTACATAGTAATTACATGTGAAAAATTTTCCTTTATTTTTTTTTTAACTTTCTGAAAATGATTCTGATGCAAATGAGCCATCTGAATTTTGCANCAGAGATGGTGAAACAGTCTCAATTACAGAAACAGGATAAGGGTCTAAGCAAATTTTGTTATTCCCTTTCTTGAATTTGCAAACCACAGGAAAGTTACAATTTTCTATTAGGGGGCACAATGTGGCACACAAGTAACAGTAATTTCAAGACTACTGGATAATTTTCACAACGATGCATCTTGCTACATAGTAATTACATCTGAAAAATTTTCCTTTATTTTTTTTTTAACTTTCTGAAAATGATTCTGATGCAAATGAGCCATCTGAATTTTGCATACGTGGAACGGTTTGGTTTCCATCGCAACAGGAGACACTGGCGAAAGCCTGAACTTTAAACCCTTATTCCAGACGTCTACACAACGAATGGTTTTGACCAAAAATCCAATCCGTAAAATAATGGAATATGACAGCTGGTCTGAAAGACCAGCTGTCGCTATTGCCCTTGGCTCAAATTGACACGTGACGCTTACTTAACATAGATATAAAAACACTTCGCCTCATCTGTACGTATCATCATATTACCCCAGGAGGGATTTGAATCACAAAATGACTTGAGAGGGAGAGAGAGAGGGAGAGAGCTCATCATGACCTGCACCAGCAACCCCTGAACAGTCTACTCTTCTGGTAATGACAACCACACTACCCTTCTGGTAGTGGTCTTCAGAAGTCCCTTCTGGACAGCGGCTTTAAGATAGTTACGGACAGTTGTTGTTATAGCTACCTAGCCGCATCTGCTCCAGTTCAGGTTCGTGTCTACCCTCTGAGTGCTAATTTTATGGTGAATGTTTCTCTTTATATATGTGTGTATGTATATATAAAATTATATATATGTATATATACCTGTGTGTGTATGTGTGTACATATGTGTATGTTTGCATGTATGATTATATATACATGTATGAGTATATGTATTTATATTCATGCATGTATACATATGCATGTGTATATATGTATGCATATTTGTATATATATACACATACATATATANTGTATGCATATTTGTATATATATATACATACATATATATATACATGATGAGTATAATGGAATACCGAAACTTTGAAGGTCTATAATATCAAAACAAAACAACCTACGACCTTGCTTAACCTTCAAATGAACCGTGAAACCGTGAAGTTTGTTTACCATACATTCATAAATGTTCAGTGTGACCACCATGAGCGGCCCGAATGACATCTATGTGATAATCAAACTCTTTCCACACTCTTGTCAGCATGCCCGGTGTTACGGTTTTGATGGTGTTGGTAACTCTCTGTTTGAGGCGGTGAGGGGGTAGCGAGCTCGCATTCGACACTCAATGTGAAAGGGATGGTCTGATGTTTTCTTTATGTGCCGAGAGATGACACTAGGAGCGTCTGTCGTCGCACTACGAGCGTGTGTTGTGTGTTAATCCACATCATGATGGCGACGGAACAACAGAAGGCGTACTGTGTTATTCAGTTTTCTAAATGTGAATCGGTTACGACTGTTCAACATGATTTCCGTCGCAAATACGGATTTCGTCCTCCAGATAGGTGGAGTTGGTTTCGTCAGTTCCGTGACGCAGGGTGCCTTTGCAAAGGCAAAATTTTGCGGCGGCCGTGTGTGTGAAGAGAGAGAGAGTGAGAGTGTGTGCGCATGCGTGTGTGTGTGAGAGAGAGAGTGAGTGTGTGTGTGTGTGTGTGAGAGAGAGAGAGAGTGTGTGTGTGTGTGATATATATATATATATATATATGCATGTGTGTTTGCACACATAATTTTCCAGACACAGGAATATTTTAAAGCATTTGACGTTTTATTTTCAAGCACTATTAAATAATGTATGATGAAGTACAAGTTAAAATTAATGAAAGATGTTTAAAACACCGGCCATGTAAAACATTCTGTGTAACAGACCTATGAATTGCAACAACAATAAAATTGCTTAAGGTAACTTGAATAAATTGTAAAGAATGGGAATTTGGTACTTAGACACAACATAGACACAATTTTTTCCTTTCAATTTGTATTTATACCATGCACACAGCACTTATAAAAGCATTAATTTAATGTCTCATGGGAACTTGGAATTACACACATGTAAAATAGATATACAATTTTCTTCAATCTTTATTCATATACGTGGTGTGTTAAAAAAATAAGGTGACGTTTTATTTTGTGACTTTGTCTCAATAAATATTTATGTATTCATCAATATCTATTTTGCCAATCCTCGAAGCACTTATGATATNTTTGTGACTTTGTCTCAATAAATATTTATGTATTCATCAATATCTATTTTGCCAATCCTCGAAGCACTTATGATATCCGCATTTTGGTATGGCATTGAAGTCTCCCAGGTCTTTATCTCCTCAATCGTGGCAAACCTCCGTCCTTTCATGGGTCTCTTCAGTTTTGGGAACAGGAACAAGTCGCAGGGGGCCACGTCCGGTGAATACGGTGGCTGAGGCACGATTACAGTAGTGTTAATACAGATTCTTTGATCTATTGTTTGCGATAGCAAAAAATCACCAAGCACACCAAAACACGTCTAACCTTTATATCTGTCCCAAACAAACTAACAATGCAAAATGGCTGATAATNTCTTCAGTTTTGGGAACAGGAACAAGTCGCAGGGGGCCACGTCCGGTGAATACGGTGGCTGAGGCATGATTACAGTAGTGTTAATACAGATTCTTTGATCTATTGTTTGCGATAGCAAAAAGTCACCAAGCACACCAAAACACGTCTAACCTTTATATCTGTCCCAAACAAACTAACAATGCAAAATGGCTGATAATGGGGACATGTGTACCAACATAACAATCGATAATTGAATGTGCTTAGCCCTCGAAATTTGCAAAGTCACCTTATTTTTTGAAAACTGCTCGTATAATATCTTGCAAATAACTCGACCAATTAATACACAAGTTACCAAACTAGTAATACTATGAGGGGCCATGTAATTTGATGTTTGAAGAAACTGAAACATTTTCAAAATAGTGATCATTTAATATTTTTTTAATTTAAGTTGCTATGAATACCACACAGTTGGAAATATTTAGACCAAACTTGGTAATTTGTAATTATCTATTATAAACATCAAATATGTCAATAAAAGACATACTTCCGTCCACATTTTTGTAAGACCACACCTAGAAATAAAATTTATTTATATAATTTTGAGAAACAATCAAGTTATTAGTACAAAATTTTACAAAATAATAAATAGGACTATAGGAAGCCATGCAAATTTTTATGCTCTAAGTAAGACANTACTATGAGGGGCCATGTAATTTGATGTTTGAAGAAACTGAAACATTTTCAAAATAGTGATCATTTAATATTTTTTAAATTTAAGTTGCTATGAATACCACACAGTTGGAAATATTTAGACCAAACTTGGTAATTTGTAATTATCTATTATAAACATCAAATATGTCAATAAAAGACATACTTCCATCCACATTTTTGTAAGACCACACCTAGAAATAAAATTTATTTATATAATTTTGAGAACCAATCAAGTAATTAGTACAAAATTTTACAAAATAATAAATAGGACTATAGGAAGCCATGCAAATTTTTATGCTCTAAGTAAGACAGNATTAGTACAAAATTTTACAAAATAATAAATAGGACTATAGGAAGCCATGCAAATTTTTATGCTCTAAGTAAGACAGACTTATTTTCTAATTGGTGGCCACTATAATTATTTTATGTTAATTAGCTATACCTACCATACCATTTGACCAATTTCGACCAAACTTTGTAAGCTGTAAGTATCTCTTACAAACAATAAATATTTCTAACATGTTATGAGGTTGTACTGTATTAAAAAAATATTTTATGCAATATCTTGTGAACAACTTAACCATTTAATACCAAATTTGGCAAACTAGTAATACTATGGGAGGCCATGTAAATAGGTGTTTAAAGTAATTTGAAACTATTATTTTAAAAAGTTAGGTTTTTTAACCATTTTAGCATGGTATGCTATATCTAAGAAACAGTACAACCAATTTCAACCTAATTTAGTATGCGAGCAGTATATATAACAATAAATTAAATATGTCTGCACAGAGTTTCGTTTTATCCACTATTTAGCAAGATATTTCCACAATATATATATATATATATATATATAGTATATACAATATCTGAGGGAGCAATCAACCAATTCCCATCAAATTTTTCACACAAGTTGTGCTACCATAGGGCAGGTAAACACACATGTTTTATCATACTTGGATTCTTATTTTTTAAATACAACTTTCATATAAATATGTCACGTTATTTAACCCTGTGTATCGAAGAATAGGCTTATTGCAACTGTGGATGCTCCTAATCCTCTCTTTGTAATATAGTTATTTGCATGCAGCCTACAGTACGAATGGTTCTGGGTTTGTCTCCCATGTAAGGCATGTGTCAAATTGTAATTGTCTCACTAGTATTGCTAATGTTTCTGGCTCCATCTCTAATTACATCTCTGTCAGCAATACATTAAGGCCTATCTACAATCTACACTTTTTAAGACCTTATTCAAAACTATTTTCATACATTTAAAGGAAAGTAGACTCATTAGTTATATCGGTAACTATCTTCTGGTTAATTTTGTAACCCCTTATTAGCAAATGTGACTATAACCCTGTGTCCACAGTTGCAAGGTATTTTAAGTGTGCAGTACCATAAAAAACAACTGCTTAATGTGAGTAAACGGTAAACCTATTGTCATGAGCTGAGCATCACAGCAATATTTACANCCATAAAAAACAACTGCTTAATGTGAGTAAACGGTAAACCTATTGTCATGAGCTGAGCATCACAGCAATATTTACAATTTTAAAAAAATTTATATGCTCTTCCTCGAGGTGTCTACGAGAAATATTTTGAAAATTGGTCTGTAAAATAGCAAACAAAACAAGGGGAAATGACATGTGACACATTTTCTTTTTTTACTTTGGAAAGTAGAGGAAATGAAACACAGAAATGTATCCCTTTTGACTAACGCTTTTTCATTGAAGGGTTTGCGAGACAAACGGCTTTCATGGTTAACAGTCAACTTCCAAAACCCATTATGGGATTACAACACAAATATGATATGCAAGGAATAAAATTGACATCTGTAATCACACTAAACACAACTACGTCATCAAAAACAAAAGAGAAATGTTTTTAAGTTTGAAGGCTTTTGCAACATATGACATTTGTTATCAAATTTCATCTAATTCTGCTGGTAAGCAAAGTTCGCAGATGCTCTCAGCTTCAAAAAGTGATACAAGCGGTGTTTGTATTCGCACCCCTAGTTTACCTTGCTGAGCTTTTGTTTCTTTTGCANCCATAAAAAACAACTGCTTAATGTGAGTAAACGGTAAACCTATTGTCATGAGCTGAGCATCACAGCAATATTTACACTTTTAAAAAAATTTATATGCTCTTCCTCGAGGTGTCTACGAGAAATATTTTGAAAATTGGGCTGTAAAATAGCAAACAAAACAAGGGGAAATGACATGTGACACATTTTCTTCTTTTTTTCTTTGGAAAGCAGAGGAAATGAAACACAGAAATGTATCCCTTTTGACTAACGCTTTTTCACTGAAGGGTTTGCGAGACAAACGGCTTTCATGGTTAAAAGTCAACTTCCAAAACCCATTATAGGATTACAACACGAATATGGTATGCAAGGAATAAAATTGACATCTGTAATCACACTAAACACAACTACGCCATCAAAAACAAAAGAGAAATGTTTTTAAGTTTGAAGGCTTTTGCAACATATGACATTTGTTATCAAATTTCATCTAATTCTGCTGGTAAGCAAAGTTCGCAGATGCTCTCTGCTTCAAAAAGTGATACAAGCGGTGTTTGTATTCGCACCCCTAGTTTACCTTGCTGAGCTTTTGTTTCTTTTGCANTGCTTCAAAAAGTGATACAAGCGGTGTTTGTATTCGCACCCCTAGTTTACCTTGCTGAGCTTTTGTTTCTTTTGCAAATTCACAGGGGGATGGTTGGGGTGGCAAGTAGGAACTTTGCATCTAAGTGCCACTGGGTGCGTGTTGAACAGATTCAAGTAGTGTGGCAGCAAAAGTGTGTGCCTACAAGATCTGCTGTATCTTCACCACTGACCCACTAGGGGGAGTTCAGCTACAGAGGAGCACAGATGAGTGAAAGTTTCTCCACTGTACAATCATTTTTCTTTTTGACCTGGCCTTGAGTAACAATTCCTGTAAAAATACAGTGCAAAAATTAATCACTAAGACTTTGAATTTAAGCACTGCAATAGCACCGCTTCATTTTCAAAGTTAATATATTCTTGGTAAAACAGAACTGTTCTGCGTGTTAAAAGTATTTCCAAAAGAAATGGATTTAATGTACTTGATGGTAATTATTTAGTAAATGATGTGGCTTGAGACACGGTTCCCCCATTCTGAAATATTGTTCTGCCTTTAACATTGTGATACTTTGGCAAACTAAATAAAAGTTCATTTCAGCAGCATCTAGACATTATTTTATCTCTAACAGTGTTCCTACTGTACACGCTATCTGGTGAATGAGAAGTAACAGTTTAATTTATTACTTACGTAAACACATTTTACAAAATTATTTGGACTAGGATTGTTATGTATAATGGTATTTATATGTCCCCACAAATAATCCCACTGAATTCAGATAATAGTGATTTGCAGACCAGGCGATTGGTACTGCANGTATTTATATGTCCCCACAAATAATCCCACTGAATTCAGATAATAGTGATTTGCAGACCAGGCGATTGGTACTGCATGTGTCATCCACCTCGTCAAGATAGGCTCCAGCCGCTCCACTGAAATGATGTAGCATACTGTCGTGTATGAACTACATGTGTATCAGATCCAAGGGGTCATCCTCAAGTGGCGCACGTAACTATTTTTTTTTTTTTTACCTAAAGTTACAGTACGAAGTGCCTGTGTCTGATGTCAACATAGAAATGGGCCTAACAACACACATACTGTACGCAAACAGGTGTGTACTGACTACCAACAACTGACACAATGACATGGGCACGTAACTCTGGAACCGCCGAACGTAGGACATGTGAAAATATAAACTTTTATTGTTTTGAGGGGTACTGCACAAACAAATAACTTGTAGGTGATTCCTACAAGCTGGGCCGGAGGAAAAGGAACCACCAAGAGGTTTATTAGGTGATTTGTGGAAGTGGGCACTTTATAGAAATCGACATTTGAAAATTAATTGCTGTTCATGCAACATTGCAAATAAACACTCCCTGGAATAGTGCAGTAATGTGAACAGTTAGATAAGAACGTATTATTTCTGCGCCATAACTTAATATTAAAAGTCAAAGATTGTTGCTGCCCAGCCGCCCGCCCTCCCCCCATCACCTATGCCAACTTCCATCAACTGTCAGCTTGTGTGACTCGTGCCTCCTCAAAGCCCGAGTCCATCCTTGAATTACGTAGTGCCTGATGCGGGGAGGGGGGGATATGTATGTATCGCGCATCTAGCGGCGTCCAACGTCGTGCAGAAAGGTAGGGAGTGTCTCCTTCGGTCACGAAAACTCTGGGCGATCTGGGGCATGCTCATGTGCGGAATTGTCTAGCAAGGATTAGCGCTGGTATAAATGCAGCCCCTTTCTCCGTTGAAGGTAGTTCTTGTGCCCGGTACACATGCGCGCTGAACTGACAAGAGTTGGGGAACTAAAGCAGCTAATCGGGAACGGTCCTCGTTATCCGCGCGATTCACACCAAAAAGTTGAGCTCCCGCCTCACGCCGATATTTCAGCTTGCGGAAAGAGCAAGCATTAGCCAATATTTCCCAGAAGTCACTTCAGTAGTACTGATTTGTCGAATAATCGACGTGTATTTATGTAATATAGTATATAAGTAAATATACGAATGTAAACATTTATTTTATTCAACACTCGTATTAAATAAACTTAGTTTGAAAATGTGTGAGAGTGAGTGAGTGACTTGAGAGCAGATGATGGTGAATTGAGGGGAGTATGGAACAGCGCCGAAATGCAAGGGG
>NQII01001919.1:344041-354482 GCA_002778355.1 Clitarchus hookeri | reverse complement strand
GGGAGATCCCTGAGAAAATCCGCCGACAAGCGAAATCGTCCGGCACGATTCCCACACGCGAAAATACGTGATCGCGCCCAGTTCACCTAGGTGAGAGGCGAGTGGTCTAACCACTACACCACCGTGGCTCCGCGGGCGTGATTTGTTAGTAAATAAGTCAGGCATGATCGACAACTGGCACGTAGTATCGAGGTAGTCAGTCAGAACCACAGAAAAAAATGTACAGTTCATCCAGAAGCGAAATTTCATGGCGGTTCCTTTGATGTGGGCCTACCTACGCGTTGACTGGCTGCGCGAGCATCTGCGAACGGCTTTGTGTCTGATCGGCTGCCGCGTGCTGACTGTCGGCTGACTGGCGGCTGGCAGGTTACCAGGTGCTGATTGGCGAACGGCGATCTGACGTGTTGTTGGCCAGTACCGCCATTTTGCGGCGTGTGCGGTTGGGTAAGAGAGTAAAGAGATTTGGGCGGCTCTTAACAGCGAGGTTTTGAGAGCCGATGAGGGTGATTGAGGTGAGTATGGAGTAGCATCGGAATAAAAGGGTGGGGGAACGGGAGATCCCAGAGAAAACCCACCGACCAACGGCATCATCCGGAACGATCCCCATATGCGGAAATTCCGGAGTACCCTTAACGACTCTGTGTCAAAACAGTGGGCATTTTAGAAGGTTCACTCATTCTCTGGCCGTGTTCCAGTTCGTTTCGAGTTTCATGGTTTTTTTATTTGTATTAATTATTTTGTAAGGTTAAGACGGAACACTATGACATTAAACTGTCTAGCATGCCATGCTGCTATTATTTTGGTGTTATCATCATTCACGAAGTCTTAAAATAAACAATATAATTCCAGAAAATCGTCGGACGAGTCAACTAGAGATCGACTGTACGCCAGTCAATGCCGTGCGCGTGAAGACGACCAGACTTTCAATTCGCGTCCATAGGTCACCCCTTGATATTTATAATGGGCTTGATGTACTGAAAGCAACTAACAGGTATAGTCTGAAGTGTGTGTTCATTTCGTACATTAGGACATCGGACGCATGTTAAGTAGTTTCGTATTTCAAATACTCTGCAATGCAGTTTACATGCAAAGCCGGCCGGGCTCACCAGATATCACAACTCATTCGTAGTATTCAAAAACATACGTCGGAGAAATAGTAATCGTTGATTAATTTTCCACTGTAAAGTTAAGGAACTCACCTTCCTGCATAGTTTTCCTCCTTTTTTTGGCCGAGAAGGCGCGGGAGCTATAAGGGTCACACTGGCACGCGCTACAAGAACGCCATCGCCACTACGAGCAGGGCTCTGAACTGGAGTGCGGTGTTCTCGTAGTGCTGCGTGTACCTATGGCACTTTCGGCAGTGACCCCATAAAATTATTGATGGAAAGTTTGTAATAAAGTTCAATACAGGTTCCTACCGTAGTTTGACACGTCGCCCACTAGCACGTTTTAAGATACGGCAGTCTGAAAAAGCAGTTTTTAACTACGTTGGAGGGCTCCAAAATAATATTTACAGTATGCATGGTAAATTTTAAGAACCATCACTTCCTCGCCTGAGGTATGATGTATTTTCGTAGGTAAACAATATACTGGGGCCACGTTTAATAGTTCCGTCGAAAGCCAGGATTTAAAACACACTGTGACGTGGTTCAAGTGCCAGTCAGGCGGGACCCTTAAGCTTCCCAATAACGCCAAATTAATCACAGGTTACAACCATCCGGGCATCTGAAGCATAAGGAAGCCATGCGCACGCACTTTTTAAATAGGTTGTTGTGCCAAACAACACTGCTTACCGTGGGCGACTGTTGAAACGGGCCTAGCTTACGTGGCAAACACTGCGTTATTGCCCTTCGTCGGCACAGTTCGTAATATCCATTTTTTTTCTGTAGACCACGCAGGTCATACTCATTGATTGCAATGTCCTCCAGTGTTAGTCACTGAATCATGTTGTTTGTCGAGGGTCAGTTCAGAAACTTTCCTCATTCGTCATACGGGATGGATGTCTGCGACGTCGTTCCTACGTAATTTTAGAAATCGTTTACACTTTGAACAAAGCACTTTAGCAGTGGCGCGTGTTATTTACAACCAATCAGGACTAATTACCGCAGACAGTAAGTAAAAGTAAGCACGAACAAGTCAAAAGCGGCACACCGTTTTAGAACTAAGTTAATTAAAAATAAATCCACGAAATATAGTTGTGCAGTTTAACAGGAATTACTCGCCGTCTATTCGTGGTTTATTCACCCTCCCCCCCTGCTCCTTAAAAACTAGTGACACTCAAAGTTTAGATGTAGCCGCGGTGGTGTAGTGGTCAGACTACTCTTTTCCCGGCGGGGTCGCTCACGGATTTTCGCGTGTGGGAATCGTGCCGGGTGATGCCACTGGTCGGCGGGTTTTCTCGGGCATCTCCCGTTTCCTCAGTCCTTGCATTCCGGCGCTGCTCCATATTTACCTCGCTACACCCCCATCGGCTCTCAAGACCACGATGTTAAGAGCCAACCAAATCTCTCCACTCCACACTCTACTCAAAGTCGAAAGAAAATTTCTGTAATCCTGCTCTGAAATTTTGTCTTCAGGAATAAATCTGAAAAGATGTGTGTATGTACGAACAATTATATATAAATAATTATATTACATATTATACATTTCTTTTAATACAACAGTGTTATCTACAAATTTTACTGAACACTTCACTGCGTTCTAATTATTACAACATAGAACAGAGAGAGATTAGCAAAATAATTGGTTTGTACTGCAAGATTATCAAAGTCTTATTAGATAATGTGCTCTCAGGTCGCGCTCCACGTTGTTATTTTTTTAGCAAAACGAAATAAAAATTAGCGTTATAATTAGGTGGATGGATTTACGGTTTTGAAATCAACCTTTAAAATAAATTTCTCTCCCCTAACTTTATATATTACAATAAACAGGAACGCTTCTAGAGTATTATACAGTATGTTATTATACCACATGTCGAAATTCAAACCACGACATCCATAGCATAAACAAGAAATCCTAGTAGCAAAATGTTTGGAAAAGTCATCCAGTACTTTTTAATTGAAACTGAATTTGGCAATCAGTGCCGAGAGTCCGCAACTTCACGTAACTGCGTGCACAACAAGTTGCATACCACGAAGGCGAACGGAACTGGCGGGTCATGCGGCAATCGTCTGTGGATAGGCCACCATGAAAACGCGTGCAGGCCCTACTTCGCCTATACTGCCGATTGGGTGTAGTTGGAAATAAAATGCAATCACTTCTAGCAGCCTCTACTACTCAATTGCTAATTGCCCATTCTTCATGTAGTTTGACATACGTGTTCTAACAAGCAACTACTAGCGTAGACAATGTAGTTCGCCTTTGCGATATGCAACTTGTTGTGCACGCAGGTGCGTGAAGCTGCAGACTCCCGGCGCTGTTCTGCTAACTTCAATTACAATTTAAAAATACCGGATAAATTATCCGAACATTCTGCTACCAGGATTCATTGTTTATGTTAATCCATAAATGCCGTGGTTTGAATTTCGACATTAAGTTTTTAAAAAAAGGTGGAGGGGGGGGGGGTTATGTATCACTGTCTAGCGAGGCATGCCCCCTAACGGTCAAACTGGCTAACAAATAAAATATCGCGAATGCTGCGGAATAAGTTAGCAGACCTTCAAATGTCGTCTTGATGTACCTCGGTGACGTCTATTACATTACACAAGTTATACAATATTATATTAATTACGTTTCTTGTGCGTTTGTGGGCGGCCATCATTACCGCAGTATCCCAACCGGACAGGTAGAGAGGGCTTAACGTCTTGTCGACAGCGAGGTCATTAGAGACGAAGCAAAGTGCTCAGAGAAGCAGGAACTGGTAAGGAGTCGGCCGTGGCCTGTAGTAAGGAACCAATACAAGCATTCGCCGGGTTTGATTTCGGGAAAGCACGGGAAACAGAAATCAGGATGCCGGACGAGGATTTGAACCCAGATCCTCCCGAATGCGATTCCAAAGTCTAACCATTGCACCACCTCGCTCGGCTCCAACCTAACAGGACCCCAAAATTAAGCTATGATAGTGGATGGATACGTGTTTTTTTTATACTTTACACGAACCTAACCCAAGTATTAAACTAAGCTACAATCAGCGCCGTCCCTAGAGAAAGCGAGACCGCCTTCCCACAACGCAGTCTTCTTTCCGATAATTTGCTCTGCTGTCAAGTACCCGCGCCTCGTCCATAACATTTTTTTTATAAAACATTTAACATTTTATAAATAAAGATGCTTAAATATAAATATATGAATGCTATTGTGAAATATACCACACAACAAAATAATTCGGAATATTTAAATGCTTTATATTAAATAAAAAATATTCAGGGTGCGAGGTTCCCAGGCGCGAGACTCTGTGCGACCGCACTTGTCGCACACCCTTAATGACGGACCTAACTATAATATTAGTTAAATGAGTGTTTTTTGCAGTTTAAACTAATTAGGATGCGCGCTCGCCTCCCACCAAGGAGAGCCGGGCTCGATTCCCGGCGGGGTCGCTCCCGGGACTTTTCTCGCGTGGGAATCGTGCCGGACGACGCCGCGGCTTTTCTCGGGGTCACCCGCGTTTCCCCCGCCCTTTGCGTTCCGGCGCTGCTCCCCGTTTCCACCTCGCTTCACCCTCACCGGCTGCTCTCGAGGGCCTGATGTTGAGAGACGCCCAGACATCTCCACTCCACAAACC
The DNA here is from genome assembly GCA_002778355.1 of Clitarchus hookeri. Lineage (NCBI taxonomy): Eukaryota > Metazoa > Arthropoda > Insecta > Phasmatodea > Phasmatidae > Clitarchus > Clitarchus hookeri. The sequence continues at coordinate 349,765 of NQII01001919.1, read as the reverse complement.
TGGGATGTTATAGTAGATAAGCGGCTTGTTTTCACGCGCACATGCACAGTAGCCTCGATTTCGACTGACCACAGACTTTTGCGTGCAGGCATGGGCGTGCGCACTGGGTGTGCCTAGGCACACACCCTAACAACCAGCATATTTGTTGACTCAAAATTGTGCTCACCGAGATTTATCTGTTATTCTGGAGTTTGAGCGTGCGTTAAGAGCACGTTGGTCTGTACGAGACATTCTAGAGGATGCCGAAAACTGATTTGTCCGTCGCGTCAGGGCAGGCTTCGTGTTGATTCGATTCATTTCACTTTGCAAATTTACACAAACTAGTCTTTCACAATCGAGTATTCCGTGAAAATTTTAGGGAAATAATGCGAAATGTGGTCTTTTTGTAATATCCTATTTTGGCACAACTTTTGCTTGATTATCACTTTTTCAAACCTTAAAATAAAAAAGTTCCCGGGTAGAAACCTCGGATCCCAACTTTTATATGGTCATCGGCGATTCTTTAATTTTCTGCACACACTGATGAAGACGGCTGCGCACGCCTATGCATGCAGGTTTGAGGCTAAAACCATATATCAACAAACGTCACATGCCACGTGTGACAAGTCATTTCGGCATTGTTCTCGAGCCATTTTTTTGGGGGGAAATGCACAGAAAACGAAATCGACTTGCGTCGCATTTAGGCTGTGTCAGAATTCGCCTGAAGTACATACTTGTACTTACCTGTATCCGGAAGTGACTTCATAAGTGCTGTCCGAATTGCAAGTAAAGTATGCTAGTATAGAAGAATATGAATATGTATACTTCTCGCATAATTTGGTTTATATGTGCCGCCATTTTAAAAGTAATTTTGTAGGTTACAAATGATTTTCGACATAATCTTTTACTTCGGGATTAGTACGGCAACATTACTAGTTCGTAGAATAGCGGTTTTCACTCAGTTAATAGTAATCGTTAAGTGCACCTTAAAAAAATGTGTAAACAATAAATTCGTATTTAGCCTTATGTTATTAATCTACAAAAGGTAACGTAAAACAAGCAATCAAAATTGCAAACTCACGTGCAATCAGCAAGACAATGGATGTTATGTAAATAAAATTGAAATATTATTTGATCCTCGATTTAACCCTGTCACTATCGGCAATTTATTATCAAGTTCTTCGTAGGAATATACATCCATTAAAAGTGATTAGCTGGCTAACAGTTGTTGCCGAAGCCAACAAGACTGCCTGTCCGAACTCATCAAGTTTGGTGCCAAGGGTGAGTAGAGTACGCAAGAATGAAAGTACACCAGTAAACACCTGAATCAGGACACGGCCTCAGTCTGTGTACGGGTCGAAGTGCGGAAACGTGGAGATGGAGAAACAGACAGACAGCCTGGGCACCGGGCGCGCAAAACGCTAGATGCGTAGTTCGAATGGTGCCACCACACTCCACCGCGGGCGAGTTCAACGACACCGGCCTGGTGCGTCAGTCGGCGGGACCTTGAACGCATTTCCCCGGCCATTGTCATTTCTGTTCTCCTCTTGCGCCACGGGCACGAGCGGCGAAGAAGTCTTGGCACGGAACGCTGCCGCCGCGGTGGCGAAGACGGTCGATATTACCCCAACTCCTCTAGATCACTAAGCGAGTTTTGGAGGCCGCACTTGGTCATCTGGTCATTCGAAGTGGGATTACTTCTTTACGGTGCGCCCTTCCACGTGGCGAAGTGTTGTAAGGTGAGCTGGTGCTTGCTCAGTGCTGTACACACTCGGCACACCACGCAGCAGGAACCAGTCATCAAAGCGGAGCCGGGTGAAACTTGTTTATTGCGGCCACTCACGAGAGAGCGGCGAGGCACCCATTACTCGCGTGCTGTGACGTCAACTACACTACTAAGTTTAAGTGGCCCATGTTTAGCACAGATAAAAACACAGCTTACCTTGCGACAGTTCACCGCACGCCACTGCTTCCGCCATGTATAAAAACAGCATTACCATGAATCGAACGACTAGAATCCATGAACCATGAACTGAATATGACGTGGATCGATTTTCGACTTCATCGCATGTCACCAATATTGGCTCCAGAATTGCCAAAACTACCATCAAATTCAAATTTTTCAACGATGACGTGATGTTTGTTTTCGTTTGGTTTTAACAAAAAAAAACCGTGCTTTTACGAAAAAAATAATAACTTTTGTGTTACTTGATTATGTAACATCAGTGTTACAATTTAGTCAAAAGTGTGTACTAGCATATAAAAGCACTTAATTTAGTAAAACAATGTACCAACCTTAACAAAAGCCTCGTATGTGGAGTGTGGAGATATTTTCGTGGCTCTTAACATCAAGGTCTTGAGAGCCGATGAGCGTGAAACAAGGTTTGGAGCGGAATGGAAGGGCGGGGGAAACGAGAGATCCCCGAGAAAACCCACCTACTAGCGGAATCGTCCGGCACGATTTCCACATGCAAAAATCCAGGAGTAACCCCGCCGGGAATTGAACCTGGGTCGCCTAACTGAGAGGGGAATGGTCTGACCACTACACCACCACGACCCCTCGAAGCCACGTGGTTTTGACAGTTGTGTGGTAATAAAAGCAATTCAGTTTTGAGTTACGAAGACGGTTGTGCGCAGCTAACTTGCGCATTCTACCATGTATTCCCTGTATATGACCAACTGCTGACCAAGTCATGCTAAGAAATAATACTGTTACGTTAATAGTTGCGCTAATTTTTAAACCCTTTCAGGTATTCTTAAAGTGTTGCTTTATCACGATAAATAGACTGTGAGCATTATGTTCGGCGATAAGAAATATGGTCCTCTCATAACGTAAAGCAGTGACATGTTTTACTAATCAGTTAACTTCCGTACTCTGCGAGGTTGGGCACCGAGTTTCGCTGTGTACAATGTCGCCAAAGACGACATGCCTGTGCATTGCATACACGTTGGTGTAAATCAACACTGAAAGGGTTACATGTAATGGGATTTTTAACGCTCGCGCTGTCATGCCAAACAAACCAAAACTTACGTAAGTGTATGATAATGGTACACTCATAAATGGGCTACCCGCAAGTCGAACCCAGAACCTATTCGCCTTACCGATCTCGTTCATGGAAGATGTCCATTATGCTACTCTGGGGTGCACGTAAAACCTTCATTTGCCACTAATTCCAACACAAAACGTTTTTAAGACGTTGTATTTTATTTTGGATGATTACTTTATATATATATATATACACACACATATATATATATATATATATACACACACACATATATATATATATATATATATATATATATATACACATGCATACACATACACATACATACATACACACACACTTTATTTATTTTGGGTTATTACTTTATATACTATATTATTCTTTTTATTTTGGTAGGCCTGTCATAAAATGTAATGGAATTTATTCATCCCAAATTTATTTTCATTTATTGTCCAAATAATTATTCATTTCACAACGGCTAGTTAACATGTCACGATCAGAACCTCTGGGACGAAACTCTACGGGTCCGGTAAATTACTACGAACCATAACTTTTACATCCTCTATTGACATGAATGTTTGTCCATTATGGCTGAGCCAGAGAATGCGATTTATACAAAAATACTACTCACTAATGTAATTTAGAATTATTTGTCACCCTGCTTCAAATAATTCAGTGGAAACGAAATTAATATAGGTACTATCTTCTTTTCAACGTGTTTATCGCCATTCAACAGCGTACTTCCCAAAGCAAGCCAAAAAACTTTGTTGATCAAACTTATCACGCTACACTCCCAGCGAGGAACGCAGCTTATCCTTGGTCGGCTCACAAACTGACTCCCTATCGCGAACAGAAAAGCGATATGAACGTTTCTAAAGTTGGCTTGTACTGTCTTCCAGTGCTATCAAAAATTACCCCCAAGACGTGTGGGAGTAAAAACGCCGTTACATCTTTAGATGACAACCGCGGGCAAGATCGCTGAGACTTCTTCGAATCACGAAGTTCCGAGTCAGAATCTCGGGTGAGTCATTATGTGTGCGTTAGTATACGTTGGTATAGATTAGCTTAGTTCACAAACCAACCAATCCCCCCCCCCCCAAATGGGCTTCAAAAAGTTCAATTACAAAATGAAAATAACTTTTGCCGATATCAAATCGTCAAAAAATCTGTCAACACCAAAACATTTCCCGGGCAACGGTTCTAAATCGTTTTCAGGAATTTCATGCAATAACAATATGCAACAAAACAAATTAACCTACACTGGCATGCGAACGATGCAGTCTCGTCAAAGGAAAACGTTCAGCAAGCCGTAACAAGAAACACGGTGTCAACCTGAAGCAGGGGATACAAGCAAGAGTGCTCTTTGAGATGATTTGCCGAAATATCGTTTTGCGCACTTGCATGTATTCATTTCAAACGGTGGAAAGCATTTAAAGCTAACATTTCGTGTTCTCATTAATTGTTCTACTGAATAAAGAATGTTGTAATTTAATTTTAAAATGTTTTGAAAGTTGTGGAAAGTGATGTCTAGGAATATGCACGGGTGGGAGGGAGGTTCGCTCGAAATATTTGCCCAGCGAAAGCGCGAGATTCTTCAGCCGTCCCTAGATGCACGCTGCCTTCTTCAGCGTAGTCCGTAGGCTCTGATTGGTCGACAATCCGCAGCTTCCTTCCCTCGTGCGTTCGTCGTGAACAGAGCAAGATAAGGCGTGACGTCAAATGACAGTCTTCGGTAGCCGTGCTCGCTAACGTGTAGCGCTCGTATGACGAGGAATACGGGGCGGTTTTCTCTCGCGCCCAACCACTAATATCTGTTTTTTACTTTTTTTTTGTGCATGACCATGCCACTTTTAACCTAAACTTCAAAGTCACTTAAGGAGGTAGTATTCCTTCCATCCTGAATTTATTTTTGTTTCGCCGTAGCTTACTTTTCGGATCAAATAATTAAAAACGAGAGCTGTCAGGGCACACGACATATATTAATTGATATTTTGAAGTTCACAATATTTTTTTAGTTGTTTTTGTTGCCTCTACAACCGTTGTAAATATTTATGCTTTTTCAATCTCGCGTGAGAAAATATAGACTGAAATTTGTCCATTCTGGTTTCAGAAATTCTGTAGAGTAGTTCTATATGAAATAACAAGGTTTGAGTTTTAACATTAAATCTTGACTGTGAAGTGTGCGAGTGTATGTGTGTGTGTATATACACACTGAAGAGCAAAAAAAAAAAAAAAAAACTGGCACACCTGCCTAATATCGTGTAGGGCCCCCGCGAGCACGCAGAAGTGCCGCAAGACGACGTGGCATGGACTCGACTAATGTCTGAAGGTATGCAGGAGGAATTGAAATCTGCGCCAATTTGAGAAAGGGTTGCACGTCTGTCACGTTTAATGATTCTCGTCAGTCGTCGTTTGTCCCGTTTGTTCACGATCTTTTTTCCGGCCGCAGCTATGTCGAAGATTTGATGTTTTACCGGATTCCCGATATTCACGGTACACTCCTGAAATGGTCGTACGCGAAAATCCAAATTTTATCGCTGCCTCGGAGATGCGATGTCCCATCTCTCGTGCGCCGACTATAACACTACGTTCAAACTCACTTAAATCTTGATAACCTGCCATTGTAGCAGCATTAACTGATCTAGCAACTTTGCCAGACGCTTGTTGTCTTATATAGGCGCTGCCGACCGCATCGCGTTACTCTGATTGGTTCCATACCTCTATAATTTGCATACGC
>NQII01001919.1:330750-343958 GCA_002778355.1 Clitarchus hookeri | reverse complement strand
CTCTCTAAAAATCACCGACAAACTCCGGGAGAGGTGATTCCTTGCGAAAAATCAAATAGAATATGTATAGGCCACTTTGTACCTACATGCAATATTAATGGAGGAATGACCCCTTTAAAATCAAATTTGAAAAAAGTTATTTCCCAAAATATGGGAAACTAAGTGACATAAAATGACAATACTCCGAACATTATTTTCTGTTTATGTGTTCCTTAACCTACAGCAATCATGTGTTTATACCTTCCATGGTAATGAAAATAACAAGGGTGGCCACCTTCGTATTGTATGCAACTTTTGTACCGTCGGGAATTTGTAATGTTTTATACTGGCCTATCGAGCAGTGTCACTTACATAACAAATATGGTCCTCTTGTTGCAAGTGCGTAGGACCCACCATTTTCGTTCAAAACACACATGAAATTTCGGTCCAGTGTTATAATCCCTACGTAGGCCACACTAAATAAATTAGTCAGTGGTTGGCTGCTGGGTCCACTGCACAAGTGATGGTGGAAGATATTTAAACACTTACTGTAAACAACCTGTACCAAACATTTATAGGCTTACAGTACGTAAGTAGTATGGTTATTGCATCAAAAACTGTTGACCTGTGTCAATATGCTACACCCCATGGTTCTCACGAAATTTATGTTTAATGTTCGAAACAGATAATGTGTTATGCCTGCGACCTAGGCCTATAAATGTGTAGTACAGGTTGTTTACAGCAAGTGTTTAAATGTCTTCCACCATCACTTGTGCAGTGGACACAGCAGGCAATTACTGACCTATGTAGGTAGTGTGACCTACGTGTTAGGGACTGTAACGCTGGACCGAAGATTCATGTGTGTTTAGAACGAAAACGGTGGGTCCTACGCACTTGCAACAAGAGGACCATATTTGTTATGTAAGTGACACTGCTCGATAGGCCAGTATAAAACATTACAAATTCCCGACGGTACAAAAGTAGCATACAATAAGAGGGTGGCCACCTCTGTTATTTTCATTACCATGAGGTGTTGCCAGCACATTTGTGCAAATAAAAATGTAACTATCACTTTGCTGTTTGTTGTGGATTTGTAATCTACTGTACACAAGCTGGCAAAGAAATCATCACATTAACCTTCAAACGGAATACCATGTTGCTGCTAACACTATTCGACCTCGTATGTACACCTCTCCAGCCATCTTGGCCCATTCGCACTGACGCCAGTGACATAAGTTTAATTACCTTATAATTTTAGAGAAAGACTTCAACATAGAACACTGTGACGAGAAACTTTAATTTAATATATTACATCACTTTCCCATCCTTTCGAATCCGCCTCTCTTTTCTTCGAGACCTTTGTGTAATGCCGATTGCCGGAAAGGCTACTTCTGCTGAAAACTTAGCAGAGGTGCGGTGCTTAGTGCAATTGTTTATAAATGGCTTCCGAGGCGAAGAGCCTCCACCAGACGGTAAAAACCAAGGAAGTGAGTTGAAGAAGAGAAAGAGCTCAGAGTTGGCTTGGGTGACGAAAATAGCGGCTAGGGTCAGGCCAAGGACGGCAGCTAGGGGCCCATAGACGATCAACATGGTTGCCAACCTTGTTGTCAACATTTGCCACAGACGAAGCGAAATGTTGACAACCAAGTTGCCAACTTCACTTCCGAGGATGTGTTATCGGCTTTATTTGCTGGGTGATTTCTGTTGCTGCTTTGTATTATTTTGAATGGTTATTTTTTGTTTTTAAGTTTTTTTTTTGTTGTAGTATAGCTTGTTTAGTAAAAAAATGAGTGAGGAAGCATTGCAGTTTTTAGTTTTAAACGAGTTGTGTGAAGATGAGATGCGTCCTGCTAAAAAGAGAAAAGTTTGGTCAAAGGAATGGTATCAAAACCGTGCCCAGTTTTCTCATTCCAATTTAATTAGTGAACTACGCGGCACCACACCTGACGATTTCAAAAACTTTTTAAGAATGGACAGTAAAACCTACGATGAATTGTTGGATAAAGTGCGACCATTTATTGAAAATAAAGACACAAACATGAGAATTGCTATTACTGTGAATGAACAGCTGTCCGCAACCCTTCGGTTTTTATATAGTGGCCAGAGATTCGAGGATTTAAAATTTCTCACCGCTTCATCGCCACAAAGCCTTGGAACAATTATCATTGAGACTTGCCGTGTTATAAACAAAGTTTTGAAGGAGTATGTTCAGGTACCTGCTACGATTCATAGGTGATTACCTAAGTCAATATGTTTATCAATTAGTTGTTTTATAAGTTGTGTATATTGATTACAGGTGCCAAAAACAGAACGAGAATGGGTGACAGTTTCGGAAGAGTTTGGAAGGAGATGGAACTTTCCAAACTGCATTGGTGCTATCGACGGAAAGCACGTGGAAATTAAAAATCCTACTAATACCGGAACTTACTATTTTAATTATAAAAGGAACTTTAGCACAATTTTACTTGCCTTAGTTGATGCCAACTATGAGTTCTTAGTGGTTGAAGCCTGTGCTAATGGTCGTGTATCAGATGGTGGAGTGCTATCTAACAGCACATTTTATGATAACTTCAAGAGTAACAAACTCAAAATTCCTGAATCCGGCCAGCTTCATAATGGTTTTCCAGAACAAATTCCATTCGTATTTGTTGGTGATGATGCGTTACCTATGCAAAAAAACTTCTTGGAACCCTACAGTGGCGATAACCTTTCAAACGATGAAGTAATATTCAACCACAGACTATCCAGAGCAAGGAGAATAGTTGAGAATGCTTTTGGCATACTTGCCTCAAGATTTCGTGTTCTATCAAATGTTATAAATATGAGTCCCGAAAAGGCAACCATAATTACTCTAACCACCTGTTACGTACATAATTTTTTGAGAAGAAACAATTCGTTTATTTGCTTGCGTGGAAGTGTAGATGTTGAAAATACTAATACTTGTGAAATCCAGTAGGCACCCCGGAGAACTGACCACCAGCAATTATGTAAACTTGAACCAACTGTCTCAAGAAATCCTACTTCCAATGCAAAAGAGACAAGGTAAACATTTACTACTTATTTTAATGGAGTAAGAGCAGTACCTTGGCCAAATCGGAATATAAATAACGCATAATTTTACTTGTAATGAAATTGTTTTAAAAGAATAATTAAAACTAAATAAGTTGCATTATAATGTATGTAATTAGTAATTATACAGTTATATTGTTAATAAAAATAATTAGTTATTCCAGTAAAAAAAATAAAGAAACAAAAATATTCTTATACTTATAAAAAAAACCCAATCAAACCCATTTACACAAAGCTATCGTCTGATAGTAACTGTTGCACATTGGTATACATACCTGCTTCAACATGCCCAGGAATAACAATGGTATTTTCATATTGTGGGGAGGAAAGGGATTTCTGTAGAAAAGGCGTAGAGGATCTTGACGGCTGAAGATAAGAATGGTGCAATGAGAGTGGAGTTGAGGAACCAGAAGAATTATTGGAAGAACTATTGACGGAGTGGAGGCTAAGTAAATTGAATTGTCCCAATATCAACCCAAAAAAGACCCAATATCAACAAATACGAACTTGTAATCAGTGTCAGCAACGGCTAGAAGAACAATGGAAAATAAGTCTTTGTAGTTATAATACAAAGAGCCGCTCATTTTTGGCTTCACTACTCGCACATGTTTGCCATCGATGGTCCCTAAGCAATTCGAGAAATTTGCATGATTCTGAAACCTACATGCAATTACTCTCCAGGTTTCTTCTGTTGGTTCAGGTATACAAGACCCCTCGGGGTGGTCCATATAGCACAACACACACTTCTGATGATTTCACTGGCTGTATGCATTCCATTGTATATGTGTAATGAAGATCAACTAAGTATCAACCAGTAGTCAAGTATCTGAAAGCAAATTATGTTTCGTAATCTACAACCACTGTTTTGTTGCTATGTCGAATGTTCCAATTTAAATATAAGTATTCACTGATTTGCCTTTGTTTTAGGCCAAAAACTTCAACAGAAATGGCGTGACATACGTGATTACTATCGAAAGTACAATAAGAAAGTGCAGAAATCTGGTTCAGCAGCTGTCAAGAAATTTAAATACATTTCTGCTTACCAGTTTATATTATTGTCGCCTGTTCTGGAAATGAGGGTAGTTTCGGCATCGAGTTTACAGGAAGATGGAGAAGAAACTCAAGTATCCGTCACAGAAGAAAGTGCGGATGGTCCAGTTACACCAGGAGATGGGATATCACACGGTGAAACTTCAGCAAGTTCGAGGACAAAAGCGGGAAAGTCGAAAACAAAATGACCTAGAGACTAACCTGTTACAGTTTTTGGATTACCCTGCTATACCTGCTCCTGTTGTTGAAGACGAGGACAAATATTTTCTGGAATCTTTACTGCCTACTTTACGAACACTTGACACAGACCAAAAACTTGAGTTTCGGGCAGAGGCTTTACATGTCTTGCAACGCATCAGACGTTCAAAAGCAGAAGCGGGTCAAGGATTTTATCCCCCACCCACCAAACACCCGCGCGTCATTTATCAGTCCCAAAATGCCCTTTTGAGCAGTTTGAAATGTTGCCTGTACCACCACGACATTCGCTCTACTCTGGGCACGAGCAGTTCCAAAACAGTCAAGTTGAAAACAATTTGGCACATCCTGTACAGTCGACTGTGATTTCACAAGGCTCGATTTATTCAGCAACAGACACTGAGCTATCCCCATACTCAGATGATAACCACATGAAATAAACTAAATGAGTATGTAATTTTAGTCATAAATGAGCCTTTTTATTTCAGTTATATGCTACTTTCAACTTGTGGTTCATGCCTTGTAGCGAAAAGTAAAAACAAAAAAAGTACTCCTTTCAAAATGATATTGGAAATCACTATAACTATACATTATTTTCTGTTAATGTTAAACGTAAATATTTATTTGAAGTCAAATAACATTTTTTAATACTTAGAGGAGGTTTAATGTTGTTCTTTTACAGTAAACTATCAAGCTCACTGCAATAAATTTTTCAAGTTTTTAAAATAAACTATAAATTATCACGTGCTTATTTTCATCTCATCCTTATAAATATACTAGTATACAAAATTAAACTTCTACCTGAATGATTTATTATCAGAAAATTTAATTATTATGATCTAAAAACACATAACAACAGTAATTCTGTTCGTACCAGACACTCAGTTCCTGATTTTTTTTGTTCGTAAAGTGTTCATTTTATACTTATGGCTTTACTGAGATAACAGAGTATACATTTTAGAAAGTTCCTAATTGCAACTGTAGAGTCAATAAACTCTTCGAAACACACGTTTCAAGCAAAATAGAAGCACAATGTAACACCAATGCTAGTTAGTAGGCACTGTATTAAGTACGATCTGTCCGACTAAGATATGTTTGCATGCTATTTTTACGTACATGTTTCCTTCTATGGAATCATTTCCTTTGCACTGCCTTTGAGTGGCTAGGGCCGCACAAGTGGTTCAGTCCCGCCAGCCATCTCCTAAAAGGGTGATGATATTTTTGTTGCTTGTAGCCTAATAACATAAACAACTGAAGATTGGAACTTATCAGTTTCCTGTGTCTGCTGTATATTAACCAAACTTTGCATTACATTTCTTGTTAATCAACATAATTGTTTAGTCAATGCTTTGTTTGCATTTTCTTTTAAAGAAAATGCCTGTTTGGGACAACTGAATAACCGGTACTCAAATAAACCAATAAATATTTGTTAACGCGATGTTTGTTGCAGAGTGTCTAATAGACAAGAAGCAATTCCTCAATTTTAGGACGAATTGTTAGAATGGCGGCTAAATGGCAAGGGAATGAATATTGAAATTACTAGCATTTTTTTTTTAATGGAGGAAAGCATAAGAGAGTGTGGAGAGAGACGAAGCTGTTAAAAAATAAGAACTTTCATGCCTCCTTTGTTTGGGTTCGAGAATAAAGAAAATCGTTTTTAATTAGGTGTAATTTCCTCGTCATAATTTTATTTTTCTAAATCCGGTTTGCTATGAGCCTGTTTCATAACAATTTGGCACAGAAATATTTTTTTAAAGATCTCCTGTGATTCTAATTTTAATATTACTGTTCCGCATTTCGTTGCAAGAGATATGTTATGTAAGAAACAAAAAAAAAAAAATTAAAAGAAAACATGCATTTACATTACAAATGCCGGCGATGTTCCAATTTTAAAATAACAAAGTAGTAGATGAAATTTTTTTTAAAAATATAGACGTTCCAAATTAATTTTTTCCGTGTTATAAAAAAACTGTTTTGGCATGTTTGCTCACATTAACTGCGGTGAAAAGGTAGTTTTGATTTTCATACACAAGAGAAACATTTCTGTTTCTAACTATTTAATTTACTATCTTAAAGTCAATCCTTGTTTAAGTTTATAATGGAGGGTTTTTTGATTACTACACCCCAGACCAAATTGGGGCCAGGAGTGGAGAGGACTGGGTGGCTCGTAACATCGAGGTCTTGATAGCCGACGAAGGTGGAGCGAGGTGAGTGTGGAGCAGCGCCTGATTGCAAAGACGGAGGAAACGGAAGATCCCGAGAAAACCCGCCGTCCAGCTATATCGTCCGGCACGATTCCCACACACGATAATGGTGGGAAGGAGAAACGTTTTTATGTCTAGTTTATTTCGCGGTTGATTGAACACTCTTTGAAGCCTAGCTTTGCTTATTGTACGTACCTAATGTGCGGGTAAAGATTGTAAAAATAAACATCTTAATGAGTTTAATGACATGTAGACCTAGTGATACCGTAAATTTTTTTACAAACACCGGTAGGTTTTTGTAGTCCATTTCTTGCCATAATCTACTTAAAAGGAGATAAATAGATTTCATTGACCTAGAATTAAGTTATTTTTAAAATGAGAATTTCGCAGAGGAAAATACTTTCCCTAGTTCACTGCCAACATTACTGGAAGTCCCCCCCCCCCCTCGTTGGCACGGTTGGCCAATGAGGGACGGGCTCGCGGTGACGTAACGAGCGGTGGTTGGCCGCAGCAGGGGGAGCGGAATGGCGTGGTCGGTCTGCCAGTAAACATGTTGACCTGATGACAACGCGAGTTTAGCCGCGTGGCGAGGGTTATCTGCCAGAGGTTGCTGGGTCACACACTCGGGTTGGATGACCTTTCCCCAGCCCCGAAAAATGGAGGGGCGCCCGCTCGCGTGTCCTCCGTGGCCGTGCGCGGTATAGCGTCACGCTTAGAGGGGTGACATTAGCGGCCTAAAAAGTTCTCATTGAGCCTTAACGATTGTGTGCACACCAATATTGGAGTAACGTAGACACGGACTTTATTTATTATAATTGTTATTAATTTCCTGGCATAATACTTGTATTTATTATTATTTCAATAATACTGACTTCTCTTACGCAAGTTAGTTATATCGAGAAAACGTTATGATAGTAATTATCAGTTTATGAAACAGGGTGTCGTAGTTTGGTATGTTTTGGTGGCATTTCTGCTCTTAAAACTGGCTTGACCCTTACCAGCATCAGCAGTTATTCCATTTCGTGCTTTTCAAAGTCGTTCCAGAAGATACGTTAACGATATTTAAGAAGGTTTTCTGTGCAACGAATATATTTATTATTTAAATTGTATACACATTTGTGTGGCCAAAAATACGAGTGTATCAACATTTTGAGTGCTTCATTATGAAAATTATAACCCCAAAATAAAAGCAAAAATTTTTATCACCCCCAGAAAGTACAAACTCCTGGTTTCTTAGTTATTTATTTACATTTCTTTCATAAACGTTATGGATGTTTGTTATTATTTACAATACACCAATAATTTACATTTTTTTTAAACCATCTAGCCTAAGTAGGTATGTAGCTAACGAAGACATACTGCAGGGACAAAAACAATTGCCTTTAAAACATTTTTAAAAAAATTATTAAAAATATAATGTATAATGTAAATAAGCCCATAACGTTTTCTTACAAAACATTTTATTTAATTCTCCATGATATAAATTATATTTTTCAAATTCCGAAGAAACAGAGTTTAATCTGTGCGGTTGGTAACTAATAATCGTTTATGGCCCCAAATCCTGCCAGCAAATAGAACTCGAAGTCTAACTTGGAAGTGCCAACCCTTTCTCCTTCCATGCTCCTTGGGCCACGCTCATGTCACATGATATAGGACACAAATAAGTAACAGAAATAAGAAAACACTGCGAAATCATTTGATAAATCTTTTTTACTGAAATTAGATAGCTTAGGTACGAATATTTGTTGGCGTTTTTATAGATTGTTTTCACATTTGTATTATGCACCTGACTTCAAAACAATTATTGTGTTTGATACACATGCCATGGAAATGCCCACCTGGGCGGCAANGTGCGGTTGGTAACTAATAATCGTTTATGGCCCCAAATCCTGCCAGCAAATAGAACTCGAAGTCTAACTTGGAAGTACCAACTCTTTCTCCTTCCATGCTCCTTGGGCCACGCTCATGTGGCGAGCAAGCCGGACCACGTGACGGTTCGACTACCAAACCTCCGGCATAACTTAAGCTAAGGTTTATTACAGTACACATCAAAAGTTTAGGACCACGCAAGATGTAAATGAAAATATAAACTTCACATGATATAGGACACAAATAAGTAACAGAAATAAGAAAACATTGTGAAATCATTTAATAAATACTTTTTTACTGAAATTAGATTGCTTAGGTACGAATATTTGATGGCGTTTTTAATAGATTGTTTTCACATCTGTATTATGCACCTGACTTCAAAACAATTATTGTGTTTGATACACATGCCATGGAAATGCCCACCTGGGCGGCAATTACTCGTTGTATTTTGTTGCACTTTGTACTCATTCCAACAATTTGCCACGTGATGTTTGGTAATACACCCCCCCCCCCCACAATTTTATACATAACAACCGCACAAATCTTCCTCTGCAACTGTATGTCTCAACATAAATGGCAATAATATGGGAATTTATTATTTCCCGGTAACAAACTTGCAATGTGATCTTTTTAGTGGAAAGAGAACTCACTGACGCTGGGAACCCCATCTCGTTAGCTCATCTGTTAAGAAACATATTGTTTATAATTTAAGCGAATTTATATCTAATTTTCCTTGCAATGTGAATTTAATTAACAAAAATAATAAAATGCTTCTTTGCAAAATTATTATGGCACTCGTTGGTTTTTCTTTTTCAATGGTATTTATAAAGGTAATTTATAAAATATTTCACTAAAATAGCTGTAGAATAATTGTGTTTAAACAACTTTTTACACAAAAAATTTGTATGATAATTACAGATTTACGAAATCGTTTCAAAATCATACTTTGCAAATTATTCGACCGATTTCAATAATTTAATCATGCTTATATGTGTTTTGACAGTAAGAACGTTAGGAAATTGTACAAGTGCACCAGAAGTTTTAAAGCAGGAAAGTATTAAAAAAAATTTACTAATGGTCTTAAAATTTTGATGAGTACTGTATACTCAGGTTAGGAAGCTGAATGGTAATACAATAGTGGAGTATACGTCCCTGCCCCAAAGTTAGTACACAAGAAGAAGCGAGGTGGTACGTGGGACTGATCACAACATCAAGTCCGTGGGACACCCAGAATATGACATGTAACACATACAGCAGACACCTCAAGGAGTATACAACCACCCCGAACGGCTGCACATGCAGTAATTCTGGCGTGTAACCTGTCGCAGGCCTATAAATGCCGAATGTCTCTCTGGGGGTACGGCATCCCACGCTCGCTGTACTTCTTGGCGTAGCTGGGCGATGATCGTTGTCGGTGCTGAGCCGGATGTCAGGCGCCGTCCCATCACGTCCCACGCACGCTCGGCGGGGCTGAGGTCTGGAGATCTGGCAGGCCAATCTAGCACTGGTACGTCTAGAGCACGCTGTGTTTCCCTGCTGGAAGATTGCTTCCTGCAGTTTGTCGAGATTTGGTCGGAAGACAGGACTGACGACGTCACGGATGTACGACGCACTCGTCATGCTTCGAGGTGTGGGTCCAGCATGGCGAGTACGAATACTCGATGGGAACATACTATAATCACGAAGGTCCCGACATATTTGTTTTTTCCTGTGCACTACCGAAGGGACTAAAACCCCCAAAACTTAAATTCCATAACTTTAGAAGTTTATTATTTTATTTTTCTGGGGACGAAAAATCGTTGAGGTTATGTGCAGTAAAGGGTTATTTGTGGCCAAAGGCGAAGCCTAAAGACCCTGGCACAATAGGCAGTTGGCATTGGTGGTTGTAGTTGGTGGTTGGTGTTGGTAGCAGTTGAAGTACAGGGATATACATGTGAAATGCCACAATAGGTGGTTGGTGGTTGGTGTTGATGATGGTACTAAAATCATTTCAACTCGCGGTTGGTGGTTGGTGTTGTAGCGAGTTATTGTAGTAAAGAATATGTTGAACTTTTACCACCAACCGACCAATCAGAGAGCGTTCTCTAGTTTCTGAAGGAGTGGCAGTGTAAAAGCTTTGAAATAGTGGGAAATAATAGTGAAAATAAAAATATTTATCTCTAGCTGATAATATATGTTGTTAATAAGTAACCAACAATATTTATTATTAAAACTCTCATGTGTAAGAACATAGAAGTTAAAGCAAACCATGCAAATTTATTTTGTTTGCAGGGTTTCGTGAAGCAATTGCATGATTACATACAAATTGGAGTTAGCTATGTGAATATTATTTTTCTATTACATGCAGTGCACTTAATTTTTAACACTAAGAATAAAAATAACAACATTTTCAAAATGGCATATTTAAGCGTACTTTATTTAAAATAGTTTAAATCTTAGCAATTAAAGTCTCGTCTACTTAGTTACAAAAATTCACATTAAAAAGAATAACCAAGTAAAACAATTGGTTCGCCTGTCTTAAGATTTTGCTGCTGTCTGATGGCACAACCGTGAAACAATTTACGCCAACCGGCCAACGCCAACACTGACTACTGTGCCATGGAACTTATTGCACACCAACCGGCAACCACCAACACCAACAACAACCATCACCTATTGTGCAAGGGCCCTAAATGTTCGTTGTGNGGTGAAATGGCTGTCACCACGGCCCCATTGGCGATGAAATAACAGAAGACGTTTTTAAACCAATCCTTTAAGGGCACAAAATTAAAAAAATAATAATAATACCGGCTATTAAATTATGCACAACTGTCTCTATTTATTCTTCTAGGTTACAACTCATTGCAAATTACGCTGGAATTTTTTATAAGTCTGTATTTCTGTATTCATGCGTGATTGTCGGAACTGCGTCTATGCTGATGCATGTGGCCAGAGAACGTCTCCGAATGGCGTGACTAACCACGCGATACTGCGACTTGGCACCGTCTTGCGCGAGGCCGCCACGCAATAGTCCAAGAGTCGGCCGGTGCGGTGATGACGTCACTTGGCCGTGATCCCAGCGTGCCATTCATGAAGCTGGTTGTAACCCACGCCGCCGTGGCGGGGGAAGTTGATTGACGGTTGATGGAGGGGGGAGAAATTACTCCAGGGAAGGGGAGGTAATTAGGAAAAGGGAGTCCGGAGTGGTCAGTGGTAGGAGTGAGGAGGGGGAGTCCCTTGGAGCGCAAGTAGTCGTCAGCGCAGCCGAAGAAATTCTTCGAATTTTACGGTCAACGAACGTAAACACGATGTTGGGCAATACGACTCGCGTGATGCGTCGGACTACGTTTGTCGACGGCTGACGGTTCAAGGCTAATTCGAAGGCTTCCCCATTACGTTGACGTTCATAACCGCCCGNATTTTATACATAACAACCGCACAAATCTTCCTCTGCAACTGTATGTCTCAACATAAATGGCAATAATATGGGAATTTATTATTTCCCGGTAACAAACTTGCAATGTGATCTTTTTAGTGGAAAGAGAACTCACTGACGCTGGGAACCCCATCTCGTTAGCTCATCTGTTAAGAAACATATTGTTTATAATTTAAGCGAATTTATATCTAATTTTCCTTGCAATGTGAATTTAATTAACAAAAATAATAAAATGCTTCTTTGCAAAATTATTATGGCACTCGTTGGTTTTTCTTTTTCAATGGTATTTATAAAGGTAATTTATAAAATATTTCACTAAAATAGCTGTAGAATANACTCGTTGGTTTTTCTTTTTCAATGGTATTTATAAAGGTAATTTATAAAATATTTCACTAAAATAGCTGTAGAATAGTTGTGTTTAAACAAGGTTTAACCAAAAAAATTTGTATTATAATTACAGATTTACGAAATCGTTTCAAAATCATACTTTACAAATTATTTGACCGACTTCAATAATTTAATCATGCTTATATGTGTTTTGACAGTAACAATATTAGGAAATTTGTATAAGTGCACCAAAAGTTTTAAAGCAGGGAAGTATTTAAAAAAAATGTACTAATGGTGTTAAAATCTTGATGGGTACTGTATACTCAGGTTAGGAAGCTGAATGGTAATACAATAGTGGAAATACATTTAACAACACCCCGTAGTGGTATACGTACCTGCCCCAAAGTTAGTACACAAGAAGAAGCGAGGTGGTACGTGGGACTGATCACAACATCAAGTCCGTGGGACACCCAGAATATGACACAATCAGAGAGCGTTCTCTAGTTTCTGAAGGAGTGACGGTGAAAAAGCTTTGAAATACCGGGAAATAATAGTGAAAATAAAAATATTTATCTCTAGCTGATAATATATGTTGTTAATAAGTAACCAACAATATTTATTATTAAAACTCTCATGTGTAAGAACATAGAAGTTAAAGAAAACCATGCAAATTTATTTTATTTGCAGGCTTTTGTGAAGCAATTGCATGATTACATACAAATTTGAGTTAACTATGTGAATATAATTTTTTATAACATGCAGTGCACTTAATTTTTAACATTAAGAATAAAAATAACAATATTTTAAAATGGCATATTTAAGCGTACTTTATTTAAAATAGTTTAAATCTTAGCAATTAAAGTCTCGTCTACTTAGTTACGAAAATTCACATTCAAAAGAATAACCAAGTAAAACAATTGGTTCGCCTGTCTTAAGATTTTGCTGCTGTCTGTTGGCACAACCGTGAAACAATTTACGCCAACCGGCCAACGCCAACACTGACTATCGTGCCATAGAACTTATTGCACTCCAACCGGCAACCACCAACACCAACAACAACCATCACCTATTGTGCAAGGGCCCTAAATGTTCGTTGTGTT
>NQII01001919.1:296992-329986 GCA_002778355.1 Clitarchus hookeri | reverse complement strand
CCCATCAATATGATTTTGTTTTTGTGCGGCACTGCGTATTTTATTTTCTCGACTAGTAAATGATACAACACGGTTTTTTTTTGGAGGAATTTACATCACTATACGTTATCTGATTTCCCTACATCTGTGTCTGATTGACACACTAAACTTAACCCTAAACAACATTTCAGATAAAATTTTTGTCGCAGAGTAATGAGCAGATAGCGCGACAGCTCGCCGAATGTTGTGCGTCGAAGTGGGGAAAGCAGGCCTAAGTTGTACATGGTGAACAAAGGCAGCCTTTTGAGATTTTAGCTGGTTCATATCATGAGAAGAATCTTACAAATTAAAATATGCCTACCAAACATGCAGCCTCTGAGTTTAAATGTGGAATCGATGTTAAAAGAAATTGCTTCTCAATGCATTAATTTTAAAGATAACTGTTTAAAACAATATGTTTAATGTATCTTTCTCACAGCTTACTAATAACGTTAAGAAATTTGTAAAATAATACACATTACTATATTAAATATATATATATATATATATATACACATGATGAACCAGGACTGAGCGTGCTACCGTAATTTCGGGAGGTGATTACTTACGAGAAACAAAGTGGAAATATATTTGGGCATTTTTCGATAAAGTGAGAATTGTGGCCGCTACGCGCCACTGAAAATCGAATTTCACATTACATTTCGTCAAATATTTCCGAAAAAAATATTTGAGATTAGTATATAGAAAATGGGGAGTGTGGGACAGGGGTGTGGGGTGTAGGAGGGTAGGAGCCATATGGCATCTGGCAGTGAACCAGTAGCGGCATCTGGCAGAGGACCAGAGGACAGGCCACCATTTTGGATGACTTTGACCTTTTACCTTGACCCTTAACCTTGACCCTGACCTTGACATCAACATTTTCCATTTACCCTGAAAAACACTCAATTTCCCATAAAAATGTTTAGAATTTCCCTCAAAATCTGCAAAATTACCTTCAAAGAATTTTTTTTTTACCTAAATTTTCAAGTGTCATTCAGTCTAAAAATAGCATGACGATTGCCCTGTCATGAAACATCATGCTCTTGTATTCTGCCTATCATGCTCTGTCACCCTAGAATGTTCCAGTTCATTGCCCTGTCATGATACTTCATGATCTGTCATTCCACCTTTCATGCTCTGTCATTCTGCCTATCATGCTTTATCATTCCTTCCTGCTCTGACATCATCTAAGTCGATGGACGATATGCTCCAGTCGATTAAGCCATCGAGACATGGGTGCAATCCTAGGTTTAAATGATGTATGCATAAAATAAACATGGAAATTATTTTTCCAAATTTTATTGGCATGAGTATGTCTATACGAAAGGTATGTGTTTGTTATGTTAACTCCTGAAAAAGGCATGTCGACAAGACACTGAAAATAACTTTTCATTGTTTTTTATCACTACAACCAGTGCTCTGAATTTTTTATTAATATGAATTATAAACAGTATAGGCATGTATATGTCTATTAGACCTCAGACCAGGAAGTAGGCATGTAGCCATGAGTAGATAATAGTCCTAAAAATAAAGCAATCATATTCTGAAAAAAAAATTATATTAAATAAATGTTTGTTTGTACAGGATAATACATTGTTCATGTAGTTAGTTTTTAAACAATCATCTTCTGTCCGCTCACCAATTCCAGACTGAAGTGCAGTCTCCTGTTTGTACCATCTTCTTAAGACTAGCAGACACTTGCTGTAAAAATTACTTTATTGTTTATCTGTGATTGCATCCTTGTCAATCCGAATATATATTTTTTAAATCTGGAAATCCCATCCAACGAAAGTAGATTTTATTTCCTTTGCATTCCATTGAATTGAAATAATTTTATTTTTAGTCAAAATTTTAATTATTAAAATTCCTTTTTTCGGACTTTCTGTTCAGCAAAAGTGTTAATGACAACATTAAAGTTCAAATTTCGGCCCATGGAATGTTTGATTGTTAGAATAGCTAAGTTGCGTAACCTTTCTTGTCCCATATAATTTCTTAAATAAGTTTTTATCTATTTTAATTTTGAAAATGATCGCACGGCACTAGCCGTAGTCACAGGAATGGTTACAAATAACAGAAATGCAGTGCACACTTCAGGAAAGCTTGAAGACATAAAATGATTCTTTATGATTGATAAATCAGCAAATTCTCTTATAGAAGATGATTTTTCTATTTCGTGTCTAAAAGTGGATCAAAAACTAAGAATTTTCTTGGCAAACGAGATAATATGGCTTTTTTAAAAAAAAAAAATATAAATCAAGAAATTCTAAAGCCTTTTCCAATAAATCGGCGTCATTTAAATTTTGCAAAGTGGCAGGTTGTAAGACGCTGGAATTGTAAAAAATGTCATTCATTCCAAGGAAACGCGATCTCAGTTGAGTAATGGTGAAGTCCAATACACGATGGAATACGTTCACTTTAAAGCAGCTTCCAGGATCTTGGAGACGTTCATCCTCGCAAATTTCATCAAAATGACGTTTCACCTTCCTCTGACGAGTTTTAGGAAATTCGGGGTTGATAGACCATTTTTCTGCTACACTATTTGCTTGCGTTTTAAATCTCCAAATTCATGTAGATACTTTTCAAGTTCTTCCAGACAGACTTGCAAACGCTTTGAGGTATTTTAAAGATCGATGGCTGTAGACTGAAGTGATTTAGAGGCCGCGTCGATGGTCTGTAAAATTTTGCAATGGAAAACCAATAACATAATAAAGTGGTAGTGTTCGACCTTCTTCGTCAGTGAAATAGCTTCATTTCTCTTATCTGCTTTGGAATTTAATAGAATAATTTTTTTTAGCGCTTTTTGAACTTCAACAAACCGAACTTTTAAAGAAAAAATGGCATCGAAACGTCCTGTCCATCTAGCTGGATTTAATGTTTTTAATGTTACCGAAGTTGAAGACTCCCCTTCTTTATTAGATATAAAACTTGATAGTATGTTACATCTTTTGATACTATTGCCCAAAAAAATTATAAATTTGTTGCACGGTTTCAAAAAATGTTTGCATCATTAACTACCAGATTTAAATTATGAGCAGTACAATGGACTTACGCCGCATTTGGCTCGATATCTATTATAAGTTTTTGAACTGCATGTTATTAGCACCGTCATATCCTTGTCCACGACACTTATATAGAGGAATATTTTTGTCATTTATGGATTTTATAATCTGGTTGGACATTGCTAATGCAGTTTGATCCTTAACTTCATGAAATCCTAAAAATGACTCTTTAATTACGAGCGCCTTTGGAGTTCCATTTTCANATCCTTAACTTCATGAAATCCTAAAAATGACTCTTTAATTACGAGCGCCTTTGGAGTTCCATTTTCATCTTTCTCGGTCACACAGTAACGGTAAAGTTCACACAATTGATCTGTTTTCGAAATATCTTCAGGCATATAAAATATACTGGAGTAAAAAGGTTTGGTTATTATTTCATTTGCCAGCACGTTTTCCACTTTTTGAACAAGAACAACAATGAGCTCATTTTGTATTTTTGGACTTAAGTATTTTGTCTGGCCCTTTAGTTTACTTAACAATTATTGTAAAGCAGGGTCGTATTTCGCTAATAACTAAACAATACTAAAAAAAATTCCTCTTGGACTTGAATTNAATACTAAAAAAAATTCCTCTTGGACTTGAATTATTGCTGTATGCCTTTTCTCTATGGCCACGAAAAGCTAAATTACAGGTTGAAAGTGTCAGAGTAACATCAAGGAGTATAGTGGGTACTTGGCGCCAAAAATATATTTCTTTCTTGATTATGGACTCTTGCTCTTCATCTAGTGTTCCATGTAACCGCCATTGTTGATATAAAAGACATGAATCCAAACTATTTTTCGATGTCTCGTGTCTTTCTGTGGCTTCTACAATATGTTTCCAATCGTCATAACCATCTATCCAAACATTTTATATATATTTAGATGCCCTATTTGCGAATAACCAACATGGTTCACAATATGCCTTTTGAAGCAATAGAGAATAGGACAGCCATGTATGTTCTAGTTTGACGCCAGACTTAGAAACAATATAATAATATTTTTTCCAAGAAAGATCTATTGTCATTGTCTTTTAAGAAGGGACCTTTAGGTTTACAGTGTCCGTTTTCGATCACAAACCGTTTCACTTGATCATTTAGTTCTTTAAAATAACCCTTATCAGTAACATATGGCACAGATGTAACTTTTTCCATATCAAAAAATGATTCACGTTGAGTTTTGCTCGTACCTGGTTGTGGTTGCTCTGGATCTAGATATTCACTGTTGTCGGGCTCTGCAATACTGCCACTTTTAGTCACGTCAATTTCTTCACTTCCGCCGCACTGTTAATTTGCCTTCTTTTTCTTTGTTTTTCGCTCCCACTTAGATACTTTCTAGAACTGGACATATTGTTACCTAACTTCCACAATTAACTAATTAACTTTGCTACTGATCGCGAATCAGATAAAACAAAAACTGCGATTTCGAAAAAAAATCAATGCCACAAACAACCAATTCTCATAACAATCAAATAATGTATGCACAGTGGAACCTTTCTTATACTTACAAAACAGGAAGCGGGGATTCCCCGAGCGTCACTATTACTAGAGCCCGCGCCACGAAAGAAGTCCCGCGGCGAAAATATGAACTAACAAAAAAACCATAGACAAAACATTTCTTCCATAGCTAACAGCATTGCTACAGCGCCGCGTCTACAAGTGGCGAGGACTTTATTACTACGTACCCGATGCGTTCTAAAACTGAACGATATCTTTTTCTTACAAATGCGTACAAATCTTGATACATTTTTTGTTTTATTTTGTGTATGTACTTTAGTACGTAACTTAAATTAATTGAATACAAAACTAATAAATTTTACTTAATTTTGTATCAATAAATGTTAGGATCCTCCTGTGCTTGCGGCCCTCTCGGGCGGGAGCCCCCTCCGGCCGGGGGCCCCTGGCATTTTGCCCGTCCTGCCACCCTATTGTTACGCCACTGGATGGGACCCATATGTACCTATTGTAAGATGTCTTTTGTGGTTGTACTAGGAAAGCAGTTATGGTAATATTCCCAATCATTTGTAGCTTCCTTGTGCTGAGAATTGTTTCCACGTCGCTTTTTTCAAAGTACCTTTTAACAACAGTCGAATTTATCATTGTGTTTTTTCATTAGATGCCGGAATTCTGGATTATATAACTCGCGTCCAAGATCGGTTTGCAAATTTTTTGGTCGGCCTTTGTCACCCAAAACGAGTTCCATCGCTTTAGCAACATCTTTACCTCGTTTGGTTTTGACTGGTACAGAAAAGGCGAACTTGCTATATAAATCGATCACAGTAAGCATAAACTTGAATCCTTTATTCACACGAGCATATGGAATCATTATGGCTAAATTTGACTGGTATAAATCACGCAATCCAAACACCATCACTTTGCATCTTGGATAATTCCATCTAGCCGGCTTGTGTAGTTCGCTAGCAATTTCTGCACGACTCATTGTATGTAGCCTCCTTCATGCAATTCTTCCAGAATATTATTAATTTTGTTCGTGTGGGAATTATTTCCAGCTCTTCGTGAAGCAATCATCAGATGCAATCTATCAACAAGTTCTTTAACATAATCCCAATAGACATACTCTAGATGATATCCATCTTCGATTTTTGCCAGCGGACCAGAACCAGATGGTACATTTACCTCTGGAAACAGACGTGAAATAGCGCTGAATTTGCATGAGCAGTATCCTTATACTCATTGCTCGATGGATCGTTATCTTTTAAATGTGCACTCGGTAGTTTGAGCAGTCTCTAGTAATGTCGCAGAGCAGCTTGTGAATACGTAGTAGGTTCTATCCTGAAGAGTAATTCGCAATTACCGGGGACTGCACGCAGAGATTCATTTCCGATTTTAATTTCACCATTTGGGAGGAAAAATATTTCCTTGTTTCCCAGAAACCATTTTTATTTCTTTTGTAAACTCCATTAGTTCTATCACTGAACCGAGGCGAATACATTGCTAGGTAACCATGAGCATTTACATTTCTAATATTAGCTCGATCTTTCTTTACGCTTCAAAACTGACAATGGAATATCGTCTTCATCCGCCACTTCTTCTAAATCCAGTTTATACTTTCGTTTCCTCCCTGACTGCTGTATGGCTTCATCAGGTTCTTTCTTCAATGCGACATGTGAAACTAAGGTTGTAAATTATCAAGTCGAGATGTGAGCGGTTTTCAAATGCATCCTCCAAAATTATGCCACGTTCCAATCGTGCTCGTTTGGCCAACAAATATTTTCCACTCACATTTTCGATAACGCGATGTAATTCATCAGCAGTGTCCACCATTGTACTAAATACAAAACAGTAATGGAAACAGTTTATATATAATTTTACTATTTATGTGCAGTCTTCGGTTTTGGACGAAATGCTGCTGTAGGCCTAGGTGCAGTAGATGTAGGAGTAGCAGCAGGTCGTATGGAAGTCGGCTTCATGTTGTTTTTGATATTGTCTTCTAATTTTGTTATGCGTTGTAAAATAGCATCTCGGATATGATTACAATGTTTCCATACTTTCTCGTCATAATTCAAGGAAGAAAAATCAGTAATAATCTTGCTGGTTACTCTTTCTTCCACGGCATTAATTTTTTGTATCTAACATAGAGAGTTTGCTCAAGCCTTCAGTCAGTGTACGTAGTTGGGCCTCTGTTTTATCAGATGTTGTTTGCATTACTGCCAATGCCCTTAAAATTTCTGAACTAACTGATTGAACGTACAACATATTAACAGCATCACCACCATGTTTCGGTTCACCACATTCTTAAGTCGCTTCCCTCCAATGCTGCAGTAGCCATCTTCCATCTGCACCAGGCAGCTATCTCCCCATAGTTTCAGACCATCACATCCTAATTTAGATATGACATATGCCATCTCTTACTGGTGAATGATTATGAACTGATCAAAACCTCGATGGTACCTTAAGTAGAGGAAAGTCTTTTACTATCACAAGGAATCCGTACGGTACACTCCAACAACAAGCACACAGATCTTTTAAACTTGTCGAAAGGCATGTCTGTATTTACATGGTCAGAAAATGCATGGCGTGAATTCATTTCGTCCATCCAAAACCAAACTAGCACATTTGCATTATCGCGAAGTAACTGTTTCGGTATGCGAGAATAAGTTTGACAATCCACCAATGCATGCCTGCCCATACTGAAATATTCCTGTATGCAGGTCTGCTTCACACATGCCACATCATTGAAAACAAACACAGAGTTTGGTTTAGCCTTATCGGGAGGAATCACATCCTCATTATCAATGCATGGAATATACTGTAGACCATCCACAGTTTCTAGAATCCGAGCAAGTCGCTTGTACTTTGGTTGTTGAAGCGATTTCGAGTGTAGGTACACATTCTCGAACCAAGACCACTGGTCTCTTCCAGTAAACTCAGAAGCACGCATGTTTTATCACAATCAGATGGTTCACAAATAAGAAACTGTATGGAATTTGACAACAGAGAACCACGAAGTTATTCGTGTGAAGTAGCTTCATCCTCAGCGATGATATACAATGGGAAACTAGTGTATTACTTGACAATCTCCATACGACTGATATAGAAAACATGCAAAAGTGTTGGTACTTATACAGTGACCATATTAAAGTCAGGGGAAGTGAGAGGCCATCACAAAGTCTGGGGAAGTGGTCGGACATACTCAAAAAATGTATAAAGGAGCTGTCTAGTGTGTTGGTGGTCAGTCTGTTGTAATACCTCGTAGGAGAAAGACAAAAGTGGATGTGGACTTGTGAATTCGGTTATAAACAAGCTTCCATTCGAGCTGCACATTCCCAGTTACGAGTAATGCGGGTCGGGCAAGAAGCTTGCAAAAAGACTTGCGTGTGGTGACAGAGGTATTGATGCTTTGGACGACGCGTGTAAGGACCACGATATTGCTTATGCGAGCAGTAACAACTTGAGCGACAGACATGCTGCTGATGCTGTTGACGCCAACAAAGCCAAGAAGATTGTAAAATAACCTCATCCCAAGTTTGGTGAATGCCTAGCTGCTTGGGGAGTTTCCAAGATAATGAAAACCAAAGTCAAGCGAGGTATGGGAATGCAATTCGAGCAGAAGAAAAATAAAAGGAGATAACGGAGGAAAGCATGTAAAGGGAGGAAGAAAAGAGGTTTTCTACCATTCGTTCTACCTGCACTGGGACTCTTGTATGTCTCATCGGAGGTGCTGGCGGTATAGCCAGGGCAGTAAACAGTGCTAAAGAACAAGGTAAGCACTTGGCCGAAGCAATTCGACACAACCGAAAACTCGAGTCGCTCGCAATGGGTAAAAAAAAATGGCAAAGGTCTGTACTTGAGACCATATCCGATAGTCGGTGGAGGCCAAAGAAGAAAAAGTAAAAGTCGAGCGAAAGGGACAAAAAAAGCGATCTTGATGTCATTGCCTAAACGCCCCCTTACGTACATTGACATAAAAAAAATTTGCATGCAAGTTAAGAATACCAAATTTCCGCGGTGTGTACATGCGTGATGGACTGCCACAGAAACCTAAACATAATGAGTTGGCAGTCGTAAATTTAGATAGTATCAGAGATCCAGGCATGCACTGGGTTTCATACAAAAAAAGTGGAAACAGAGGCGAGTATTTCGATATATTTGGAAACTTACGTCGACCGCTTGAGTTGAAAGAGTATTTGCGCGGTGCGAAACTGAGATATATTTACAATGTCAAGCAGCTTCCAAGCGAGTGGAATTGTGGAGACTGGTGCATTCGCTTCTTAAGCGAATAATGTAATTTCTTTTAAAGCCATGCAGATAGCATCCTCGCATCAGTCATGTCTATAACTCTGGTTTTGTCGGGCAAGAGCTCGGAGATTCACTCCATGCATTTCCCTGCACTTAAATTAGTCGGTTCCTGGTCTCTGGCACTAATCGGTTTCAAGACATATTTTTCAGTCCCAAATGTAGACTTCTCCAACTGTATGTTCCATTATGTTCGAGCGTAAAATGGAGCCTCAGGCGAAGTGTGTTTACCAATCGGCTCCTACGAGATAGAATACATTGCTAAATTCCTGAAACGCTCTCTACAGCATGATGTAACGTTGCTTCTTAGAGGCCACCCCAATACTTTGATGAGTGAAATTATTTGCAATGCAAACATTGATTTCACAAAACACGATACACTAGCTTCCATGCTAGGTTTCGAGAATAAAATGTACGAGGCAGGTAAAGTGCATGAATCATCCCTGCCGGTAAATATTTTGCTGGTGAATGTTATAAGGATAAACTGCAATCTGGTTAGCAGTTCATACCTTAATGGTCAACAAAGCCACACACTACATGATTTTTCCGCTGTTGTACCTCCAGGATTCTATCTCGTCGAGGTGCCTAAAACACCAATTTTTGCTCCAGTTACAGCTAAGAGTGTGCAATATATTGTTCGAGTAGTCGACCAAGAAGACAGGTTAATTAATTTTCGTGATGAAGAAATAACTTAACGTTTACATTTGAAAAAAGATGGGACTGAATTTTAAGAGGGAAAATATTATAAAAACTGGCAGATGTAACAAGTCAAAGGTCAGTACGCTGAGAGCAGTTAGTGCATTAACACGCAGAAACGTACACTTCCTCAAAAGTATTGGGTTCAAAATCTGCAAAAATGAATGCGGACATACTTAACATTGAAGAACCCATCAGCTACGTAGATTATATTACAAAAAATGAATTTCACTCCTATTCGCCGTATCTACCGGGACCGTATGCGTTGTCATCGGAGCTTCGAATCCCAGTGCACAACCATGACATTTATACAGTATCGTGCAATTCGTATTTGAGGTTCAATGGAACGATTACTAAGGAAGAGGGTGTAGTGCCTGTAACAACCCAAATCATCACAAATTGTGTACTGCACATGATTAACACAGTTTATTATGAGTTGAGAGGTGTTGAAGTGGATTCGACAAGGATTTTGGAATTACGGCTGCTATAAAGAACTACCTGTATCTTACATGCAACCAACTACCTGCAGCGAAAATGGCTGGCTGGGGAGTCGAAGCAGACTATAAACTACCAGTTTATGAAGGTGGAAAATTCGAAGTATGTTTCCCACTAGCCATGCTGTTAGGTTTCGCAGAGGATTATAGGCATGCAATTATTAATTCCATTCAAGAATTGGTATTCTCTTAGCCAGCACACAGATGAATGCGATCCAGGATGTTGCTATTGGACCAGAAGCTACGACACTGTCGATACAACCCGTCGAATGGATGCTATCTCATGTGCAATAAAAAATGCCGGAGCATGTAAAGTTTTTGAAACACATCGAGAAGAGACGAAAAGTCGATATCGCTTTCCGAACAAGGAGTTTGGAAACTTACCCGAGTGTGCCACGCTCCAACAGCGTAAATGGGAATGTAAAGTCTAGTTTTGCAAGCGAGAAGCCTCGATACGTCATAGTTGCATTCCAGATGGGAAAACCAATATATTCATTCCAGATCGATCGAAATTCGACCACGTGAAAATAAAGAATGTTAAAATATTTCTCAACACTGAAAGTTTTGCCTATGGACATTTAAATGTAGATTTTACGAATGGGACTTATACGATGCCATATCAAATGTTTTCAGATTTCCAGAAAAGCCAATATGGACAAACACCAGCTCCAGTGCTAGAACCGAGTGAATATATGAGCACCGCACCTTTCCTAGTTTTCGATGCAAGCAAACAAGACCACATAGTGAACGCAGTAGTGGTTGAATGTCGTATTAATTGGTGTCAGCAGAGAATTTTCCCTACAACACTTGTGCTTATGCTATGATAATTCACGATCGCCTGGTCAGATACAACGTAAGAGACAAAATCTAAAGTACTGATGCGAGTGTGAAAATCTCTCCAGTCACACATCGCCCGTCAACAAGTTCGCTAATGTGCAGGGGTTTACATCTCCTCTCGGATTCATCATCAAAGAAATATGTATTTCATATATGAATGGAAGCACAAGTTCCTGCAAATTCTTACCGCCGTTTGCTTGGTAGCTGCTCGACAAGAGTAAAGTCACGAATCGTTGGTTGAAAAATCACTATCACGGACTTACATGGCAATATGGCGACACAGAATATGAAAATAGAAGCAGCATACTCACCGACATGTTGTCTGTTGAAATGGACGGGGTAGCGTTCGCAGCAGGTACGCAATAAAAATGATTTCTAAGTATTTGCTGCAGTGCTAACGTAAAAATTGACTACCTGCAAACTGATTATGATTGTCCATCACTGAAAAAATTGAAAGTGCGGTACAAAAACAATAAGCACTCTTGCAATGAATGTGATAATTATTTTGTTTGACCCTGCTTCAACGCACTCGCCTTACAGATGTGGGCCATGGGCTGTGAAGATGATGGCGACATGCTGGAAGACGAAAATGAAGTCTGCTGCTAACGGGTAGAAATAAAACTACAAGCCAGAAGACAAACATTTAAATGAGGTCAGTTACCACCTTTTGGAAGTGAATTGTGAGATGATGCCAGAAGATCACAATAAGGTCGAAGCACTGACAAGTCCATTACAACCCATGAAATTAAGTTACCGTAGAATGTGTATAACATAGGACGTGATGAGGTAAATATATCAGTTGAAGTACAGCTTTATTGCATGCACGGCATGTCGCAGTCATAATGAATGGACTTACAGAAAAATTGAATTGTGCAGTGCAGTACAAGAAGCTTTGTGACATTAAGATCAGGCAGAAATACATCGCAACTGACTTCTAGGAGACTGATACGTTCTACGGGAAAAGTATTATGTGTGTATTAAAACCTGACTTTAGAGTGCATTTGCCAAAACCATATGTTCAACTTACTGTGCAGAGGAACGTGGAAGATCTTAAAAAGACCCTGGTGCATGTAACTTACAATGGCAGGAAGTCTATCGGCAATAGAAAAAATGCACACATGTTAGACTTTTCGTGAAGAGTGTGATACTTCTTCGGCAGCAGGAGAAAAGAAGAGAAAAAAATTAATACTTTGAATCACCTACAACTTTTCTGCGTGTACGGAATGTTAGTTATCATCTTCAAGCTTATAGAAAAAAAAAATTGAATTATGTTGCACAGCACAAGAAGCTGTTTGATATGATGATATGATGGCGAAGAGCATTATGCGAGTGTTAAAAAAACTGTGAATTCAGAGTACATTTACCGAAATGCTATGTGCAGTTTATTGAAGATACTGACCTGCAAGTTCTTAACCAGGTGGTGGCAACGTGCCATGGTATGAAGCCTATTGGAAACATTCGCATGCTCAAATTTTCGTACATGATAATGCCTCAGTTAGGAAGAAAATACTTCAGTTGAACTTTGGCCTTCCTACACAGAAGTCAAAATTATGTACGTGAATTTTAATCCACTGGATGTTGACAAGTATGAGGATGTGACCATCGGTTGTAACAGAGTTCATTTTAAGCCAGCAGGCTTACCAGAACAAATTACGGCATACAATGGACTCGAACACTGTGTAAGCTGTAATGTTGAAGATGAGTGTATGACTGTAATTTCAGAACCATGCAGTTGCCAACTTCCCACTACTGCAAGCCGTCGGTTGTCGCAAGCAAGTGAAGAGCAGCTTAGACAGCGTTGGGGTTTGCAGAAAATCGCACATTAACTTCGTCGGCCCGGCAGTGACATCATTACAAGATGGACTGAGTTTTGTTCGGGTGAGCGGCATACAACAATTTCAGACACAGCCCCGCCGACACGTCTCCATATCCCGCTCTCGACTTAAATCCAACTGCTCCTCTGACAATGGCGACGCCAAAAACCATTCAACATATCGAAATCGGAATCATCCCAATCAAGGTTTAAAGTGAGTATATAGGTAAACCCTCAAACGCCTCCATTAAGTCACTTGAAGACAATGGAAAAGTTACTTGGGAGACCATGTGCTCGCCGCTAACGTGTGATGTCTACCTTGCAGAGTCTTATACACACTGATTAATAATCTACCGTTTGAACTGCATTTACCCAAATATAACCACTGTGGATCCGATACACGACTTGCGGAAACGTTTGGCCCGTAACGACCAGGGAATAAACGCATTAGACGAAGCGTTCCAAAAACACGACATAACTTACGCGCAAACAAACTATATAAAAAACATCATATTGCAGATACACCTTTAGCTGAGAAAGCAGAAAATATTAGAAACAACCCTAACACCACAAATGGAGAAAAAATCGGGGCGTGTGTAGTTGGAAAAGTTACGAGAGGTGGAGTTAAAAGAGGAATGGGATACCGTACTGCAAAGAGACCGGGAAGAGTAATAGGGAAGAAGAAAGGTGGATTCCTGCCAGGGATACCACTACCTGCTCTAACAGCACTCGGCTCGCTTTTGAGCGGGGCCTCAGCAATCAGCAGGGCAGTCACACAAAGAAATAACAACACGGGTGGAAAAGGAATGTTTCTTCGTCTTTACAAAGTGGGCCAAGGATCTTTGAAGAAAAAAAACTTAAGATGATGGAAAAACGTAGACGATCTTGAACAGTCTTCGAGCCAGCGCGCTCACAGACAAAGACATTCGTGCATATGGCAAAAAATTAAAATACCATACTTACGATTTATCACAAAAACCATACTTTCGGGAATGTACGATTGTTAATTTAGATTCTAAACAAAACTATGGGACCCAGTGGGTTGCAATACGTAAAAACGGACGTCATTCCATCTACTATGACAGTTACGGAGACTTACGCCCTCCATTAGAAATACGTATCTACTTACAGGATACACAAATCATGTACAATTATGTAACCGAACAATTCCCGGAGACATACAACTGTGGAAAATTATGTTTACTGTTCCTGAGTATAAATAAGATACGCACTCCTTAAAACTGCCAGTAGCGTAGTAAAATGTCAGTCACACTTATCTTAAGCGGAAACTCATCCCAAATGCGTTCGGTATATTTTCCAGCCTTGAAGTTAAATGGTGAATGGCAAATGAGTTTAATTGAATTCGTAACATGCAACAGTGTAGCAAGTATAGGTACACATAATCAAACATTCACACTGAACATTGGTAATGAAAAACATCAGATTGTTATACCTGTTGGATCATACGAACTTGAAGATTTGGAAACATTCATAAAGGGAACGGTTCCCGAAAATGTTAAGTTCCTGTTGCGTGGTAATCCGAATACCTTAACGAGTAAAATGCTTAGCAATGTCGATATTTATTTCACGCAAAATGATTCAATCGCATTAATGTTAAGTTACGAAAGGAAGGTGTATCCGGCCAATCAACTACACGAATCTGCAAAGTAAGTTAATTAATATTTTGTCAGTTAATGTGTGTTGTGTAAACGTAAATATTGTCGGAGGTTCGTTTTTAAACGGAAAACCTACGAAAGTATTACACGAATTCACTTGTTCAGTTGCGCCAGGATATAAAATAATTGAAAAACCAAATACGTTAATTTATCTTCCAGTAATAGTTAACCGCGTTGACGAAATTGTTGTCAAAATGGTAAGCTTATTAACTTTAGAAACGAAGAGGTAACCATATATCTACATCTGAAAAAAAAAAAGTGAATAGAAAGTACTATATAAAGAGATTCAATCTGTGTAACGCAACCAAAATGGTGATTGTTTACCGTTCTCAATTGTCCATCCCGTTCACATGACAATACATATGAAAAGACGTAAAAGACAACATAAAGTGTTCAGTTCAATTAGGAAGCCAACACGGTTAACACGGAGCAACGAATTGTTTTTAAGTGAATTGGGATATAAAGTGAATAAAAATGGAAGAAGTGCTTAATGTCGAGCAGCCCATAAGTTATGAAGACTCTATAACCAATACAGAGATACATGTCTACGAACCATTTCGAGTGGGACCTTATAAGTTTCCGTCATAAATACGAATTCCTATACAAAATCACGACATGTACACTTTGCCTTCGTAATCGGCTTTGCGTTTCAGAGGTACAATTAAAAAGACAGATGACGGAACTAAACTCGTAACTACGGGAATAGTTCGCAACGGTATACTTCATCTGATAGATAGACTCGCTTACTTACTGAACGGTGTGGAAATCGACCAGACTTGAGATGAAGGGAATTACATCGACAATAAAGAATTACCTCTCATTAACAACAAACTACGTTAACACATGCACTATGTATGGGTGGAACCACGCTGATAATTATAAACCGTCCATTAACCCTGGTGGGAAATACGAAGTTGTCATACCGTTGAGCATGGTATTGGGATTCGCCGAAAACTATAAACACGTTATCGTAAATACTAAACAATAATTGGTTATTCTATTTAGAAATAGTCAAGGTATGAAGGTAATTGTGTTTCATTGTACGACGCAGTGTCATCGAGTAAACATGTTCTGTAATATTCAAGGTTTCCAAGCACCAAAAAGATCTATTGTTAAGGAAATGGCTATCACAGACATACGAAACCATGCCATTTTTGTTCACATTCAAACAACCTTTTGAGTGGAAATGTTTAAGTCGGAAGTATAAGCGCACCAACACTTGTGTTTCAAAAATATACATGGATTGGTGTGGGAGAGTGTATGTACGGAGTACGGCGACTTACCCTCTATTTGCAACAAATATCTCAAAGACGAGGATATATTTGTGTGTGGAGTTGATCAAAATCGTATTTAGTAAGTGTGGGGAGTGGTAAAATAATAGATATACAGAAAGAGTTTAAGTGCCCGTCATTCAAAAAGTTACGTGAAATGTACGGATATAAATCACCATTCATTTCCGCAGGTGAATATTCTAAATTAATGTTTAAAATGGTCGTTACTGACGTAGTGGGGTGAGGAGGGGTATATCCCGATCGATGTATAAATACGCCGCGAATTGCAGTATCATATCAGTACAGTGCAGGACGCGATGGAGAAATTTAATTCTGAATTCGAGTATGCGAGTGTTCTCCCAGTATATAAAAAAGTTTGGTTTCGGGTTAGTGACAATATACTCCGCTACAAATTCAAATGTGTAATGAAGAGGAACTTTGGAGTTTCTCAGTAATTAGTCTGGAATACACGCATGAAGAAGTCAGCGAATGTAACGGTGTTTAATTTACGGCCATACACAATACTACCATGTTGTTTAAATTAATCAGAGAATGATGTTCTAGATGAAGAGATTTCAAAACTTATGTCATATAGGCAAATAAAATATATATTGCAAAAGGACTGTTGCGCCATACTTGTAGTCTGAATGGAACAATGTAATAAAATAGAACATATTACTGAAATTCCCAACGAAAACCGACGGTTAGTCTCATCCTGCGGTATGTGGATATGTAGAGTTTGCGAAAGCAAGTCAAATGATTTTAGTTTCAAATAAAAAAAACTCAATATGGCCGCCATCCTACATATATAGGCAAGGGGTATCTGCATCAGAGCTACAGTCAATCGTGTATAAGCATGGCGTGCGTGTTCAACCCAGAAACTGAGAACGAGGTGTTGCAAGTAGGATATAGACGGGTATATTTCAAACCACACGACGGTGTCTTGCAGACACGGGCGTGCAATGATATTGAACATTGGTGTTATACCTACGATTCGTATCAAGGCGTTAGGTTTGGTGAAGGAATAGAATGCAGCAACATTGCGTGTGCTGTGTCCTTTACCTGAGACCCGACAGCGATTTGCCGTGTTCACTACAAGACTTAATTATAGCAAGCTTTAACGAAGAGATTGTGGAANCCCCTTATCCCTTCTTACTCAGGGGTCAACATCCATTGGAAGGAAGTGTGTGACGGGGATATTCACACATTTATTTTCCAACAAGGAAATCTCTCATTTCCGTCTATGTATTAAACTTGGACATGTGAAGTTGACAACTCTCATCCCAATTAATTTCGCTTCCTGCGTTAAGTGTAAGAATGAAGTTTCATCTCTCATCGAACATGGTTTGTATTCGGTGAGATATCAATTACCACTTTCATTTTACACATTTAAGGAAATGTGTGAGGACAATATTCATTTTTCATGTACATATGGTTCTGGTTTCATGTTAACAAGCAATAAGCCTTGTATAATTTATTGTAGCGTAACCAATTGTGATAGTTCAAATGTTATGTTAATAAGTGTAGACCATATATGTCGGAGATAACACGGAATGTGAAATGGAAAGGTGAACATATTTTCACAACTTATAGTATTGAAAGAGAAAGTTTGGAACAAAATATTTACATATCAGGTCACACACAGCCATTGCAATATTTTGAACATTGTAATGGAGATGTGCATGTTTTGAGTCAGTAAATTAGTTTGGGTATATATTAGTTACAGGTTGTGTATAATCAAAGTGTTTCGTGCATAGGAAGGTGATATATTAGCTCAAGCAAAGTTCACCCCAGAAACTTTTCTTGCTTGCAGTATAGGATTTTTTTTATGAGTAAGTTAGAGGAAAGTGGTGATGAACTCAATTTCTTATTTGTGTGAATTGAAAAATCTAAATGCAAAATCAATATTACCAAATTATTTAGACGATTGTTGCATTGTAAACTGTTTAGTTGTCTGAGAAAGAACTAGCAAGCCCTCTTCCAGTCAACATCTGTTCGTCAAACAGTTAGAGAAAATGGCATATTTTAATCCCAGCAACCCGCATGTTAACATTACCCTGGGTAAATCGAATGTTGAGCATGCATATTGGAGCAATGGTTTGCTTAGGCAGTTTTCCAAAAGTTGTGACTCCATTTTTCATTTCCGGATTACGCATTTTCCATTATCGAATGAAAAGTCGCATGAGTTAATTCACTGTTC
This sequence comes from Clitarchus hookeri, assembly GCA_002778355.1. Taxonomy (NCBI): domain Eukaryota; kingdom Metazoa; phylum Arthropoda; class Insecta; order Phasmatodea; family Phasmatidae; genus Clitarchus; species Clitarchus hookeri. The sequence continues at coordinate 312,188 of NQII01001919.1, read as the reverse complement.
TGACATAAACAAACGTCCTGCACATTACACCGAATACCTCGCTACCTGCAAAACACCCAGACCTGGGTGTTGCATGCTCCAGGATGCAGTAAAGACGTTTGTAAGCAAACGTATAATATAAAACATAAACTGACTCGAAGGAAACGCAAACACTGCGAGACGTTAAAGTCTCAGAAACAAGATATTCAAGGGATCGTAAACCAGTGTATTAAAACAATATTTACTGAAATTTTAAACAGTCTGTAAGCTTTTGAATGCATAATAAAAAGTAGTAAATTGTGTATTGTTTTTCAAAAGTGTTTGTCAAAAGTGTATTGTTAAAGTGTAACAGATATATGTGTTGTATACGTTTTTTTATATAACATAATAAATAGGCTCTTGTGTTTTTATGACTTAACGTCTCCTTCCCCATGCATGCTAATGAAAAGTATGATGTTAACAAATATAACCGTGAAATTAGTAACTTGATATTACATTTGAAAAAAAAAAAACAGTTCGTAACCCGATGTTATGTTTCACAAGTAATGTTAATATACGAAACTAGTAACGTATTGCTAGAAAGTAAATTAACTGGACTCTACATTCCATAGGTGTTGGGAAAGAATTGAATGTCCTAACAGCCCCGCGTTTTTGTGTAAAACTGTGACGCTACCTGGCCTCCTTCCTCGCGTATTTTCTAAACTGCGGGGTGGTTTTTTTTGTCCCAAGGGCGGAGTGAACACTTACTTTTTTGTTACCTCCACCGCACAGCCTTTTGAAGTGGGTCACAAGGCCTTTCAGTAGAAACGCGTTTACTTCTGTTGTAGCCACAGGGGAAAGGGGTTGGGTATAAAAGTAAAACACCGCTCTCCTCGCAGTCTTTTTTCAACTCCCGAGGCGAGAGGATGTCTTCGCGCTTACGAGCCGAGCTGCTGTGGGATGAACATCGCGCTCGTGGCTGCTCTCTCTCCGGGATCTGCCCGCCCCTTGGGACCAGCGAAGGCGAGGACTTCTGCTAGTACGGCGGACTACAGCAGCTTGGGTGCGAAGACTATTCCGCAACTCGTCGCGCCCCCCGGTGGCGGATAGGGGATCCCCAGGCTCTGGGGTGGATGGGAATACTCAAATACCAGCCCACCGGACCAACTGGCCGGTGCGAAAGTGCCGTCATCGTGGACGTCAGGAACCTGGGTAGCTCAGTACGAGATGGCGAAGCGCATCGTGCAGGAGGCAGCTCAACGAACAAGGCGGGGAGGGAGATCTCGGGGTGCCACCGACGAAGTGTAGCGAACCTCACCACTGGATTCTGCGGGCTGCCGACTGCGGAGGCGTGAGGAATGGAATGGAATGCGTAGGACCTTGGAAGCTTCCTGATGACAGCCTTCACTCCTGGGTCAGCGGATTCGTCACCACCCTGGTAGGTCCCGGATGTCACGCTGAGCTAGAACTCACCCCGAGCGACGGACTACTTTTGGATGATAGGAAGGGGATGGCTCCCCTTAGCTTTCTCCCCATCTTCACCCACGGCGTGGAGACTCTGATGTCAGCGCGGAAGAGCGAAGATGGAGTAGGTGCCATGACTGAGCTGCCCAGTTTTCCGAAGCACTCGACGNTCTGATGTCAGCGCGGAAGAGCGAAGATGGAGTAGGTGCCATGACTGAGCTGCCCAGTTTTCCGAAGCACTCGACGAGAAGCATGGGGGCCCTGCATTACATAACTGCTGTCAATATTGTTGTGCTGGTACGCCTGCACATACATATTGTGAGCAGTTCAACCTCAAGGGTGCTCGCGCCTACAGCCCCGCCCCTTCTCTTCTAGATTTTCAACTCCAAATAAAAGAGCACGGAATCCACACCTGCAGCCTCCTGAAGCATTTTCAGTAATGCATGAATAAGTTTTAAACTTCTTTCCTGTCGGGAGGGTTTTTACTGTGCCTATGCCGGTTTTTCCCGTCCCCCTTCTTAGCTACAGCCTCAGCTATAGGTACACTCAGGGATGCACTTCATGGCCCTAATTGTGGCCGTGGTTGCCTGAATCCCTCGCTGCCGCGATGCACGCCTCCTTTGCATGAATCCTCTCCCTTGTAGGCGTATGGGGCCTAGTCCTGGAAAGAAATAAACTCCCGTCACTGCCTCGGACGTACACTTAATACTTAGCAATAGAGAAGGTAAAAAAAAAAGATGCCTCCGAGCTCCTTGTAGTAAGAGGTTCAGCTGTCGCTACAGCCTACTTCTGACGGGGTGTCGTGCGACCTCGAAGGGTCTAGCGAACTCCGGTGTTTGCATCGCGCCGTTACGCTTCCGTCGGGTTCTGCGCTGAGGATTAAACATTTTTCAATGTAAGTAATATTATTTTTACTCACTATTTTTTTTTAATGTATGTCTTTTTTCATTAATGTTAACTACTTGTATTTTTTATTCACATGTTGGCAGTGGTAGAGTGGAGCGTCCCTGGTCCTCTTCAGGTCAAATGTTCAGATACTGTAATTGGGAAAACGCATTGTGTTTATAACAGGGTGTTTATGTGATATGTACACATATTTTGTTTTTTATTTGTATTTTTTAGGTATATTTATAACGTTATATGTAACTATAACTTTTTTTTTGTTTCAGATCGGTTGCTTCCAGGTGGGTTTGGAGGCGATTATTGTTGAGTAGGAAATTTGCGATGGAAGGCCCTTCGGTTAAACGTTCTCGCGTTACCATTGAATCAGAGAGTCATTCAAGCTCTGATTCTGGGGATTTGAGTTATATCACCTTGGATACCGCGTTCGGCAGAAGACTTATGGATGCCCTAATACATAACGATCGGGCTGAAGCAGACGGGGATATTTCAGTTTTCTTCACCAGATGCAAGGCATCCATTCTAGTAATTAGTGAAACAATACACCTACATTTCAAAATTTATGTCTTCACGGCAGTTAAGTTTTTCAAGAACACAGCGGCAGAGGAAATAGCCATGGAGACTTTTCACTTCTGCAGTAAAGCCACACCCGTCCTCCATTCATCTGATGTTGGCGAGATCTATGATCATCACATCGTCCCTCAACTCACTTCGAACATTATTGAGTTTTGTGGTAGATGCAGCGGCTGGAGTAAGAAACTGACACTGCAAATGGATGTATGCATATCGTAGTACAGGCCATTCACTGTAGGCGCTCCAAAAGTTTTATCGCCTCAAAACACATCTATTATGTAAGTCTCCTAATTTTTACCTGCAATTATATGAGTATTGCTACAGAGGGTTCTCAGTGAGCACCAGGCCACTCTGTCAAATGTATTAAACTCGCCCCCAAATCCACAACCATATCATCCNAGAGGGTTCTCAGTGAGCACCAGGCCACTCTGTCAAATGTATTAAACTCGCCCCCAAATCCACAACCATATCATCCATGATAAACATACATCGGAAGCGAATTAGAATGATAGCAAAAAGTAAATCAGTGGTATCCTTATAATAGTAAGTTTTAGAAGAGTGACTGTAGAAAGTAAAAAAAAAATTCTTTTTTACTTTTAATTACTGGACATTTATCTTCTTTTTTTCCCCTCCGCCCAAAGAAAAATACAAACAGTTTTCAAAATCAATGACTTTACAAAATTTATATAAAATTTACATTGAAATATTTAAAGATTCTCGCAACCGCCGTCTACCCCAAAGCTGTGGAGAATATCCTTNCCAAAGAAAAATACAAACAGTTTTCAAAATCAATGACTTTACAAAATTTATATAAAATTTACATTGAAATATTTAAAGATTCTCGCAACCGCCGTCTACCCCAAAGCTGTGGAGAATATCCTCGAAACGGAAGCCGATCTTCGTCCAATCCAATTCAAAGGCAGTGCTGACGTCGCAAGGCGACCCCTTCTCAGTCACCTCAGCAGCCGCTAGGTGGAAGGAAAAGCCGCACGCTCTGTATAGTTCCGACATTGATCGAAACCACCAATCACCCGCGTCACGGAGTCTAATGCCTCATCGGCTGCTGTCAATGGGCAACGTCTTCGAAAACATAAGTTCCCATGATCGACATGAGGTTGTGTAACTCTGTTACATCATACTAGGAGTGTTAGTGCAATAAGCTATGATTATTAGTACACAAGAACAATGCATGTAACAGTATATGCAAAATATGAAATATCNGTGTTAGTGCAATAAGCTATGATTATTAGTACACAAGAACAATGCATGTAACAGTATATGCAAAATATGAAATATCACAATTTACAATATCGTGCTAGATGACCATGTTTCGAAATTTTACTATATGTTTGTAATGTGTTTATGTGTATAATTATTTTCTACCTCGTGCACGCGATGTTCATTTCAGTGACATCACAGATGGTTTTTCGAAAACTTCGAAGACAGAAATTTGTCTCGACTTTATTCAAAAAAGAGATATTTTACCATCGAAGTATTGCCAGTTGTCACAAAATGTGCTTTGACCCAAAGTTTTGCATTAAAACAAAAGATAGCAATCGTTGCAAGGAAGGGTGGCCACAATTGCTAAAGCGGAATCTGAAACACAGTGCAACGCAAAGTTGTGTCTGGAAGCAAACTAACATAGATGGATCGTATTACATCTGCAGGCGTATGAGGGGATAGTTCTACAAGTTGTGGCCTATTCCTTCCCTGTTCCTGCTTCTCTGAGCAACTCGCTCCATCTCTAATGACCTGGCTGTGGATGAGACATTAAGCCCTACCTAATTAATTTTTCGATGGAGTAATAACTGCGCGGCCATGGAAGTATATACAGTAAGTAGAGAAAAATTCAAGCAGGGCTTCTATTCGCTATTCGTAATTAATTGGGATAATTTGAACTCAATCTTAGAAAAAATCCTGCATGTTACTGCCTCAAATTTTGACGTAAACGATCACTGAAGTACTTACGTTCCTATTAATTTCATAGTTTCATTTGATCGACACAGCATATTAATTTTATGTATCGCAGAAGGATTCAAACTGAGCAGTAAAGTATACGTATCTCAAGCAGGGCTTTGAAAAGTGCTGCATTAACCACAAACAGTGAGCATTGTGTAATTTTGTAAACATAAAAATGTTACAATTGCGCCAATGTCTACCAACCCAAGGTTCGGCAGTTCGAGTCTCCTCCACTTGAAAGGATTTTTTTCACTTGCATTAAAATACACCTGGTGATAGAGGCGAACATCACATGTATGGCAAATAACACTTCGACCTTAAATTCAGGGTAAAAAAAATTAATACACTACCTAGGAGCGGACATCGGAAACAAAGATGGATGCCTACACTAGTGCCATCTAGCAGGGGACATTGAAAACAAAGATGGCTGCCTACACTGGTGCCATCTAGCAGTCTGTATCGGAAACAAAGATGACTGCCTACACTAGCACAACCTGGCAGGGGACATTGGAAACAAATATGGTGGACCAAAAAAACAAATTACTAGTGGAAATGCACAAGATGGTTGGTGGACCATCAACACCAGTGTCGCACTCTAGTAAACGACACGAGAAACGAAACCAAATTCAAGGTGGTGGACGAAGGTAAAATCCAAGATGCAGAAGAAATTCAAATCCAAGATGCAGACTAAATTCAAATCAAGATGCAGACAAAAGCCAAATTCAAGATGACTGACACCCAACCGAAATGACAGATAGTGAGAAAGCATACGCGGGGACCAAGAGCCACCCTCCCGGTTCCAGTTGCTCCGACCGAGCTAGTACCCAGTCCCTCACCCAGTTCTCCTGTCCCCGGATCGGCTATTATACACTACTACCTTGTGTCCTTCCCCAGAGCTAGTGAGACCATTCGCGAAAGCAGAACGAAGGAAAAAACGTCGCAAAGAAAAGAAAATATTCAATTTCGACCAATACACCAGTAAAAAGAGCTTTGGCTCTTTGGCAGAAAAACAGGAAATAATAGCAGAAAGAAAGACGATCATTTGGAAATTTAAAAGAAAAAGAAAGGTTTTAATTAATAAAAAGAGGAAGATAAGGAACAATTATGAAAACAATAAACTGAGGAGAATTTTTTTTTTGAAATAATAATAATAATAAGAACTCAAGAGGAATTTCATTGCACAAGAGACATCTGTGATAAATAAAATTTTAATTTAGTAAATAAGTGAAAATAAATCACATCATTCGTTACATTTCTTCCTGTAAGTGTAACACATTTTAAAATACATTCGAGATTATTTGATAAATATTGTTGGAAGGAAAACTTTGATGGCCATATTTCATCATCAAACTTTATTGTGAAATATATCTGAAGGCGAAAATGTGTCTGTGGTGACAGGGGCTTTATAATCCATTCACGGTTACTTCACACTTTTTGAATCAAACCTTCTGAAAAATCATACTGTGTATGGCGTGTTAGTTGTTTCGTAAACGTCGCGTATCTCAAGCGCTCTGTACTTCTGTTAACATAACAGTATCTTATTTTTGGTTAAATTGGACTGGTACTTATATTTCAGGTAGGAATTTTAGTATTTCATTCATAATTAATACGAATAAAACAGGGAGAAAACAAGTGTGTTGGTAATGCTTAGTAGGAAATAGTTCTCATGCAAAATAATATTAAACTGTGCGCGGATGAATGCGGCGCACTGTCCCTCTGGTGTAATTTTTAGACTTAATTAAGCTGTGTTTGCATTAGGTGGAGGAATATATTGGAAGTAGAACTTTAGCAGGCATTCAGACACATTGGAAGTAACCGCGAGTGGACTAAACCGTTGGGTTGCGACTGTATCCTTGCATCGTGGCTGGTGCTGACGCGTAGGCGTGCGCGGTGGCAGGGGCGACGACGCGACGCACGGAGGCGAACTACGCCGCAGGCAGCAGCGCTGGTAAACAATGCCGTCGCGGCGGAGGGAGGCGACATGGGAACACACGGCCCGGCCCGTGTCGGTCGCGGGGTCAAGCACGAATTGATCCTGAAATCCGGGCGGCGTGCTGCGCCGCGCCGCTCCGAGCGACTTCCTTCCCACGACGCTATGGAATGCCGGCCGGCCGGCGTGACGTGGCACTGCTTGAGTGCGCCGGAAACAACAGCGGCCACCCTTTCCCAGGCCACGGCAACGTTCGTCGCAATACCCTTTTGCGTGTAGGAACCGTAGCGGAAGTGTGGGGGTAGAGTGCGCATGCGAGGTGCGCAGCGTCCACTCTCCTTTGCTCAACATTGAACTGCTTTCTGCCAACAGCACCATCAAAAACAACGTGGGTGAGATTTGAGGCTGGAACACCTTTTACAAAAGTAAATGCTTTAGATGTTTGTACACTTCCTTCTAACTTAGTTATAACACAAATGGGATATATTCAAGTCGGTCTATGTATTTCATTCAAATAAAAAAATGGGCCTGTTGAAAATTCACGAGTAAACATACAATTTTCTCACTGCTGACCATGTGATTTCACCAGCTGAATTGGTCTTGGGTGGTTCAATGTTGGGGACGTGTAGAAGACGAATTTCGGTCACACTATTGCAATAATGTTGGTAGTACTACAAATGCACTCTGAGGGCCATTATGTATGTTACAAATAATTCCAAATTTGAAAAAATTAACACACTCAGAAACGTTACCTTAGTGTACCAAATTACGTCTAATTTAGATAATATATTCTAGGCGCTTCAATTTTTTGTCAGTCAGTGTAGGCAGTCTCTACTTCAAAGGCGGTTTCACGATGATGACGCTGTCATTTTATTAGTTGAAAATTTGTACAGCAAATTCGTTATTATTTGAGCAAATTTTCCATTTTNATCCAGCATCTAACTGCGTTCATTTTTAATGGGAAGCACTGACCGGTGTTATATTGAGCGTAACACCGGTATGCTGCCAGTCAATTTGACTGCGATTTAAGGAAATTAGTTCGAGATATTAACGTCGCATTAAATACAGGTGCCATGTTAAAATTTGTCAACACTGAATATTTTAAGTTTCTGTTTGTTTTATGCATCGCAATGTAAAAATTGGTGTACTAGTAATGTATATCCGCCCCTTTCAACGCGACAGTTACACTAGATCGACGGTGTAGGCATGCATTGTGTGTGCGACTGGACAAGACGTATCATCACCCCATCGTTGTTGACGACGTTGGTCAGAGGATGGTTCTCACGCATTGTTCCTGACAGCAGCGACATACAGACGCACACCAGTATGGTAGCACCAATACGAGCAGTTATAGCACAGAGATAAAACATATTAGTGTAAATATAGCACCAAACGTGTCGACTAAAGGGGAATCACAGTGTGTCAACCAGTCACTTTGTATCTGATTCACACTTTTATCAGGTACTGTAAATAAGTACACTGCCAAACGATTAAATACATTTAATATCAGTTAAACATTCACAAGTGTGTGCGTCTGCTGTTCTATGTGAAACTGATATAATTTTAATTATAATTTGAAAATGTGCAGATTAGTTAAAATCCATTTTCTTGGTATATATTTGGCAACTGCAGAGTTGAGTGTTTCCATAAAAAAAATGAGGCGGATAATTTATAAATTGGTTTTTGTTAAAACAATTTACATAAAGCAAGTCTTTTATCGTCTCTGAAAAATTCTCGCTCAAATTAAGTATTTTCTCAGCTCTTGTTCTTGTACATACTTTATTTCACTGTAACATATATCACACAGTACACCAACCCGAAACTACGCNATATCACACAGTCCACCAACCCATAACTACGTACTTGATAACGCACGTACTTGGTAACACACGTACCTGATAACGTGCACCTGGCAACTGCACAGACAAGGTTACACGGGAGACCGGCGAATTAGCGACGTAGTCGGTAATTACTGTATCTGATACAGAAAGTATCAGATAATTCGTATAAGATAGAATCATATATCAGTATCAGTTCTGAACAGGTACAGCGAATAGCTTGCAACGAACCATTTCTTAGTGTCGACTAAATATATCCTCGTCCCCTTGCTCGAAGCTGGACTACAAACGGGTACCGCCAGGCGGACTTCCACTCCCACCTCACGCTAGGGCAGCCCAGCGCCAAGGTTGTCCATCCGCTCCTCCTGATGAATAAACGACACGAATGACGAAGCGCTGTGTTCAGTGACGAGAGCAGAATCTGCTTCGCTGATAATCAAAGACTAAAGATGAGGCATACTGATTATCGTCTTCTGCTCATATCCCAGACATTGGCGAGACCATCGCCAGTAAAAGTGTAACCATGGTCAACAGTAACGATGCATCTTAACATTTATGTTTACTACAGAAGTAGATAGAAATAGTAGGTTCCAGGGCAAGGGCTGGGGCTGCAGATATGCGGATCAGCCGCCACCATGGATCCGCTATCATGTTTCCAGCCACTATCATGTTCCTGGTCGCCATATTGTTTCCGGCCGCCATCTTGCTCCCAACTTGTAAAGACTGTGTTCCTTTGCNTGGTCGCCATATTGTTTCCGGCCGCCATCTTGCTCCCAACTTGTAAAGACTGTGTTCCTTTGCTTATCATAAAACAACATAGATCTAAACCATTAGTCTCGCAAGAGAGACGTCACAACTACGAGCTGATAAAAAAATATATAAAAAAATAATTTAAAAAGCAAATAGTAATAAGCATTTACCAACCAATGCATATTGTGCGAGCATCGAGCGCTGTATGTCATATTAATCTAGAATAAAAAAAACTGTTGCAAAGCCAACAAGTATAAGAGCGATAAGGACAACACGGCTTCACACTGATCCAAAGAGATGTATAAATAAATTGTAAAGGAAAATAGTCATAAGCACTTACCATCTAATGCAATCGCATATTACAAAAGTGCCGGATCCTGCATGATGCGTTAAACGATGCTAGTCAAGACCAGACCATCATGGATAGTACAACAGAATACCAAACGACTTCCTTACGAACCGATTGAAACTAAACCATCGCATTCAGAGTACAGCCATCGCTCAAAACACTAGTATTGGTAAGGTATTGAGAATCTGTAAGGCAGCCCAGGTGGTCTATCGACAGGCTCCGAGGAAAGGGGCTGGGGGCTTAATATATGAGGATCGGGCCGCCATCTTGTTTCCGGTTACCACCTTGTTTCTGTCGGCCAAGTGGTCNTATGAGGATCGGGCCGCCATCTTGTTTCCGGTTACCACCTTGTTTCTGTCGGCCAAGTGGTCAACCGACGGCACAGACACCCTGCATATCTCGGCAAGTCGAAGGGATAGAACATAACACTAGCTGAGAGAGACACATGAGGCTCCAGGGGGCAAACCAGCAATTACACATGAACTTACCTTTACAAGAAGGCTGCAGTTATTTAGTTTACAATATTTCAAACATGTACTTATTTCGAATACATACACTTTATAAAGAAATAACAGCAAATGTATGAACTTTGTAATGACTAGTAAGAAAGCATTGCAACATATTNTACATACACTTTATAAAGAAATAACAGCAAATGTATGAACTTTGTAATGACTAGTAAGAAAGCATTGCAACATATTCATTTCAACAATGTATGTACTCTGCTTTTCAGTCTTCCCAAAACTTATGAACCCTATCAGCACTACATACAGTGCACCGAACATGAGTATAAGGTAGTGTAGGTTCAATCCCATTGTAACCCTAATCATTTCACAGCAAAAAAAAACATGATACCCCATTAAAATAAAAGTGTTATATCTATATATTTATGTACCGAACACATTAAGCAACAACCTCAAGGTTAAGGAAATAAGTGAAACTAGGTACGCACAATCCGGTAATGATATCATACCAAGACTATATGTTCAAACAGTGAAAGGGGGAAAGTTATTTATTTACTCCTATTCTAAATAAAATCACACACATACATAATATTTCATTNTCAAACAGTGAAAGGGGGAAAGTTATTTATTTACTCCTATTCTAAATAAAATCACACACATACATAATATTTCATTTAATAAAGCCTCTTGTTCTGAGTTCAACAATAATCTAATGTATCTCTTCACTGACAGAAAGTTATCCGGTTCTTTGCAATGGAACCAATATCAGCAGTCTACAAACCCAGTCATTGAGGTCTTATGAAAATAAGTAGCTATACCACATGACTTCCTCCAAAGAATGCTCACAATACATTTCTGCATGCATGTCTGCATGTTGCGAGATACCTCAGGACTAGAGAAACGGGATCGAATCCATGTTTCTTCTGCCCAACTTCAAGTAGTACCTACTCTTCATCAGCAACACATTTAGGCTTCATCAGCAGAATATGCACATTTCAGTATAGTTTTCACATCACCAGCAGTCTTGGAGGCGTAATTTCTTTCTCGCATCCCTGACTTGTTGTAATATCTTCGCTTTTCACTTTACATGTTAGCGACACATTTTTGTTGTTTACAACTTCTGTAGGTCCATATGGCTCGCACTAACCATAGTAAAATTACTACAACACTTTTATTTTCTTCAGCGCCTTTATTTTTGAAACACGATGCTGGCCCTGGTAATGTTATGTGTGCTCGTATTGCCTGTTTACCATGCTTAGAGTGTTTTCAAGGTAGTGCTACCATTACAGACTCACCCCATTCCAACAGCTGGTGTAAGACACAGCGGGAGAGAGCAGCAACAGCAAAATAAAAGTGAGGCACCTCCAACACTTGAAGATGAACGACTGTAAAGAAGATGGGTGGTCGAATTGTCAACTTCGCAAGCTAGAAAGCGATCGACCTGATAAGGCAACATATTACAGTCCAACAACCTTGCTGCCGTTTGCAGCACATAGCCAGCAGTCATCTACTGAGGTGATCCGAGATGGACAATGCAATGTACCATGTAGTGCGAAAAGTATACAAGCGAGCATCATGTAAAAATGGTTGCCATTTCGACGGCGAGCGTGGTGGTGAAAAGCAGATCTTTATGACTGCATCCATCTAGTGCGATCGCATACTCTGTTACATTATGAAGACGGCATCAATCGTTAAAGACTTACCATCTGTAACACTGGCAGCATCATGAACAGTATGGGACCCTGGAGAGGCGCTACATACATTACGGAAACAATGATACTACTGTGTAAATACTTTTAGTAAAACCTGTAATTTATACCTACATGAAAGTAACCATTGCATGTTGAGCCCAGCATACGAGACATTATACTGCGATAACTGCGATGCGGTGTTTACCTGCAGATATATCCTCTATAGACATAACAAGAAGTGCAAAGGCAATATATTTTATTCGTCGGCAAGCAAGTGCGAGTAATGTGGCAACTCATTTACTAACAGCTGTAGTTTCTGCCCACATTAAGATAGTAGCTGTCCATTTTTCATCGCCAACATTGATAACTGTGGTGTGGTATACATGAATAAATGTAGCTAGTATGCTTACAGTAGGAATTGTTCTACAAAAACAGACACCATAATTGTTTTGCTGGAATGAAGAATAAGTTGCGCATGTAACAAATATTACTCTGTATTCTTTTTATGTCAAGTCTGTAAAATAAAGGTAACAGGTATAAATTACTTCTGTGTTATTCATTTATCTTAACCCTTGTTAATATTAGTTTCACTTTCATTATACAAACCTAAAACATATCCCCATCACTACGAAAAAATTACCAGATTTTGTCCAAGTCTGAAAGAGAATTAATATTTTTGTATAGTTTCGAGCCTCGATCTCAAGTCCTTACACCATACCTCAGCTTAGGAGATTTTTAAATTCTATATGTCAGTCACATTTAAGCGTGTAAACAGATAGTAAATCACATCTTAAGCTATCATGCTTATGCAAAATATGCACACATAAATTACACACGCGGCAATTACAAATGCACACGACAATCACCCTTACACACCATCTTTCTTCATCATCGCCATCTGCCAGCATACACCTCTGATGACTGGCATCTTGCATTCGTTGACAGTTGCTTGAGCACAACACAGATGCCCCACCATCTTTGTTTCTCCAGTCGTCCGCTAGAATGTACGACCATCGTCTGCTAGATTCGTAGGGGTCTTCAACCATCTTGGCTTCCCCTGTCATCTGTCAGGGGACGCTACCGCCGTTTGCGTTATCGATGACGGCCGCTAGGAGCAATGGTGTCGACACGCATGGCCGAATTCAGGCCTGCAGTAGGCAGGACACTCACCCATGCATGCAGTACTCGGTGCAAAAAGTTCAGAAATTTTCATAGACATTTGGTAGCGATCCAACCACCAATGAGTATTTGAACCTCAACGGTTCCGATATCACAGGGAGGGCACAGCGGTGTGGTACGACAGTGTGGGTTAAAGGTCGTAAAAAAAAAGCATCAGCCTAACACGAGGGCGGGGGGAACCGCCTGTAGCATATAAAACTACCCTATACATGGGTAATTGATTTACATAATAAATAATAATGGAAAAACATATATGCAAATGCGCTACGAGCACGAAGTCGTATCGGACCTCTACTATAAAAAATACCTAATAATTCCACAGTCCATAATAGTGATATCAGTGTTGCTATTGCGTCGAGAACTGTAGTAAAAAAAACTGGAATGCCCGACTACATGAAAAGAGCATTCATTCACAAGGATTAACTTCAGAAAAAAAAATTCTACAATATGCCAAATACAGTACACTATTTGCCAGCTGTGATAATTTGAAGACCCATTACACGACTTGTAAAGGCTGTGTTCCTTTGCTTGCAAATAAAACCATGCATTTAAACCATTGGTCATGCAAGAGACGACGACACTGCTACGCGCTGATGCAAACAGATATAAAAAAATAATTACAGAAGCAAATAGTTATAAGCATGTACCAACCAATGCATATTGCGCGGGCAACGAACGCTGTACATTATGTTAGGCAAAAACATTTCCGTCGCTAACCACGGGAGCGATAAGGCCAGCACTACTATTAGTCCAGGAGACAGCTCTGAAAAGTGGTCGTAAAAGGCAGAAATTTTTTAAATATAGAAGTTAATGGGACTTACAAGCCTGGATCCATTTCTGCTAGTCTGCCGCCTCAAAACGGGTGGATTAAGATATGGCAGACGTTTGAAATTGCGAAAATTCGTCAAAATTGCAAGGATTTACGAAGAGCTGAAACTTGGATAGGAGGTACTACATGACACGAATATAACGAAAAACCATGTCTGCCACCCCATACCCGGTGGGAAGTACTGGCAGACGGCACTTGAAACTAATCGACATGGAGAGACGAATAAACCTAGTCTGCCGTCGGTAGCCCAGTGGGAAGTACTGGCAAACGACACTTGAAAATTTGTATTTTTTTTTTACAGAATTCTTAACTCTTTGCGAACTTTTGAAATTTTGGCCAGGGAAACTAATCGACATGGAGAGACGAATAAACTTATAGTCGGTTCATGACTGGAAGAGACTTTCTTGAAGCCCTGCTAAAGATCTACTTTCAAGCCCATTTCGTATCCTTCTGCCAAAGGGTAAACAAACATTGCCATGTGGCAGTCACATCGTAATGTTTACATGCAATGTTTACATTCCACTGTGTGTGTACATGTGTTCGTACATGCACGTGCCCATCATAAAAGTAATGTATATATTATTAATGGATATTCCACAAGCGTAAAGTATTTAATCTTGAGGATTTCACACAAAAGAATATGTGATGCAAGCGAAAAACATTTCATTATATAAACCCAAAATGTNGTGGGGGTAGAGTGCGCATGCGAGGTGCGCAGCGTCCACTCTCCTTTGCTCAACATTGAACTGCTTTCTGCCAACATCAGCATAAAAAATAACGAGGGTGAGATTTGAGGTTGGAACAATGCTTTGGATGTTTGTACACTTCCTCTAACTCAGTTATAACACAAATTGAATATATTCACGTCGGTCTATGTATTTAATTCAAATAAAAAAATGGGCCTGTTGAAAATTCACGAGTAAACATACAAGTTTCTCACTGCTGACCATGTGATTTCACCAGCTGAATTGGTCTTGGGTGGTTCAATGTTGGGGACTTGTAGAAGACGAAAATCGGTCACACTATTGCAATAATGTTTGGTAGTACTACAAATGCACTCTGATGGCCATTATATATGTTACAAATAATTCCAAATTAAAAAAAAATTAACACGCTCAGAAACGTTACCTTAGTGTACCAAATTACGTCTAATTTAGATCATATATTCTTGGCGCTTCAATTTCTTGTCAGTCAGTGTAGGCAGTCTCTACTTCAAAGGCGTTTTACGATGATGACGCTGTAATTTTATTAGTTGAAAATTTGTACAGCAAATTTGTTATTATTTGAGCAAATTTGCAATTTGCATGGGGAA